>QUSF01000051.1:508036-533685 GCA_003676055.1 Chloebia gouldiae | reverse complement strand
AAGGAAGGAAGGAAGGAAGGAAGGAAGGAAGGAAGGAAGGAAGGAAGTTTTCACAAACTTTTTGATGCTTTTCATTACCAGTTTGTGAAAGCTTCAGTAGCACTCTCACAGCATTACTGTGGTGCTGCCCAGGCTAGCAGACTTACTACTGTTCTTGTATTGTGTTCTTGGAATGTCTGCCCCCTGACAACTTTCACTTTTTAATGCAGTTTAAAGTATGTGTAGTCAAAAACTAGTCCTTATTTGACGACTGATGATTCCTGTCTCTGATTAGAAGTTGATCCATTGTGAGAGGAATGAGTGTGTTTGATTTTGCTAAAATCAGATCACTCTTTCTCTTTCTACAAAGTGTGTTTGTCACAGCATTCCTTGCTTTGGTTACCTTTTTTTATTCCCTTTCTGTAACTCTTCTGCTTTGTTTGGGTTCTTTCTTCTATTTTTATCCAAAGAAATCTAAAAAATATTGCAAAAGATAAATAAAAGGCTTAAGTGGAATTATATTTCCAGACATTTCCAGGCCTGTTTCACATTCAAAGATGAGAAGGCAAGTATGAATAATCTTTGAAATGGAGCATGAAAACCTGCTAAAACTCTGCGCCAAGCCACCATCACTTTCAATAATATCAGTATTGTCCTAACCTGTCGGAAGTCTTCACTCTGACTTTACACTAGCTAATTGTCCCTGTGGTTCTGCTGGCTCACCAGGGTTTCCATGTCTCACCAGGGTTCTCTCACTGCAGAAAATGGACACTAAATCTCTCTCTCTAACATCTGTAGATGTCCCCAGTCCAAGATAAACAATATATATATATATATATATACAAATATAAAGATATTTGCCTAGAGCTCTTCCAGTCATTTATTGCACCCATTCATTCCCTCATTCCTGGTAAGTATAACACTGGAATTGCTCCTTTATTCCCAGGAACATATCAAAGTAATGTAAGCTTAGGCTGTGCAGAGGTGTTGGAGGAACAGCTGCAGTCCAAGAAAACTCTAGGAAAAATGCTGCAATAGCTACTCATGGCCTTGTCCTGTTTTGTTATTACTCACAGCTCTTGCAGAGATAGCCAACATGTTTGGTGGAGGAAGGCAGGAAGAGGTCACTGAGATACACTTTCACTAAGGTAAAAAAACCTCAAGTTGCTCCACTGCTGATTTCTCAGGGGAACAATGCAGACCACCCTCCCCCCCACTGTAAATGAATTACGTTTTCTAAGATAAAGCAATGTTTTGATGATGACTTCCAGTAATTAGAAGAAATATACAGCATATAAGTAAAGTTAATATTTTAAGCAAGTGCTTTTTTGAATAATGACTAAAGATTAACCACTAGGAGTGGTTGTTAAAGAAAGGAAGTTTCATATGTCTATCTGTTGCCAGCATTTTTAGCTAAGGCAGCATTTACACTAAAATCTGTTATGTTTATTGTTATTAGCAACCTTTCTTGGGTCCCAAGCTTTCTACAAATTTCTCTTCCTGCTTGTAGGTATTTATAAGAAATCAAAACTCAAGACATTTTGAAAAAACAAAAAGTATTAATATTTTTGCATATTTACATTATATGTAAAGGTAAACAAGTCACATCATTTTATTTCTAGAATTATTCTAAATAATCCTGCATATTGAAGCTGAGGAACGCATTATAAATTAGTCCTAGACCTAATATACTTATTAAGTTTAATTTTTTATAAATTCATATTTTCTCAGAAAGTATAATCAAGCAATCTTTCAACTCAACAGATTAAAATAATCTCTTATGGTCCTAGCAAGAAAGAATCAAAAAAATACTCCATCATTCATATTTACACAAAGCTTTACTAGCAGCACCTCTGCATCTACAAAGCAGCATTGCTTCACAACTCAGTTTGGGAATTTTATTTTCCCTTCATCCACAAGTGGTATCCTCAAAAACAATGAATGTTTTGGTCAGAGCTCCCACAGTTGTTTAAGAATACCACAAGCACTTTATTACTAATTTAATAAATAGATTGCATGTGTCTTTGCTTCAGAAGCCTTTGTTTATTTTATGGACATTTTTCATGAACTTACAAATATTTTCTTTTTGAAATGCTACATAATTGAATGTTCCCCATCTGGAATGTTAATACTCGGCATGAAGAAAAGGAAGTCAAAGTGAAAAAAAAGAAGTAACAACATTTCTTTGACTCCCATGTCAGTAGTACCAATTAGCCACATGAATTTTCCATCTGCTTTCACTAAAGAATACATGAACAGCTGCATCCTACAGGAAGACAATCTGATGCAGCCAACAGAAACTGTCAAGCACCTGGTCATTTCCTGTCACCAGCTCCACTATTGCTGCAGATGTCAAATCACACTGGGTTTGCCAGCTAGCTTTGTATAAACTCTGCTTAAAAAAGTTGCCAATGTTTTGCTTCCTCTTAGTGAAATCTCTTTGCTTATTGATCTAAGAGGTTTGTATTTATATTTTACTTTATGTGCATTGGATTTGATGGCAAAACACTGTATGTCTGGAAATCTATGGGCTTCACAGTCCCTAAACAATAAGAACACCAAACTAATGCTGCAAATTAAAGAGAGATTAATGATTTTGTTTGGCATGGTCTAACACTGCTGTTAATTGGTAATATATATTGTGTTGGGCAGTTGCACCTAATCTATTTATTTTCCTGAAGGAATATCTATCACTTTGCCCATATGTTTCACAGAATATCATGCAAAATTTGTCATTCCTCAAATTTCAAAGGAAACACTATTTTAGACCCTCCTCCTTACCACCACAGCACCCTCCCGGAAAAAGAAAATAGCTATTACAGAGATGGATAACTTCAAAATTCTGATTTACAGAAACAGAAGAACCAACATTTTCATGTCTTTTGTGTAAAGCACAAAATTCCTTGCAAAATACCTGGACCTTTTGCAACTGCCTCCTGCCAAAATTCTTGAGGGAATATCTTTCTCCTTCTTCATTGTTGAAGCAATCTTCTTAATCCCACGGCATTGTTCAGCTCTCTGTCTGAATCAGTGGAAG
This sequence comes from Chloebia gouldiae, assembly GCA_003676055.1. Classification (NCBI taxonomy): domain Eukaryota; kingdom Metazoa; phylum Chordata; class Aves; order Passeriformes; family Passeridae; genus Chloebia; species Chloebia gouldiae. Next base: position 530,669 of record QUSF01000051.1, on the reverse strand, counting down.
GCTTACATGGAGGTGAGACCATCTGTGGTGTTAGGAGAGAGTGAGAATGCTCTCTGGAACTGTCAGGGGAACTAGATTTCTAATCTTTTTAAACTCTAGGATTGTGAACCCTGTAACTTTGACCTTTCTTATCAGGAGATAAGTTTTTACCTGGCTGCAAAAACTGCTGGCCTTATTAAATTTGTTGATACCACACCAGGGGTCTGCAGAACAGCAAATACAAGACCATCTTAAAAACCATCCTTTAGAATGGTTTCTAAGATCTATATTCCTTCTAGTTCCAAATGGTCCAATAAATTGTCTTGCAGTTTCTCTAGTAATCATCTAAACCAACTGCTACAACATGGGTTTTTTTATGGTACAGGCATGTACACACTGAGAATGCAGACAGGATTTGCTAACAGAGCTGTGCCCAGAAATAGGGAGGATCCTTCAACCAGCTGTGCTCTGTGAAGGTCTCTGCTACAACGGCTGTGCCTGTGTTGTCCTCCCAAGTCACCAGCATACACAGACTCATAAAAATGACAAGACCACATCTGTGTGGGACCCTGGGCAGGCTCTGGGGGATGGCCTTATCTGAGTGATGCTGGCATAGCTGCATCAGTGCAACCCAAAACTTGTGTCAGCCCAGCTCGCCCTGTGCGGTGCAGCAGAAGCAGCCTCTTCATGCTACTCAACCGGGAGAGATAGGTTTCAAGCCACAAATGCAGTGCTTCCCCTCATTTCTACACAAAACTTTGTGAATCTCCTGCACTTTTAACAGAGGGAATTGAAATAACGGAGTCAGAACTACAACCAAATGCCTTAGCTAATTGCAGGTGCTCATACCATGAAAGCAGCAGCATAGGTTTAAAGAGTTTCAGGATACTTTGTAAGCTCTGGGTGAGCTGTTTCGTCTCACTCCTGTGTCCACACCTGTCCCTTATTGTTTTTTCCTTTCACAGTTGATAGCTATGCCATTTTTTGATCTTAGCTCAAAGAGCTGAAAAACCCAAATTATTTGGATTCTGATTGATGATATTTTAAATAAAACTGAATAAAGAATGGGAAAAGCATATGATTGGTATTCAGCAAACTAAAGTTGTGATAGTGATTATTAAAATTCACTGATAGTGATTATAAAAATTCACCTCAGAGATAAAACAAGTTCTTTAATGTTTTTTACTGGTCCTTAAAATATCCAAATATCCATATCTATGAAATAGCATTGGCTCTTTAATATAAATATATAACTTTTAAAGATAATATCTGAAGCTACAATTTCAGATATTTCTTAAAACATATTTAGATCCTTGAAGACAAGCATATAGATTACTAATTTTTGGATCTTATTATTAATTATTTCTTATTAATATTTCTTATTATGATGAATTTTTCAATCTGAATGTAGAAACATATTATTTATGTGTACCTTCTCTCTTCCTAATCCATTCTGCTGCAGACTATCTCCATAGTGTTTGTCTCTTTAAGGCAATTGCCTTTTCAATAAGTAAAACATGACAAAATTACACTTTAGATCTGAGAACAGAAGATCACAATAGGAGATTCTGTAATTAATTTTTGGAGCTATTATCTATAAACCAAAGATAAAGCTTCAGCGATATTCATTATTGGAGCTATTTCTGCTTTTATTCTTGGCTCCTATTCAACACCTTCTACACTTGCCTTATCTGTACAGGGGCTCCTGTTTCAAAAGATTGGCATACCATTGCCTATAAAAGCAGCTCCTGATATTTGGCTTTTGAAAATCTGCATCTATTCATGATTTCCCGGCTCTACTTTACCCTCCATAAACCCTTCCCAAGTCATTATTAGTATCCATGACACTGCAACTCTCTTTTTAAGACTCTTTTATGATGACAAAATCTCTGATAAGGACTCCTAGTAGATCAAGTTTTATCATTATAACCCCTGCCATAACAGCACCCCTTTACAACACACAAGCAAAGAGCCTTTTGAAAATTGTTGCAGGTTGTGCAAAGTATCCACTAGGCAGGCACATAAAGTATGGTGTATATCCCCATTGGATAGCATGAAAGAATGGGACATCATGAAAAAAGCAGCTCTTTTTCTTTTGTGAGGGTCTGTCCAACTGAATAATTCTACTTACTAGCTCACTGGATGAATCAAATGCTGCAAAGCACGGAATTGTGTCACACAGAAATTATGAACAATAATTCATATATAAGCTGAAATACAGACAAGTGTATTACTGTGCACTGCTTTATTCAGAAAACAGTAGGATAATGAACCTGTTGAGGCAAATTTATTTTTATTTATTTCTGGTGTATAATTCCACTCATTTTGTAGTCTTTAAGCTCTTCACATTTTTTCAGGTAGTAAAAGTTCATACTCTGAAGCATCAATCTGCATATGTGATATGTCTAGATACAAAGCAAAGCACTTTCAATTTCATAATTGCCACTATATAAAACATATACACAAATATATGTCATCAGTCACCAGTTTCTTGGGTGTTTCCCATCAAGTGTAGGGCTCTGCTGGGAGAAGTGTTGGACTAATAAAGAAGTATTTAGTGCATTTCTTATTAAATAGAATGCCTTTCATTTAATCCCTCTGTTTGCTGCCAGGCTAAAGGAGAGCAGCAGCAATAACACACCAACAAAGAGAGGTGGATAAGAGGTGTTATAATGGAAAATTGTGTATTCACACATGTGGAAAAGTACAAAAGAGAAAGCAAACAAGAGAGAATGAGTGGGAGAGTAGAGAAAAAAAGAATACAATAGTCATTCAAAGGGCAGGAGATATAGTGGTTGAGGGGAGAAAAAACCAACTTATTAGCAGCAGACAGCTCTGAGAAGATCCACTGGGGGAACAGAAAGTGCAGCTTCAAGGCATTGTTGTGAAAACCATTGGCTGTGGTGTCAATTTTGATGTGGTTCTGTGTCTGTTGCTGTGGCTGCTTGCCCTGTTCACTTCACTCCCACAAGTCTGAAGGAGAAGGCAATTGTGGTGTTGAATTTTAGTTAAATGGTATGCCCTGTCTCATCGAAACAGTATGGTTTATTCCAAGCCTGTAATCCTCCCCTGAAGTATCCTGTGTCTGTAATCCCATTGGCCCAAACTTTATCCACGGCCACTTGAAATTTCGCTGTTAAGTGTGCCAGGGGGACCAGCTCTCTCTCCTGGCCGGCTCTCTTGGCCAGTGCTTTCCCGGCCCCTCTCTCCCTCTCCCCTTTCCCCCTCCTTCCCCCTTCCCTCTCTCAGAAACCATGCTGCTTCCCAGGGATAGGACCCCCAATAAACCCTCATCTAATGAGCACCCTCCGAAGCTGTGTGGAATCTCCTTGCCTGCCTGCTGCTGCCAGGGAACTCACAGCTTTGGGGGTTCCCCCAAATGCACCGCAACAAATGGCGCCCAATGTGAGGAACAAGGATCGATGACCCAGACACCGGCACGGCCCTGCCAGGACAGCGCAGAACCCGCAGAACCCCACGTCAGCACTGCCTCCAGCACCGCGACGGGTGGCAGCCGTGACCCTGGGTCCTGTCAGCACCACGCAGATGCCCCATGATCCCACCACCACCAGCTGGCACGGCCCCAGCCCAGCACGGCCCTGGGCCCCAGCGCAACCCCACTGCTGGACGCACATGCCCCGACACCCAAAGGAGCTGCGTGGAGCACACACGGCCCCTGCCCGGCGGCGGGGGGCCTCACAGAGTGGGCGGGCCGTGCAGAGCCCAAGCAGCCGATGCCCTGGACCACAACAGCAACGAAAGCCCACCAGTTTCCATGAGGGAGCTACCAGATGACCTGAGCACCACACCCCAGAGAACTGCTTTTGTCAGTTCTGTGACTTCCTTCCTCAGTCTTACTCTCTCCCTCCCTCGCTGCCTCTTCTCCCTAACTTCATCCCTAACCCGCTTTCCCCTAAACAAAACCCCAGAGTATCCAACATAGCCATGACCACGTGTCAGCCAAGATGGCTCCAGCCGCATGGCACGGCACCATCTTCTGCTTCTCCTTCCCTAAATCCCTTTCTTCCTGCTTTTTCTCCCCCATGCTCTTCCCCTTCCCTGTCTCTCATGAACCAAGGACCCCCCTCCAGCTCCTAGTTCCCACCTTCCACCTTCCAAATCCCACAGGGTGGGAGCTGGCACTGGGGAAGAAGCTAAGAAACCAAATCCCAAAGCTAAAACTAATTCTGTAATGCCAGTTTTAACAGCCTTGTCTATTTAGTTGATTTGTAAATTGTACTTCATTATCTCCTTTCCCTGTTATTCCAAGAGCAGGATGATATCCTTCTCTGCAATCCATCCCCCTTTTTTTTTTATTTTGGGTAGTTCACTGGGAGCAAACCTCTTGAAGGAGCAGGGTATCCCAAAAAGGTTTTCCTTTCACAGAGTCCCTGGCTCCCTGTAACCTCCCCGGTTCCCAATCCCTATCCACTTGTTCTAGCTGCAAAGAACTCATCAGCTAGAACTTTTATCCTAAAATTCTCTAACCTTTTTATCACTCTTATTCCATACCTATCTTCTCTCCATTTCCCTCCCATCCCCATGAAGTAGTTTTTACAATTATGCTTTTCTAGTTTAAATGTGTATTCATACTTCAGATTGTCCTGTTTTCAGTTTTAGAAAGCAAGGGCCTGTCAGGTCACAAGGGTAGATGCAAGGAGAAGGAGTTTTTAATTGCTTCTTTAATAGTGAGTATTAGACAGTATTAGGCTGCTGGATCAGAATTGCTGTTGGGTTTATGCTGTCCTCAGTAGGTTCTGAGGGTGACTGATAACCTAAAATGGTATCTAGGAAAGTATTTTTCGGGTTTTTTTGGTGAATGCTCCCTGAGTATAGGCTGTAGCTGAAGTCAAATTTCTTTTTTCTTTTTGTTTTTCTTTTAACAACCTAAAACCGGGGGTCTTCTGGGTTAAACTGGTTGGAAGGTGAAAGCAGTGACAAAGCTCAGATCCAAGGGTGAGAATCTGAGGCCACAAACCTGGCTGGAGTCTGGGGGGCTCCAGATGATTCCTTGTCCCTGTGAGGGGGAGCAGAAATCGGTGCCATGGCCTAAAACTGGGGGCTACAGTGCTCCAAGAAGTTAGACACCATTGGGCCAGTCATGCTGAAAAGGCCAATCCCAAATCTCTCATATGAGTTTAGTGCCAAAGGCTGAAGCCCTTTAAGCACTTGCCCATGCTTTAAAAATCTGCAATATGAGCCTGCATAAGGTGTTTATTACAATTAAATACTCATTTTATCTTTGTACTGTGTTAACACCCTTTCAGAACTGAACAATACCTACCACCAAAGCCAAACATCAAGTCAAAAAGACTGTTTATAGTGTATTCAATTTAAAACATAATCCTCACTGCAATTGTATTTATTTTATGCTGTGAAACTGTGCAATTACTGCTTCATTTTTAAATTGTTAATTGTCATAATTCTCATCTTTTTTTTTTTCTAACAAGAAAAGGGTGAATTGTGGTGTTCAATTTTAGTTAAATAGTATGCTCTGTCTCACCCCTCGAAACTGTATAGTTTATTCCAAGCCTGTAATCCTCCCCTGAAGTATCCTGTGTCTGTAATCCCATTGGCCCAAACCTCATTTGCTCCCACTTGGAATTTCACTGTTAAGTGTGCTGGGGGGACCAGGGCTCTCTTCTCCCTTTTCCTCCTCCTTCCCCCTTCCCTCTCTCAGAAACCATGCTGCTTCCTGGGGGTAGGACCCCCAATAAACCCTCATCTAATGAGCACCCTCAGAAGCTGTGTGGAGTCTCCTTGCCTGCCTGCTGCTACCAGCGAACTCACAGCTTTGGGGGTCCCCCCAAACGCACCACAGCAGGCAATCTTTGCAGTAACATTGGGTCGATGTAAAAAAAACCCTGTCAACAGAACCAGCGGACTGAGAGAGGGAGGGAAATTTTTGCTTGTGAGGATACGTCAAGCCCGTCCCACTAGCAGTTCATCGTTTAAATCACCAGCGCAACAGCTTAAGCTCCTCTGAGCAGCAATTTGCTGTGCTGTGGTGTGCTGTGCAGGGATTTAGAGTGTCTTGAGTACACAGGCTTGTGCCAGAAATTGTCAGCATCAGTGAAAATGTGTGATGTTGGACGGGAGGATTTGTGCTAGTTCTGTGAGTAAAGCTTTATAAAGGAAACTTCATAAACATTTCTTAAGGAGGAAGGTAAAAAGACAGATAGTGGTCAGTAACTAATTTCAGAAACTGCAAACCAAGACAAGGGATAAGGATATTTAGTGGATGTCAAATATGATCATATCAGTCAACCAGGTATTGGGTTTTTTTTCCCAGCTTCAGTGATATAATTATTATATCAGTAAAATCAGCCATTATAAATTAATTCCTCATTCTATTAATCAAAGCAGTGGGACCCAAGGTATGACTTACTAGCTATGTGTAAATGACACTGACTAAAAGAAGTCAAGTTAATTAAAAAGAGATGAAAACATGAATTGATACTTTTTCCATGGTAGCATTTTTTTCTTATCACCTTCTATGCTCTTTCTTGATGCACTCATGTGTAAAATAATGCTACTATTTGAATCAGTCTTCCAAACTCTTTTCTAGTTCTACTGTGCACTCCAAACTTTAAAGACAAGAACTTAAACAAAATGTACTGTACCATTGGATTTACTGTGAACCTTTTAAGAGATTCTTCTGGTCAGAAAATTCACTTGAAAACTTGACAATCTAGCCCTTTTTTTTTAAGTTGTAGAGGAGCTAATTTAAAATCACTGGAGAAATCAAATGTAGGAAATTAAAGCAGCAAATCAACAGAGGAAAGGCAAACAGAATTAAACGGTCAGTGACGTAAGTGATAGCATTTGTGATCATGGATAGTTGATGTGAACTTCACTCCCCTTACTGCCATTACGTCTGTAAGATAACTAGTGATACAATAGCATTTTAATACACATATTAAGACTGAAAATAATCTTAACTTTTTTTTTATATGACTTCATATCTGTATAGTGAAATAACTGAATATAAGCTATATCTTTAAAGAGATTTCCATGTAACATTATTCCTGATGTGATCACATAATAGGAAGTAGACAATAACAGAACTGTGTCCAGATATATTTTTTTCCCTTTAAAGCTGTTAACAGCCCATTTATTTAAGCCATAGCCCTGGTTTCATAGTCCTGAAACTAATTACAAACTTAATAAATAATTTTTGACTTAAAAAAATCCCCAAACCTAAAGCTAAACAGGCAATCTTCAAACTAGGCTTCAAAAAACCAAGGAAGACTATCGGTGGTACCTATGCCCTTTTTCATTTCATGGGTTGATGATATGGGTGCCCACCTGAGATCACCTCTCCTGTCCCCCTGATGAGCATGTCACATGGCATCTTGTACAGCACACTGCTTCTGTCAACATTCCAATGGGACCCATCTCCCTGTTCATGCCTTGTCAGCCTTACTGCTGCCTTGGCACAGTGGCCTCAATTCGGTCACATGCAGTGGAACAGTGTCACAAACAAGTCTGGGAGCAGCTCTTCCTCACTGGTCCAGCCATGTCTCTGAGGCAGTAGCACCCCCCTGGGCACTCCAAGCTCTGTGTTTTCTCAGACACAGGAGAGGATTGAACGCATGCCTCATCTCAGCTATCAAGCAGACCAGTCCCCAGACTACTGGGTGAATGAGCTGCCACTGCAATTACATCAGTGCTAAAAACCCTCCCAACAAATCTAAACTGCACTCAATTTGAAGCAGAGCATGTGTGGTTTTCCTCTCTTCACCCCTGAGCCTCCACACTTTCTTACCCAGGCTGTGTGTATCGCACACTGTGTTATCCTTTGGATGCACAGTCTCAAATGACTGTGGTTAATCACTTGACTTTTTAAGTACTCCATCCATCACCCAGTGCCAACCCCAGGCCTCCAAAGTCAGCTTTCTGTAGCTCATTGGGATTATCACCCTCTTCGATCTTCCAGGGGAGCTGTTTCTGTGATTCTCACTCTAATACGTTTCAATATAGACATGTCAGGCTGGCAAAGCTCTAAAACTTGATTTGTCTAAAGCAGATAAGCACTGTTTGGACAGGCACATGGGGATCTTTCACACCTATTCTTTCTGAAAATATTTTGGAGAAAAAACACTTGCACAAAGCAGGAGGAATATAGAACTGCAATGACTTTGTGGGTGACTAAAAATAGCATGTCATAGGAACTTCTTTTTTTTTCTCAAGTCTGGTAAAAAGAGAGAAAAGCAATCATAAATATGCTGTCCTGTTTTACACAGGACTATATCTCAAGATAGTCATGAACTGTAAAATTACACTCAGAGTCTTTCATAAGATGCAAACCTACAACTCTCAAATATATTTTAGGTCATTGGTTTTACTCTTGGGTGTGGTTTTTTTTGTTTTTTTCTGCCTTTGTCTACTGATTCCCATAAAAAATAACCTTACATTTCTTCTTCTTTGCAGGAAACAGCTATCTCTTAATCTTCAAATAATTTAAGAGGAATATATATTTTCATACAGTTTTTGTACTTGACTTTTTCAACATCTGAGCTCTGAGACAGGCACATGAAAAGATCTCCATGATGCTATCTCAAACTACTCCCATTTAATAACCTCAGTGAAATCCTGCCCCATTGAACTTGATGGTATTTTAAGGTACATTGCTATGGCATTGGAGTCCTTACCTATTTCCAGGGAGAGCCTAGAGTAATCTATCAACATATGTTACACTTTGAATATAATGGATGAAAATTGTTTAAGAGCAAACTCAATTTCTCCAGTTTTCTGCTTGCTGCTGCAACTCTATTCAATTTAAGTTCTGCAGTATGTATTTTATAGGTACCATACAATGCCAACTGAAGGTTACCACAATAAAGCAGGAAAAAAGATGAGGACTACAAAGACATTGGCAGTGTATTTTAATTAGCTGAAAAAAAAGTGACTTCTGCTTTTATCATCCTTTGTATTTGGCAAAGGTTAGAGTTTATCTGTTTCACAAGCTGCCAGAATGCTGAGTAGATCCTGTCATTGTCATAGTGTACACTGAATTGCATATTAATTGAAGATCTAAGGCTCTACATCAAACAATAGAAGTGTAACCAAACATTACAGACCTGGGACAGGAATGCCTCTAGAGCTAGATGGGAATGTTTGATTTTACAAGGCCCTTTAAATGTTTCCTTCAGAAACATTGCTAAATCCTTTGAAACTCTGACAGTGTTTCCCTACTAGCTGCAGCTAAAAATTATTTTCTGGAGATCAGTCCAGCATGCTTACTCTGTGGTCATATCCAAATGAGTTACGAACAGCCCCAGAGTTGGGAGCAGCCCCAGCATGCCAGCTCTTAGGGCTGCTTGAAACAACACATGTCAGGCAGATTAAACTCCTCACCCCCTGTGAGGCCTATTGACCATTCACACAGGTGTGTTCTTACTGCTCCCTGATGAAAGGACAAATGAAATGAGCCACCTCTCGTCCTTCTAGGAGGTGTATGAGGGCAGAAATCAGCTGCCAAGGGGGAGACATAAACCAACCAAGTGACATTTGTGCACTGCTTGAATAAACAGGTGAATTCAATGACACTGTAATGCATTAATAATTTCTATCAGACACAGAAAAGAACATATCTCCCAGATATCATATAGTATTTGTACAAACATAAAATAGAAGGAGGCAGACAGAACCGAGCATTTCTCCAGTGAGAGACACAAATAATATAATGGGTATCACTAGAAGTGGAAAAAAGGAATAATGCCAAGGAATTTAATGGACTCAAATCCATATAAATTTGGCCTCATAATGATTACAACATATTTTAGTTTCAGAAATTGATAAAAGCTGTTTATCTGAACAGATTTATTCTTTTATGGAAACTTGCATTGGGTCTGGGCCCAGCTTTGCTCTTCAGTCCTTCTGAATAATGCTCCTGATCTAAACAACTGAATTCCTGAATTTTTAAGTTTATTTCTTTACGTGTGACCCCTCTCAAGTGTGATCTGTTTGTTCAACAAAACATTGTGACTTGAATCCCCATTTAAACAATACAGCTATAACTGGCAATAGTCAGTATCACTGTGGCTAATTAAGTCCCTTACTTTAGAAGAAGAGTCACAAATAAAGGCTACAATGTGGATATGGTATCTTAATTATATGCAAGATACTAGCACCCCTTTCAGAATCTGACTCCACCTATCTGCCCTCTTTGTACTCTATGCCATTCATAAAAGATATTTTGCTGAACAAATCCCTACACTTCATTTTTCCTCAACACCTTTTGAGGTATTGCAAGCAAAGGGTAAACAGTGCATAGATGTAGAAGATTTGCAAGTATAAGTGATTAATAACACATGTAGTTTTAATGAATACTCTTTTAATAGAGAATGGATTATCTCCAGCAAGCAATGGTGTAATTTTAGATATGGTCTAGAAGTCCAGGAATCAGACATTAGAGTAGGAAGTAGCTTAAAGCACTACATATCTGCCATAATTTTAGACTCTGAATGCTGTAAACTGCAGCCAGGAAAATTTGCATCCCAGGGCTGGATATTATCCAGAGAAGATCGTCAGGCTCCAACAACTTCTTAGAGATTTACCATAGCAACTTCCATCTCTACCTCATCCATATAGCTGACTCTTTTCTTCTGCCCAAACTTTGGGGATGCAGTCACAGATATTTCCAGTAAATACACAGGGAACCTGTCTGTTAAGACTGCAAAGAACTGGTGAACTAAAAGATCTTAGGGCTCTATGTCCATATTTAGCAAACAGACTGTAAGTGACAGAGGTTTATGGAATTTTTATTTCTTTTTTTTTTTGTGGGCCTATAACTGATGCATTACAGAGACTGTCCTGCAGTTATTGAAGCCAAAACAAAGAAGCCATGGGTTTGACTAGTCATTTGTTACCAAGTGTCTCATCTATATAGTTGAACACACATAAAACATGTGATTTTAAGACATAGCAATAAAAATGGGGAAAAAATCGGGATTTTTTTTTTTAAATCTGTGAGATAAGGGAGGTAAATTCAATGAGCCACTCTGTAAAATTTATACACCTTTCTCCTATCACAATAGCAAAATTATTTTGACTATCATCTATATTTCATCAAATTCTTCCAAATGCTAGTTTACTTCATCGTTACTGTCTAGAGATACTAGCATTAAACAGGCTATATATTCTAAATAAATCACACTTAGTGCTGTTGTTAAAAAGTTCAGTTCTATAAACAATGAAGTGTGTGCAAGAACATTACCTCTCTATAAAAAAAACCAAACTTATAATGTAAAACTTGAGTTCTGAGATAGAAGATACTATTTTTGATTTAGCCACATGTTCAGAGGTGACTAACAAGCCCCACCCTGATTCAAGATCTAACAATAAAAGCACGCTTCCCAGGTAATTCTTCCAACCCAAATTACACCTTCAAATGCAACAGTAGGTCCATTCACAAAACAGGTCACCTACAAGAGCTCTCAGATGGAAGAAAACATAGCAATCAAGAAGCATGGCAAAATGGAAAATATTTTTTTCAGAAGGTGATATGTACACTGCAAAGTCAGTTGGAATATATATTAAAATCTTTTCCAGAGATTCACCTATATATTGCCACATAAAATGCACATAAGGAAAAGACTGTATTTAGTGTCCACTATTTTTTTGATTCCCTCATTCAATTCACCCCTACACTAATTCAGTTGTGGTATTCCAGTCACATAACTTAAATACCATTAGTTGTGTCCTGGAACCCTTTCTTCCACTCATCCAAAAAGCATTAATTGTTTTGCCAGTCTGGGGATAATGGTTACATGGAAGTCCCACTTGCACCAATCTGCATCCAATATACTACTTCTTCTTCGGAAATTGTTGTCTTCCTCCTGTAAATTTGCTTGCAAAACATATTAAAAGTGCCTCCCATTCTTGTGCACAGCCACAAAGTGCAGACGGGGCTTTTCAAAGACGTGGTCACCCTTAATTAACTGTGCAGTTACACAAGCTAAGCTAATAAGGATAATTGAGTTTTCTAAGAAGGGATCAATCTACTTATCTAAATATCTGGTAAGTTTTGCCTGTCTTCGAACAACTGATGGACATAATAAATACAGCAGTCATGGTTTTAAAAGTCCTCATTTATTGTCAGTTGCCATATGGTACTTTTCTCAATGCTTCCCTATCAAACTTCCTGAAGTGAACACAGGGCATTTCCTAGAGCATGGTCATATTGCTGTATTTTAGGTTTGTAACAGAAACTCTTGATTGGCAGAACAGTACATACTGTTTTCCCATCCTACATTTAGAAGGCTGAGAATTTGGGTCTATTGGTTAAAAACTAGATGTGGATATCCAGGACTCAACCAGATTTTGAAATTTTTTTCTTTTCTTTTTCTTTCTTCTTTGTTTTTCAGCTACATATGCAGCACTGGACTACCCAGCGTGCTTGTTTCATTATAGTTCCTCCCAAAGAGGAGCTTTAAAGAGGCATTTCTTTGGCTGCTGAATGCCCTGTATTTTCTCTCTTCACTAATCATGCATACTGTGCAATGTAGAGTTTGAACTGCTAAGCATAGTGTGATTCACTTTCTTATGTGAAAAAAAAAGCAGGATTGTTGCACTTCACATCAAAATCAGTGAGTTTGTAACTGCTGGGACTTTTAATGATTGATGAGAGCTTTGGCATAGTTTCTGTTTGGAAAAGAGGGCTTTGAACTGGTGGATAAAATACCAAGAGGAGAGACTTACATAATGGGCCCATCTCCCCTAATCTCTTCACCAAAGAATACACAAGGAAGAGAAACAAGGAGTCCCTTGTAACTCTTGCAGTGATGAGCGTCTCATTTAATGTATTCAGTTACTTATTAGTAGTCCAATATAAATCTAGCACAACAGTGTGCAAAGTCAGCAGGGGGTCTGAATCCTGATGTTATTTTTCCCACCAATGAATAAATGATCCCAACCACCAGCTTCAGAAGCTCATCCTCATTAGTATGTATGAAATGAGTGGAATAAGCACTGAGAGATTTATATTGTTCTGTATTCAATTTAATTAATAAGAGATGGTGCTGATTTCTGGAGGAAAGAAAGAGGCAAGTGTCCATAGATTACTGTTCACCTTTCATTGTTCTTAGTGATAAAAATCTATCACAGCATGGCAGCCTTAAGAAGTACACTCATCATTTTCTAATCCTACTGGCACTCATTAACCAGACCTCTTAGTAGCATGCATATTATACTCTGCCACCATCACTAAGGTCACTATAGAGTTCTTATTACAAGCCCTCTGCTTACAAGGTTTTATAACTCTGATGGAAAATTTAAAGATAACCAACGAGTACTTTTTGCTGTAGTTTTGTCCTCTTTTAAATTCTGGGCAGGTCCAACCAAAAAAGAACTACATAAATGTCAAAAAACCCCAAAAATCAAACCACACCAACCAGCCAAACAAACAAAAAAAAAAACCTAAACAAACAAACAAAATCCACAACTACTGGTTGGTGTCAGACACTGGCTTGAAAGCAATTAGTACAGGCAAAGCCAATGTGAAAACAGTTCCCAAGAGGCATGAATGATAAATTCATTTAATTAGCATGAAGTAGATTGTGGGAAAAAGTGGGTTTTCTGTGTCTTATCTGACATACAAAAAGACAACACCAAAATCAGGATTTGAGCTTGAAAATTGCTGTCTCACTACACTGTGTCACAGTTTGACCACTGATTCAAGTGAGACCAAAACTTGAACCAGACTTTACATGTTAATGCCTAGGGATCTTTTTTTATTCTATTTTACATTTATGGTTTTCATAGTTTTCTGCTTTCACAGAGTTAGGAGGCATGGTTAACAGGTTAATATTACCCATTTTTAAGTGATGTTTTGAGGGTCTTTTGAGTGATGTTCAGGTCCCATGAAAGTCAGTGACAAAAATCCCAAAGACTCCTCTAAGTCCACTTCTTTTCTCCAAACACTTTAACCCACATCAAACACAGCACATTTATAAATAAACTTTGATTTTTATTTAATTGAACACCCAACTGCAACGTGTCAATTGCACATAGACCCAAGCAAAAATTTAATACTCTAACATCAAGGGTTTTTCTGTCTTTGACATAATGTATAAGTAGATATTAAAATGCACATATGTTTTCTGCTGATTTTCTGTGAACAGTGATGCATATTCCAAACAGGGCTGAAAGTAAAATCCAAGAAACATCTACGGGAAGTTCTTGCCAAAAGCGAGGAACAATGGTGTCTTCAGGACAGACTGAATAAAGAATCACTAAGAATATTGCTATAAATGATACCCTGGGCAGTAACATGTTAATTTGTTTTCCAACTAGTGGGAGTTTCATTACTTATGGCACATAAAGGAGGATGCCTGTGGTTTATTGCATGCAAGCTGATGTTTTCCTCCACATTTTTTCTTCTTTATGCACAGTCTTGCACTTCTCCAACTATGAGGTATTCCTCTTCACCTACTAAACTTCCACAAATGCACTAGTAAGTACACTCTAAAAGACAGGTAAAAAGTTTGGTATGGTGGCTTACAGAAAGGACAACAGTTTGAGAACCATCAGACATCAAATATGCATATTCAAACAGTGGAAACCCTCTTTTCACGGTGACTTAATCAAACTTCTCCCTGCAGTCAGTTTCTGCGTGGTCTCTTGTCCTTTATGTTGAAACAGTGACTAATCTTCCAAATGGCTTTCACTCACTTTCTCTCAGTTTTGCTGTACTAATATCAGGGCAGCAAAGTGACAGAAACTCAGGCAGGACTGGAATGTCTAGGCTGTGATTTACCTGGGAGAGTCACAGTTGGGAGCAGCAGCTAGGTAATGATTGCCAGGAATGAGCAAACACAGGAAGTCTCTACTCACCTTCCTTGTTCCCCGTTAATAGTACAGGCTTCATTAGCAAATGCTTTTCAGCTCCAGCAATCACCAGGAAACTCCAGACTGCCAGGAGCCTAGAAGGAGGGAGGAAGGGAGGGATTGCACCTCTCATCATCCTCATCAGATGGGCCAGAGACTATCACATCTGTGCACAGTAAGAAACAAAACACCTAATTCCTCACGTACCTGCATGAGCTTCAGTGCAACTTCTTACTGAGTCAAACTCTTTTGAATACAAGTACCATCGGCAGAGTTCAGATAATTATCTGTAAAAATCCAGCCTACCAAATAAGTGTCTCCAGAATTCTTTATTATTCCGAAGAGAATAATATTCAAAAGAGAGTCCTTTCTACACCAGTTAATGAAACACCTCTTAGGGAGAGATTAAGCAAACAAAGGAAAATATACATTTCTGCTTTTCTTCCTGAATAATACCTTTGCTAGACACCATTCCAGAAATCACTAAGAAGACCCCATCAACTCCCCACTGTAACCCATAAAAACCATACTGTGCTACAAACTTATGGCTCATCCAATTGTGAGAAACGAAGCCCACTTTTAAAATTTCAAAGGTTCACTAAATCTTAACAAAAATACAACAAAGGACTCAATAAAGAAAAATTACAGCATTGAGCATTCTTGTGACCAGCACCCACATACTCAGATACAAAATGGATGTTCTGTCTTTTATACTCTTTAACACCCTCCCGAAGTTTTGTCAGTCAGCTCCTTCTCTGCCATCCATTGGGGGAGATTACTTTCTTTTATCTTGATTGGAGGCCAGGTGTTGTTTTGCTATGCCTCCTAGTAATAAGCTGGCCCTTCCTAAATGCCCTATTACAAGGGGCAGTGGAAAGAGGACAATGGGAGGACATATTACAATAACATCACTGTATATACACATAATATCCATCTCTTAATTGTGAGAGCGAACCATCACATTGCTCAACTATAAAACCATGTTTTCCATTTGAGGCAAATAAATTTCTGCTCTTCTCTGTGAGAGACCAGGGACATTAAGTCAACTTTGGAGAGGGAAGGTGCACAGAGGATGCAAGAGAAGTGTTTCCTTTCACCTGCTGATTTCACCTTGCTCACAGCTGTGAGCCAAGAGGAGCAAATCTCCACCCATCAGAGATGGTAAGTGTCAAACTGCTGCCTTTTTAGACTGATCCTGTGTCCTGGAGCACTGTTATTTCCTGATTATCCTGTGTCACTTTTTCCACACAGAATTGAGTCCAAATAACTCATCAGGCTGTGTTAGGAGGTGACTGACACGGGTGAAAGCTTCTTTTCAAAAAGCAGGACAGAGTTTCTTCCCAAAGACTGCGTCCTGTTTTTCAACATATTTTTAGTCACTCTTGTATATCTTAGCAGGCCATAATGTGCTTTACATCAATTCCTCCTTTAGTATGTAAAAACATTCATATTGTTTAAAAGCATCTGTAAACCTAAAGCAAGTGTAAACCTAGAGCTACTCAGTTTCTCATTTCTTGTTGTTTTAATTCAGTAATCTTTTAGGATTGAAAGATAAAACCTGACTAAAAAGATCATTTCCAATCAGCTGCTCAATGGTCAAGGTCTAACCAATCCCATTCTTTTTTCATTGCTTTATTTTATCTCACTAATCTTTTGCTGCGCATAGACATTATTTGCTTTCCATTCTCTTTGGTCCTCTTTCTGCATATCTCCTTCCCCCATCACTCCTCTCTGGTTTCCCTCCTTCTTGCCCACTGCACACTCACAAATCTTCTGAGTTGGAGCCATCATTCAGACTTTTCCATTTTATCCTGGCTCCTCTTTTGCCCTCTATCCTTCTCCTTCTTCTTTTTATTTTATCAGTTGCAAACCCTTTCTTCTACCGTCATCAATTTTAGGGTTAAAAAACAAGAAAAGAAATAGAAAAAAGACATTGTATAAGCATTAATGTTATTGTGTGTGTGTATGTGTGTTGGGTAGGAAGATAAAAGATAGGTAGGAAGATAAAAGCTCTTTATTTCTGATACTGAAACCATTAACAGTTTCTATTTGGTAATATTATATTGCCTGGCAATTCCATTTACTGAATGTTCCTAAGGGCTCAGTTCCACTGAGGGGACAATGAAAGTAATGATTTTGATTTACTAAACTAACTACTTCTTTTTACTCAGAATTGGGTTTACTCTCACTTTGGTGCTATAATTGTACTTTAAACATTTTTATTATAGTATGTACTTGTTTCAGTGCTGTCTTTTGAATTATGATGATTTTACACTTAGTTACCCCACGCAGATATGAAATGTTCATTGTTTTTTTTAGGCAGCCACTCCAATGTTTCGTTTTGAACCATTTACCTACTGCAAGGACATAGCCAAGCCAAAAATAAATCTCTCTCTTCACTGTTTCCTTTAAGTTCTTGATCAAGCCTTATTTTAATGAGTCCTGATGAGAAATGAGGATTTATCTAAAGAAAACTATGAACTTAACATTTAACTTTTAAATCAACAGTTAACAGTTAACTTTTCAATCAAAATACATCCTACAAGTTTTCAGTCTTTCAAAGAGAGAGACATCTTCACTTACTCTCCAGATAACAGCATCAAAATTTAATCATACCAAGAGAAACAACAGCTGATAGAAACATTTTATTCTGTTCAGTTCTTCACTGTACTCAAAAAGGGTGCAATACATTAAAACAATGTTGGAATAGCTGGGGGTCTGGATCTTCTGAAAGAGTGAACAAAAACATAGACCACAATACTTGAAATAAAATCACCATGAAGTAACAGAGGAGTGTGCTGTCTTCTCCCATAGCAAAACCGAGGAGAAAGAAACCTTTGAAAACTCTTCAGATGCTCTCTCTAGAGTTTCTGATTAATTTTCCTCTCAGAGACTCTAACTACAAGAGACTAACATGTGATCATCAACACCCAATGTGTGAAGAAATTAAGTTTCCCTTTATGGAAAAATCCAATAGAGTTCAATAGAAAATAATTTTTCTAGTGACTTGAACATAAGTGCCTATGGAATACAACAGATCAGTTATATTCCTGTTGTGCACCTCTTCAGGCTAGTTAAAAATTACCATAAAATCTTTTCCTAGTGAAATTTTACAAAACAAATCATTAGCAGGTGAAATTGTTACGGATACACTACCACTAATATGATTATGTTAAACAGGAAGATTTGGCCCATGTATGTTTAGAGTAATTTGATAACGAATCACTGCAAATTTCTGTTGGTTTTAACAACTGTTAAATTCTACATCACTTTCCCATATTGATCTTACACGCTCTGTTGTTTTCTCTGTTTTTTTTTTTGATGGGGAGCCACTCCCTTCACCATATGGTCCAGCAACTATCCACAGTTTTCTCTGCTTATTTCACCATCATGAAACACTCTCCTCTTCTGGGAACTATACGACACAGTGACATGCGAATGTTGCTCACAGTGCAACAAAATTTTCTGCTGATTTTTCTGGCACAAGACAGCAGGAGCTGACCAGGGCAGCCTCCTGCACAAAACATCTGCTCTGCAGCCTTGTTTGCCTTACAAAATCCTCCATAGCTGTAAGGACCAGAACTGGCACAGAGACACTCTGGGTTCCCAGCAGAGGCAAAACCTTCACTGGTATTTCCAGTGAGTATTACAAACTCCTTTGCTGAACTTTGAATATTCTGTGTGCTTCTTGTGAAGCACATCCCATGTAGTCATCTGAATATTCACTTAGAAGATGTCTGAAGAAAGTGAGTAAGAGAAGCAAATCCATATATGCCATCCAGCAACCTAAAAATGTGGGATTTCTGGTAAGGTCTTTATTTACAGAAAGAATTTTGCAAGTATTCACAACCATTAAAAATCACATCCATGGAGGAAACTCATTATTCTTAATCTCATCTCATTTTATCTGTTCAGAAAGAGCTGTAAAATGTCTAGCATTTATACCTTTAAACTATGAGCTCCATTCTGCATGAGTTAATTGGGCAAAAGACCTATTGCCACTTTACACTAAGAGGCTGAGAATTGGGTTTCTGCTGATTTTTTATGTCTTGTTTCCTTTAGTTGCACTAAACACAGCTACAAGCTGATAAAAGCTCCTCAGTTTCAACCACATTTTCAGAGAACAGCTGAGTTTGATGAATTTCC
Source organism: Chloebia gouldiae (assembly GCA_003676055.1). Taxonomy (NCBI): domain Eukaryota; kingdom Metazoa; phylum Chordata; class Aves; order Passeriformes; family Passeridae; genus Chloebia; species Chloebia gouldiae. The sequence continues at coordinate 511,712 of QUSF01000051.1, read as the reverse complement.
CTGAAGTGGTTAAAATAAAGATCTTATTTTTCTCTGTGTAGGAGTAATTACTTTGCCAGGCATTCAATAATCTTGTCTTGACACAAATCATATTTGCAGTTTGATGAGATTTCAGTATTGCTGTAAGATTAAAGAAGTCAACGCTTATTTTATATTAAGATGTGCCTGCACTCAACATTTTGTTTTTATTTGTGGTGAAACATCTCTCCACGAGTAAAAGCTTCTTCTCTAATGCCCAAGTAGGAAAGAGGAAAAAAGAGTACAAGCCCTCCTAATATTACAGCCTTTAAGTCCCTCAAAACTGTCTCATACCTTCCTTGGGGCAAAACCCCCTAGTATCTCCCAGACAGCGGTCAAAGTCCTCAGCTCTGCCACTCGTGTTGTTTCTTGACAATGTAAAGCTTGCTGCATTTTGAGCTTTTGAAATAGTGGCAAGAACAAGCTGAACTGAATCTAACAGTAACAACTGGAATTGGGGAATGTTGCATATATTGCATATGTGTTGAATGTTCTGGCATAGCAAGGGAAATGAATGGGGATGAGCTCAAGCAGGAGCCATTGCACCCCTGCAGTATCCCAGCTCCTGAGAGCTGTATCTAACAAGATGCTGTTCCTACAATCACATGGGTCTGGGAAGACAGTACAGTAGAAGATACAGCGTGGGGCTTAGAACACAAATCAGCATTGAACTTAGCACATCCCAACTGAAAGAGGCAGCTGCTGCCAGTGAAGGAGATACAAATGCCCTTCCTCCATACAGGCCAGCTGTCTTGCAAACAGATATCTCAGGTAATTAAGGAGTAGAGGTAACATTTTCACACAAACCAAAGTTAAATTTTTGGTAAAGACCTACTTTGCAGAGAGGTTGGAAGGAGTTGGAGAAGTTCTCTATAGCCTGTATGAATTGTTCAGATCAGGATTTTAAAATGCACAGCTCCATGGAGACCTCACCAAGAATTCCTGACTGGAAAACCCATTGCACTCTACTGCTGTGGCTGCCAAAAAACAGACAGTGGAAAAAAAATATGTCTTTTCCCATCAATAAGGCAATAATTCCCTTCCCCAAACCCATGTGAATATCCCACAATTGTTAACTAGTCTAGGCAAAACAAGTAAGGTTGTGTCTCTGTTTTCAAAAAATATGACAGCATAAAGAATTGAGATTGACATTAAAGTTCCACAAAAATAGACTGAAAAGCTTGGTGAGAGAGAAAAGATGAGGATAATAGTTCATTGGCTTGAGTACTGAGTATGAAAGGGAACAGGGAGCCAGGTAAAAATGAGGGTGGGTTTTCAAGCTGTGAAGACACTTCAGAGTTTGCAGAGCAAACCAAGAGGTAATGAAGAACAGAAGAGCTGGGTGTCATTTTGGCAGAGGGCTAAATGAAAAAGGGCTACAGTGCATGATTTAACTGAAGTTAGGCAGCAAAGGCTTGGAAATTAAAGACGGGGGAAAATGGATGAATGAAAAACAACTTTGCAAAAAACCCAGAATGTAAAACTTTTAGTAACTGATGCTTTAGCTAGTACCAGTATCTGGGAAATAGGATTTTTTTTAGTGTTGCTTCTTCTAGAACTTTCATTGTATAAAAAACTGATCTGTATTTTTCAAAAGCCTAAATATAGGAGGGGAAAGTATTCTCTGTCAGAGACCATTTTTTGATTAGTAAAGAAATGCAATGGTAAAATAAACCATTCAGTATTGCAGAAATATCTGAAGTAGCTGAAGCACATAGTAAAGACCAAACCTATATCTGCTTCCAGTTCAAACCCACAACAAAGTTGGTGGCAGTTTTGAACAACTCAAAATGCATACAGTGACTGAACATAAAATAATGATCAAATGTCAGCCTTAGCTATTGTGAAATGGGTATTCCCCACAAGTCCTGACTATGTTCAGTCTCTGTTCTCATCTCCTGACAGAGGAAGAAGTACCATGATACGATCAAGGGCCTCTTTGTGGAAATGGGGTTATGGGTCTTGGCAAATCAAGGTACATTGATCCGTTTTACCCCCCTAACACACACTTGGGTACCCAGAAATTATTTGTACCAGTTGACTTTCACTAATTGCTTTCAGATCTAGAAGTTTGTTTCACTAAAATTTATCTGTCTCCAGCAATTACCCTGTTTGGTGCAGAACTCACTTCTGTTTTAGATTTTCAGGGAAAGAAAGAAAGAAAGAAAATATATATTAGGTCTTGGTTCCTTTGGTCATAAAATCACCCTAAGTATACATTCAGTTTAAACTGTCAGAAAGGAAAGAAGAAACTGTTTCTTGATACAGATGAATGTTTTCCCTTGTAATCTAACAATTAGAAATTGAATGGATGTGTGGTTAATTTTAGACCCAAATCAAATACAGAACCCAATCCAATGTCTTACAGTCCTTTCATTATCTGGAAAAAAAAAAAGGCAGAAAAAAACAGCTGTCATAAATAAGTAATTATTTTAATTTTAATGCCATACTTCCTGACCTGACAGCAATTCTCCCAGTCGCAGTCTGTCCTTTCACTCATCTGGTTAGGGGGAAAAAAAAAAAAAAAGTACAATTCATGTTAAAGCAACTGCGCATGTAAATTAATCCCCTAGAAACAAGATACCTTCACATTGCAACAATTAGAGGCTCTCTCCTTGCAGCCTTAGCTCCGGTGAGATCTAGAGGGTGGAAATCACTGTTAAAACTCATGAGGAATCGCATGCCGTCGTCGAAGAAACGAGCACGCGGATTCACTGACTTTGAGCTATTTTGCAGGGTTTACAGCGTAGCCCACTCCCGCAGCCTGTCCGTCCCAGCCCTGATGCTCCGAGAGGTCAACAGGAGGAGTGGGGCCGGGGAGAGCGGGAAGCACGAGGGCGCGGAGGGCCGGAATCAGGGGCCAGCGGCTCGGGCCCCCGGCGGGACGCCCGCAGGCAGGAGCCGAACGCCCCGGCGGGTCTGCCGGCGCGGCGGAGCCTCCGCGGCCCCCGCCGCAGGGGCGCCGTCCCGGGAGCGCGGCGGCGGGGGCGGCGCGGGGCCCCGTGGCGGCGGGAGGGGAGCGGAGCCCCGCGCAGCCCCCGCGGCCGCGCCGGGGGATTACCGCCGGCGGCAGCGGCGGGGGGCCGCGGCGCGGGGACCGGCACAGGGGATTAGTGTATTAGCGCTGCCTGCTCCTGCTCCCGGCGGGATCGGCTCCGAGACAGGGATTAGCGCAGCCAGCGACCACCGAGGCGGGGCTGAGACGGTGGGAAGGGGGAAAAGGCGACAAGCAGACGGCCAGCCGCCAGCTGTGGCCCCCGTTCCCGCTCCCCCCGGGGATGTGCCCAAGGGGGTTCGGCCCGCCGGGCCCCGTGCGCAGGCTTCGCCGTCGCGCCGGGCTCCGCAGCAGCCGCAGATCCCGCGGAGAGGCGGCGAGTCCTTGGGGCGCTGCAGCCGAATGTCCCTGTCCCACTCCGCGCTCTCGCCGCTGCCGGCATCTCCTCGCCCGGCCGGCGCGGAACGACCGCGATGGTTGGAGGCGGCGACAGCTCCGAGGAGACGGGCGAGGGCAGGGGGGCGGCGAATCCCCTCCGCAGACACCTGCTCCACGTAAGGCCGGTGACGCTCGGCACCGGCCCCGAGGCGTCGCCGGCAGCAACGCGGAGCTCCCGCGCGGCCCCTCCGCGCCGCGCCCGGCGCCGCCGCGGCCCCGCCCCCT
>QUSF01000051.1:489639-503036 GCA_003676055.1 Chloebia gouldiae | reverse complement strand
CCGCCGGCGGAGCCGCGTCCCGGGGAGCGCGGGCGGGCAGCGGGAGACGGGGAGAGCAGGGAGAGGCAGCGGCTCCCGCGTCCTCGCCGCGCTCTGTCCGATGCCCGGCAGCTCGAGGCGAGCAGCGACTACGCTTCCCTACCGTGGCACAGCGAGTACTTCCAGCCTCGGAGTTTTCCTGAAGCAGCCGTCACACCGGGAGCACTTTTGGTAGAGAGGGACCAGCAGACCCCGATATGACTTACCTCCCGAGGCTCGACTGAAGGGGACTTATTCGCGTGGAACCGTAGTGGAATTTGGGTCTGGAGAGGAGTTGCTTACGCTTTTTTTTTTTTCTTTTTTTTTCTTTTTTCATTTTTTATTCTTCTGTCTGATCACTCCCCTCTTCGTCCATCATTGGAAATGAACAAATTGCGTTTTCAATTCAGAAAGTAGAAATATTAAATATACCATTCCCCGGGAAGCACACATGTAGTAATGACAAAGGATTGCAAAGGAGAGAGTGGCTCCAGTTTCCCAGAGAGATCCCCTAAAATGGATTACTAAATGGGACACTACATCAGCTAGTTGTCCTCTAGCTGCCCAGATACATGCACCGAAAAGGTACAGTACCCCCCTGTTCCTACCTCTTCCTTATGTTTTGGGATTGCTTGCAAGGGGAGGCTCACGGATCGCCCGGCCGGCTCGGAAGGAGCGAGGGTGGTGGTGTGTGGTTTGAGGCAGGCTGCCTCTGCCTTCTGTCTCGACATCGTTTGCAGCGCCTAGGGAGGAGGAGAGCCGCACGCAAGTGTATACGCTGCGCTTGCTGTTGTCACTTTCCCGGCATCTCGTGGCTTCGTCTTTTTTTCCTTTTTTTTATTTGCCCCCCATCTTTTTCTCCCCCAACCCCCACCCCCTCTCGATTGCTAACATGTTATCCTCCCTCCCCTAGCCCTTGGCACGGCTTGCATGCGCTGTGCCGGGGCTCCTCGCCTCCCATCCCCGATCCCTTCTTGGCAAGGGGTCACGCCCGCCCAGGCACCGTGGGGAGCCGGGCGGCCGCGGGACGCCGCTGCCAGGGCCGCCGCCGAGGCCGCCGGGCGCGTACCCCGGGGCCTCCGGGCATCGTGTGGGGCTGGCTGGTGGGGTCTTTGTTACAAGAACTATGTGTGCGCTCCGTGTAGAGGCGTAACCCCGCCGTCTCTGCTGTTCCCGCGGTGTAGCTGGGTTGCGGCCGATGTATTTATTTATTGGTTGTTTTTTTTTTTTTTTTCCGAGGCGGGTGCTGCTTTTTGGGGGAAGTGGCCGGGAACCGAGGCAACTTCTTCCGCGGAGCAGTCCTAGGCGCAGCCGCGGGCTTTGTTCGCGATCGCGGGCTGGGGCCGCGGTCTCACCTTCCCCTCCCGCTCCCCACGGACAGTAGCCGCTTTCCCCTCCACCCTGGCCCCGGTGAAGGTGGGCTGCCGGCTGCCCTCCCTCAGCCCCGCGAAGGCTGGCTCTGGGGCAGGGATGCTCCCCGCCCCTTTCTGCCGGGCGCCTCAAGCCTCTTCCCCCGCGGGCCGGCGGCTCTGCCAAGCCGCTTCTCCTTGGCCGTGGAGCGCAGGCAGACGGGCTGGCCAAGGCCAGACCCCTCCGTGTCCGCCCGGCGGGCGGGAAGCCCTGCGAGGCAGCGCAACTCTTGTCCCTCCGCCCAGCACTCGCTCGTTCAGCCCCTCTCCGCCCTCGGGCTCCGGGCCAAATGGGAGAAACGGTGGAAAAGAGAAAGTTTTTTTAATTGCGAGTAACAGGGCTGGCCCTCCAGGAGAGGCTGCAGGCTGGCTGGCGGCGCCCCGAAACGCCCCACGCCGTGGCGGAGCGATGGGGCCGGCGGCGGGGACGGGGAGCGGGGCTCCTTGCTGCCGCGGATGCTAAGGTTGGGAGGAATGCCGAGGAGGGGACAGCATGATGCTGAGGTGAGGAAAGGATGCTGAGCATGGAACAGGATAGTACTGAGCAGGGAAGGGATTTCACCCTGCACTCACACACCCTGTCCCTTATCTGCACGGGCAGGGCAGGCTCCCAGCTGAGGGCAGGGTGCCTTAGCAGGCTGTGCCTCCGTCTGCGCTGCGCCGGCGACGCGGCGCCGAGGCACGGGGGGCGGCGGCGGAGCCTCGGGCAGCCCCGGGGGCGGCTGAGGGTCGGCACCGCCCCTCGCTCCGCCGCCAGGGAGGGCAGTGGAAAGTTTGGGTCTCCATCCCGCCGCAGGAAAGTACCTGCTTCTTGCGAGGGCTCGGCCGTCCCACCGCCCCTTTCTTCGTGCCTGACTGCCTGGCTGTCCAAGGGAGGCGTTCCCGGGGGTGGCCCGGACGGCGTGCGGATGCAGGGCTGGCGGGGGAAGCGGGGCTGAGGCTGAGGCTGCAGCCCGGCCAGTTGCAGTGGAGATGCCCTTCTGCCTGTCGCCACCGCCTCTGTCCTGCCTGACTCTTTGGGTGAGTCGCAAGGCAGTAACTGCTGGGTTTCCCTTAGGCAAATGGCTCTGTCTTTTTCTAGCCTTGGCCGCTTGTTCAGGGGATAATTTGTTCTCCTGTTCCTCTCACGAGCTAATTGCTGCTTTTGAAGTTTGTAAACATGCACATTTGCGCCAGCGTCTGTGCAGCACGGATGTTTCTGTTGCTGCAGAAAATTATTTTACTGATGGATCAGCAAAAAATAAAGTCTTTAATTAGCTCTGTGATAAACTGTAAAAGATACTAATTCCTAGCGCTGCAAGCAGGGTGAATGCTTCATTTTCTAAAGGCGCACACGTAGCATGCAGGTGTTGTAAATAACGAAGTGCTAAGTGTCCACAACCAGTTTCTGTCACAGGGCTGCCCGAAGTTGCTTATTATTTGATATAGATTCTTCTAAATTGTTTTGAATCATCCAACAATGATATAATTACTAACTTGACCTCAAAGATAGTAGCTAAATGTGTGATTTTCCCTACTGTCTTTGCAACAATTAATTCATGCTTTTGGTGTATATTCATTTAATTGAAGTGTCATCCAGTTAACCATTCTCATCCAAGTAATCTTTACTTGGTAATTAAATCCTTTGCCATCAGTATGAGAAAATCCAGTGCAGTCAGGCTCTTTTGATTCAAAATTCAATTCTCAAAATTCATTGAGACTTTGTAGCTTTCTCTCATGGTAAGATTAATGCAGGTCTTATCATGCTCAGGGTTTCCTCTGCCATATTTTTCGGATTAGAAATGCAAAATGATCTTGCTGTGGTTAGCTTGCCTTTTTTTATTATTTTATTTTTTTTAATGAGACTGTTCTAGTGTATTGTAAGGAAATTCAGGTCTGCTCCAACAAATCTTTCTTCATGGAATTGCCTTGAACGTGGTTGAAAGCAAGTACGTGATACAGTAGGTTTGGGAAGGTTTGTCATTATTAAAGAAGTAGAGTTGCCAAGGTGTTTCACTCTCTAGGGTATCCTTTTATCTAATAGGAGCCAGATTTTAATATGGTAGCTTCTCATAAGTTACAAGAGAACTAACTCTCTTTAAAGCCAAATAATTCCATATGCATAAAAAAGTTGATTTCTGTTCTCCACCACTCTTCACTGGAGACAATCCTTGGCATTCATGGAAGCTTAGCTCAGGAGCAGCATGCCCAGATGATATCTCTCCCTGAATGCTAAACATAATTTAAAACAGTAAGTAATACTGCAATGTATATTTGCAACATTTGCTTTTCATGTACTAGGCAAAAAAGGCTTGAAGCGCAGGTGAATGCTTTCAGGGACTGCAAACTAGGCAGTCACAGATGTTCTGTGTGTTCTCAATTAGTTTACTTGAAAACTGTATATTCTTGCTTAAAGGCAAACCAGCCTTATCAACTGAACTCATATTACTTGAACCAAAAAATAATTGGGCATTGATATCTATAACATCTAGTTAGCATTTCTAGCTGCTTGAGGATGAAAGTGAATATTAGCTATGGTCCCTTCTTTGTTTGCAAATAGAAGATTGCAGATACCGTGTTTAAGACTGAAGAAGGAGATGGATCAAGCTAAGAATGGCGAGTTGCCTTCATTAAATTTTTGAAAGGAATTAAAAAAAAAAAAAGAGAAAAAGGGAAGGACTGAGATCAAATTAATGACCTGTGAAAAATCCAGATTAGAATTGTTTGCATTAGAAAGGAAGTAGGTGATTGTGAACTTGCTTGTGCATGTTTTGTGAAGGGAAGGGGAAATTTGTCATCTTGTTTTGAAGAGCCATACATAAATACACATGAAAGGAGTTCACATGGTTTACAGCAGGGGAGACATAAAATGTTTTAGGATTAAATTGACCTGAGCTAATACATGTCTCACATCCAGCTTCTTTGCAAGATGTCATTGTTATACTCTCATTGTTATACTTTCATTGTTTTACTACTGAAACAAATGTTTTGTGTATAGTACCTGATTCCCATTCTGTAGCAGAGTGCTGAAAACAAACAAGCCAGTAAATCCTGAAATTCTGGAAAACAACATTGAAATTATATTAGATCCAGCATATGCTAGAGAAGTTGAACTGTACTAAACCAGAAGTTTTCCCTATCCTAATTTGATACAGATGCTGCTGTATTTGACCTGCTACTATTCATTTACTGATGAAGTAAATCTTTAGATCTCACCTTTTGCCGTCTCATTCACCCAAGTAAACTTTGCTGACCCAGGAAAGCCTTGCCTGTCAGAGTAATTTTCTAAGAGTAAACACAGTTGCTGAAATGTTTCTTAAATATATGAACTTTTTTTGTGTTTAAGCCTCAAACTGAAAATACTGTTCTCTGCTGGGAGTCAATACCTGAAGCTGTCCTGTGAGTACATTTGGTCTGGACTGATCCTTAATGTTATTAGTCAGACCTAGAACTGTGTGTCATGGAGCAAGTCACATCCAACAAATTGTGACAACCTTTGTTTAACAGAGCAACAGAAAAGAGTGATAAGCAGTGCTTTTTACTGGTAACCATTTGAGCATTTTATGTTCATAAATTCTATGTATCAGGATTATTCTTAGGTGGATGAGACATTTTGACAGCAAGATAAAGTCAGTAGCACAGAGTCCAACTATTGATCAACAACACACAGTAACCATGAACGGTGTTCTAACAGAGAAGTAATCAGCTGAGGAAAAGCCTGGACCTGAGCCTGACAGATCTCTAAAGGAATTTTTTTGATTTCGGGCTGTTGCACCAGTTCTCTGAGTAAGAAACGGCTTAAATGTGCATAGGATCTGTGAAGGTAAAAGTGGACTACTCCAGTTCAAGTGCAAACCTGGCAGAGCAGAGTTTGTATGCCTCTATTTTCTTTATGTTCTATGTTACCATGGCCATGGAAATAATTGAGTGTTTATGTTTCTGCAGTTAAGGGATCTCTAACTATCCATGGCAAGGGTTGTTTTGGGTTTTGGGTCTTGATTGCAACATGTCAATATGGCAGCATATGCCCAAGGCATAGCTTTAGGTTTTAAAGGGAAGAGTGCCACCTACTGTGTTATAATTTTAGGTATTGCAGCTCCTGTATGTCTTGTGGAGTTCCCAAGCCTCTCATTTGCTTATTTTGTCCTAGCCTCTGGAAGATGTGAAAGGATTCAGAATTAATGTGGTATGGGAATGAAGGGATAGAAAATGAGTACAAAATTAAGGACTTCTGGAAAACTTAGGAGTGTCTCTTTGAAGGACAGGTATACATAGAAACATTTGCAGCTTTTGTCATTTCTTATAAAGGCTGCTAATGCTGGAAATAGGGAGGGGAATAATAAGATTATTATTATTATAACTATTATTTTCTTGGGGGAAGCATAGATCTTTCCCCAAGAAAATAATAATGTTCTCAGCTTTCATGCACCAAATGAACATAAATTAGGCTACCAGGTTTATGCCCTCTGAAATCTGAAGTTTAACTCTGGCTATAGTTTAATAAAAAAAAAGTAGAATTCACTTAAAAAACTAAAATAAACAAGCAAAGAAAAAGCTGAGCAACAACAAAAACCAGCTTCCAGAAAAGAAAGAAGATTATAAAAACCCTGGATGAATTTTCCTGTAATTTGCTGCAAAATCTCATGAAATCTTTTCTAGTATAGAACTGTTGTTATTTATCAGCCCAAAGGAGGGCTGTAATAATGCTTGATGTGAATATAGAGTCATTTTTGTATGAAAGAATTTTTTCCCCAAGCCCCAGAGTGTTTCTTTAGTGGCTGAAATAGAGATGTAAAATAAAGTCGATAAACCAGCTATTAACAGAACTGCCAGTTGCTGTATCTCAAGAGTGAAGACATATGGTAATTCACTACATTCAGTGATGACCTTTCCTTTAAAAATATTATTAATAATAGGCACTTTTATATAAAATATTCATATACCACAAAATTCATATATCATGGACTACTCTGTGCCCTCTGTGCCATTTTTATTAATGGTAGGTTTTTGGTTTGTTTTGGTGTGGTTGTTTTTTGTTTTTGTTTTTTTTTTTTTTAGCTACTGACAAAACTGCTACTGAGGAACTTTCCACAGCAGTACACTTTTGTAATATGCCTGCAGTTCTGAAGTGAAAGAGTTTCTGGGAGCAGGTGCACAGCATTGCTGCATCTCTCTGACAGGGCAACATTGGCCGTGTCCTCAGGATGGGAAGCCTTTGGCATCATCTCCCTCATCCTTCCCAGGTACAGCCATGCCTTGACTGCAGCATTCCACCCTTTCCAGGATGCAGGCAAAAAAAAAAGCATTCATATGTTTTTATGATCTCTGTAACCAGTTGTTTTGTTATGCCCCTGCATGTCAGTCTGAGAATATCTAGTTGGATGAAGACTACCCTACTGGTACTTTTACTGGCAATAATAGCAGAAGTTTCATTGTGTGCTTAAAAAGAAAGGTATTCCTAACTGTCATTGATTTTATAATGACCCTGATAGACTCAGGGACCTTCTAACAATGAAAATGTGTAGAGTATATAATAGGTATGCTCAGGCGTTCCAGTTCAGCAGATGGAAAAAAATACTCTCCCATGGGAATTACCAACACAATGGGAAAAACTGCATCCAACTATACTCTTTAGTGCACCAAACATTATTTCTACTTTGCTATCTATGGCTTCTCAGTTTCACTTAGATGTTCTATATGAGTATTCTTCATATGGCTTTTATACTTGAATAGAAAATTTCACATGTTGCTTCCTTCACTGTTGTTCATTAACGTTTATCCATTACTTGCTCTTGAGGCAGCCGTTCATTGAAATGTTAATGAGATTTTGAACAGTTTATAGTTCCATAGGGTTTTTTTTTTGTTTGGGGTTTTTTGTGGTTTTTTTTTTTTTCTGCAGAAAAAAATTGGTTTTGTTGATGCCTTTGAAAATCTACTTTTTATTGGTAGATTGAGATGGATTCTATGCTAATTCTTCCTGCATTCCTGAATTATGGCCTAGCAAGGCACTATCACTGGGATCTTCATCTATTAATCATGGTAGCTGCTTTCTTATTCGGTTGCCATAGTTTCAGTGCCTCAGACAGTGTTGGGGTGCCTTGGGAAAGGCTTACGATACATTCGGACTTGCAAGCCTTGCAGTTATTTTGGCAGTAGAAGAGCTCTGAAGGATCAAGAGAACAGCATCCAACATTATTCAGAGTTGGATTAAAAGCGGAAACTTCTGGATATGTCTCTCTGGACCTTGTTATGTGAATGTCCAGCTGATATTTGCTCCTGAGATTTGCTTTTTGTTTTGTCTTGCTGGTAAAATCTTACACTTCAGAGACTAATGGCTACCTTTATCCATTGCAAGAACAAAAAAGGCTTTTAATTAGTTTTTCTGATAAATGGTTAGGTAAATTAGGGCATTTAGGGTTTCCTAAGCAATCCAGGTAATTTGTTTTACATTCCCTTTTAACCTAGCTACATACAGTATGATACTACGTTTGAGACTGAGTTAATGTTTATTGCTACTTTAAATTGAATAAGATATTAAGTGTCTTTTTGTTAGCTGTAGAGCAGCTTGAATTACCAAGTAGAAAAGAGGAAATTAACTTTTTTCAGACAGAACTAAAGCTCTTTCAGCTCTGTTTTGGCACTGGCAGTATTTTTTCAATGTTCTTTCAATATTTGTTCATAAACTCGGCATTAAAACATACATACTTTGAGAAAAGAGAGCTGTGAGATGTTAGAAATAGGGTTTTTGATGAATGAGAAAAATGGTAAAGTAGTAAATATGTCTAAGAGGAAAGCAACTGAAAGATTGACTTGGCAATGTAGTGCTCAGTATCAATTGATTTGTCTGTTATACATAATATAAAATGATACAAAAACATATTTCAGTAAGCAAATAATAGTTTCCTTTTTATTTTCCCATTCGGAAAAAAAAAGTCTGCATCACTTCTGTGTGATCAATAGGAAGCCACATGTTTGACCAGATATTTAAATCCCAGTTCTTTTGCATTTTAGTGTCTCTAGAATGATGTGATATCTCTCCAATTCTAATGGAGCAATTTGAGGCTAGCACAGAGAAACTTACTAAGTATCTTCTGTTTACAATGACAAAAAAATACAGTCTTGGCTAATCATATCCAAGTATAATCTTAAAACTATGTACAGTTGAGATTAAAGAATTCAGTATAATTTTAATTAATCAGGAAAACAGCGACTTTTATGCTTTCATATGGTTAGTTTGCACTGAAAGATTAGTTATAAATCTTCAGCTTGGGACTTTACAATCCAATCTTGTTAATTTTTCAAGTGAGATCAACAAGCAGATTGAGAACATGTACCTGTTATATGTAATCCTCAGGAGCCCTACAAATTGAACAAATGAAGTCTAAAAATTTGACATGAATTTTAAAGTTCCATTTGTTGGTAGATGCACAAAAATCTATATTTGTAATTTTATACTTTCACATAATATGGAATTTTCTGGTTTGCAGTCTTCTGGATCAGTGTTTTATACACATATTTTGTATAAAATTAATCCCAGTCTTTTTCCTGGTAAACTCAGAATGTGCATGTGTCTATTAGACAGACAGAAAAATATGTCTCCATCATTTTGTATTTTGCTTTGGAAGGGAGGTAGTGATGGAGTAAGAAAATTGTAACAGTGAGGAAATATCTTGGGTCAAAAGCTGTAGATGTACAAATTCCATTGTGATTTTTTTCCTTAGAATGTATTGTATTTATTTTTTGGTTAGGTATAGGATCTCTCTGCATAGAAATTAATTTAAGCAGTTCTGTAAGGAACATTTGTATGTTCTTTAACACTGGTGGGGTTTTTTTTTTGTTTGGATGGTTTTGTTTGTTTGTTTGTTTTTTGCTTGCGATATTTTTTTTTGCCTCCAAGAAAGAAAAGTGAGTGGTAAGTCAATACTCAGTACAAAGAGCCAGTCTGGTTCCTGTTGGAGGGTAAAAATGTATTTCGATTCAGCACCTATCAACAAGCCCTTATGCTGTTTAGAGTTCAGTATAAAACTACAGAATTATTTAGGTTGGAAAGGTCTGTGAAGATCATGAAGTCCAACCCTTATTCTAACACTGCTGAGTCCACCACTAAACCATGTACCTAAAGCCTATATCTACACATCTTTCATATACCTCTGTGTATCTTTTAAATGCATGAGTTGGTGACTCAGCCACTTCCCTGGGAGTATTTTTCTTTCAGTTTGCTGATGTTGATAATAAATGTTCTTCTGTGTCCCCAAACAGCTGAATTTTAGCATCAAATATACAAATCTTATTGAGAAAAGAAAGCAATAATTTCTGTGAAAGTAATTGTGTTTGCGTCTTTTAAGCAAAGTCACAGCATTTCCTTTGCAAATCTCATATATGCTCAATAGCATCTTACTGCCTGAATGTTCCTGGAAGGCTGGTGCTTGTCTTGGGCTGTGTGCTCATGAGCAAGCAGAGGAGAGAAGGACTGTGCCCCGTTCAGCCTCAAAGCTCCCCAGCGGATGCAGGTGGAGCCCGCCCATCCCACCGGTCCTTCGGAGCAGGTGGATGGTGAAGAATGGTTGGAGGGCAGCTGGAGCTCTGGCTTGCATGCCTGGGTTTGTGTGGGAATCCTGTTCCAAAACAACACTGCAAGGAAAAGGAAGGGATGACCCGCCTTTTCCGACAGATGCTCCACACGTGGGGCACAGCCTGGTGTCTGTTCCTTTTGGGCAAGAGTCCCACAGGATTATCTCTCTTGAGTGGTACTTCACGCCATGAGCATGGCTAAATGCAGCCTCATATTTGAGTCAAAAATGCCTTTTTTAATCATATAGAGAGGATTAGAGGCTGTTCAACTGCAATCTTGAACTTCAGGTCATAGTCTTTATATTACTGGCTTTTCATCAGAGCTCTCTAATGAAAGAAGGGCATCGTGTATTAAAATCAGCTTCTGAATTTAATTTTCTGTATGAACAAAACTTGGTACTATGTGTATAAACTTTTAATGGCATTCAACCCATTCCACTTCTGAATAATTTGTACTCATTAATTACAAATGCATAGCTTTTGCAATTACAACTTACTGATCCAAACCATATTAAATCAGAATTTTAAAATTTCCTGTACTCTGTTATATTACTATGATTTTGTAACAACTCTTGTAAGAACTGTCCCTGGAGTAGAACTTTGTTTTCTAGAAATATGTTGTTCAGAATTTTTGTTTTGGGGTTTGGTTTTGGTTGGGTGTTTGTTTTTTTGTTTGTTTTTGGGAAGAAATTTAAGTGGAGAGTTATGTGAGGTTTTATGGAGAAGTAAGAAGACAAACTTTAAAGTAGTGATGCTTTGGAAAGTTTATTTCTTTCATCCAGTGAAATTATTCTTGATTTGGAATAGGAATTTGTTTCTCTTTAAAAGGAAATGAAGAACTAAATCCTCAAAGATTGCTCTGGGAAAAGGAAATATTTTTGCATGAGCTACTACACTTTTTTATTATTATCTGCAAGGTGTTTCCTTTTAATTCTGCTGTAGGGAAGTTCATCATGTTCAGAAACTGATTAATTATATCATGAGATGCGTATATTTCAGGGTGGTGTCGTCTTTTTTGCTTTATCCTGTTCTGTGTGTAAGACTTAGACATGCTGCCAGAACACTTCCTTTCCCAAGATTAAAAAAAAAAAAAAAAAAGAGAGAGATCCTGTTCTCATTCAACAACACATGTAGTCCAAAAGGCAAATTTAGCCAACATCAAGCTAATGGCCTGAAGGTGTGAGATGAAGGCTGGTGACTGGATGCTTGTGAGAAAAATGCAGTTTTGATTTGTCAAAACATTAAGAGTATTACATACATGTGTAAAAGTGACAGAGAAAAACTTTGATAATATAAGGCAACTTGTGGAATAGAGTAAGTTTTCTGACACATTAATTTTATTTCCTTTTCAGTGTGTGCCTTTTACGTTGGTAACTATTTGTTTTTGTTTGTGTTAGTCTTTGTCATTATCTCTCTTGTGTAGCTGAAATCCTGGCGATAGCATCATTTGCCAAAAAAAAAATAAAAAAAATCAAACCAAGCAAAAAGACCCACAAAAAATCTCAAAGAAATAACACAAAGCAACTCAAGTGTTGTTCATGTGAGAGAGGCAATTCGGCCAGGTCCTTCCTGATAACATGTTGATATAACTAAATGCTGTTGATGTTCTGCAAAGGGATGGAAAATGTAGACTATATCATGCCTGCTGATGTCTGAAGTGGTCTGTAAGAACACTTTCATTGAATTATTTTCAATAGCAAATCAATTCATTAGACCTTTAATTTTTTTTCCCATAAATGGTCAGTAATCTCTTTTAGATTGAAGCAGATAAAAGAATTCATTGTTGTCACAGCCAAAGAATGTCAAGAACTTTTCAAAACCTGGAACACCTACACAGATGCTTAACCACTGCATTTTTAGAAGGACTACTCCTTACATCCTCCTTTGTGTCAGGCTCAAATATCGAATTATCTACTCAAAGTGCCCATAGTTTACATGGACATGTCATCAGAACCAAGTACATTGTTTATATGCATAAATGAAAAGGAGCTGGGTGGAGACAAGAAAATACAGGTTAGCAGGATCTAACTTTTGATCTGTTAGCATCAAACAGAAAAATGAGGATAGAGTTTTGCTTCAGATTGTGTCTCCATGTTTATTTACTAGGCATGGAGTTTGTCTGGAAGAGCTAACCTCTGACTTGTTCATATTGGTGGCATAGACATTGCTGACTTTATTAGGAGTTATTAATTGCTGATTTTTTTTTTTTTTGGGAACTTAAGTGTCAATAACAATAAATAAAAGTATCAAAACAATCAAGAAGGCATGGGACAGCAATGGATCTGTAAATTGAATTAGTATTTTAGCTTCAAAAATTCAAGTACTGGAAATTTTTCAACAGTAAACCAGAGAACGTGTTAGCAGGGGGGCTGGTGTGCTACTTCGCTGCTGCACTGCCTGCTTCTAGATAGTCATTGTATGACAGCCTGCTCTAACAACTACCCACATTTAAATAGCAGGGTTGTGTAAGAATGAACACAACACATTTACCGAAATACATTTAGGGTGGAGAGAGCCTTAAATATTCCAGCGGGTGGAATACACTGAGAGAGAATATGTCGCATTTACATTAGACTTCTTGTCAGATCTCGGAAGGAGGCACAGTAACTTTTCTTCCTGTTACAGAGTGGCCTCATGAATTGCTACAGATTTCAAGAGAACAACAACATTCCCTTTTCGATACAGTTTTTAATGCAGGGGTACAGCTGTAACTAACAGCGTAATGTCCGGAGGAGCCGGTGCGGAGTTTGGTGGCGCGTTGTTGGCTGGACGTGGGGAGCGCTGGTCGGTAACTGGGCGCAGGCTGCGGCGCTTTCCCCGCACGCCGCCCGCCCTCTCGCGTCTCAGCAGCTCCGTGCAGGCGCCGCGGGCGGCGGAAAACGCGCGGCAGCGCCCGCGGCGCGCTCCGCGGAGCCGCCCGCTTTGCCTCTGCCCGCCTGCGCGGCCTGCTGCCTACTCTTGCTGCTTCGCTTGAAAAAGCAGCATAGTTTTCATCTTGGGCAGAGGCAGGAACATCAGAAAGTGGGTTAGCCAAACTGATGTGCAAAAAAACCTCTAGGAGTGAATCTGAAGCGATGGGTAGAGGCTGTAATGTATGTGATTAAAGTGAAACATGCTGCCTACACGGAGAATTGCTAACAAGATTCTTTCACAGCTTTCATGTCTCAGCCCCGCTTTTACAGAAAATAAATTCGTGTTTGGTTTCAGTGGGTGTGCCGTTTGGCTCAGCCCTACAGGATAGATAAGACACTCAAACAAATGCAACCAATTGAACACAAAATAATACAATTTGCACTGAGCAGAAACAACAGCCGTGCTTATTAGCAAAACGGTGTCCCAGATTAACATTCACTTTCTTTATCTCAAGCTTCTTTTCTCTTAGTGGTTTATTGTTCAATACTCATAGGGAAGGGAGGCTAA
>QUSF01000051.1:469209-489629 GCA_003676055.1 Chloebia gouldiae | reverse complement strand
GAAGAGAAGAGAAGAGAAGAGAAGAGAAGAGAAGAGAAGAGAAGAGATTTCATGTTCTTCAAATATTTTTTTCCCCCTCTTGAAACAGAAGCGTATATATTGCTGCAAGCCATTTAATAGTTTCTGGCAGTAATCCTACCACATCCCCTTGCTCATATGAAGTATATTTTCTGTAGCTCAAAAGAGTATTTAAATACTCTCTCATGTTTAAAGGGTTTCCAGAATTATCTGAAGTTTTTGCAAGATGCAGAAAAATAGACTGCAGCAGCTGTATGTTGTTACAGTGTTTAGATATAAAACAAAGAAATAGTAATTCAAGTAATTATTTTAAAAGTGACTTAAAAACAGCTAAAAATTGGCTTGATCCATAATGCAAAGGTAGCTTTAACTTTCAATTGTCCGATTGATTTTTTTATTATTATGTATTTATTGAGAAATATTGTGCATTTATATAAGAAATCTTACCTCATATCAGTCCCATGTGAACTCAGGGGTTATTTCAAATAATTTCATTTGCATCTTTCTTGAGACATAACATCTTTCAGTCTTCATTTTCTTAACAATAGTCATTATGGATCCAGGGAGGATGAAAATGTAGATTTGGGAAGGTTTTTCATTTAGACATCCAAGAGTTACTTATGCATTAAGGACTCAAACCCAGGTGTTCAAGTCTTAAGAAAAAGGGCTTGCAGAGTTTAGCATGTTCTGGGGTTTTGTTTGTTTATTTGGTTGGTTGGTTGTTTTTTTCCTATAGAAAAATACACGTGGAAGAGGTTTTGTGTTTGGACTAACTTTGCTCCCAGTCCTGCTGATTTCTTCAGGTCCCCACAGGCTGATAAATCAGCAGAAGGACACAGCTGGCTGATTAAGATGCCTCTGGTCACACGTATTGATTTTGGGCTTCTTCTGGCTTTAAACCTGTTTGTGTTGTGTCCCTCCCCAGATCCATTTTGCCAGGGTACCGTGGATTTGTATCTGCAATGTGGCATGTTTGTACTTGCACGCTGCAGTTGCTCTACGGACAGATTCTTCCTTCTGACCTGAGTTCACAGCTTTGTCCACCACTCAACTCACACATCAAGTCCTGGATTTGCAAGCCCACAGGTGTTTTTAGGCAGAGCCTTGAGTAAAATGTTTAGCCTAGAAAGTAGGGAGGTTGGAGAGTGCTCTGGATTTTTGGGACAGCAAGCAACTGATGAAGAATGTGTTGTAGCACAAGTCATCCTTCTGAGAGTGGTGCATCAACAGCCCTGCCTCTGTAGGCAACACACTGCCTACAGAGCTTAGGTCTTGCTGATTTAGACAAGGAAAAGTGCTTTCTGCAACAACGTGGTGAAACCAGCTGGAATGAAACAGAGGCATCACTGAGTGACAAGGTGGCTCATAGTAACTAGTTAGGCTGATTCTGTTTTGAGAAGTTAGTGGGGTTGTTTGTGAAATTTTATAAGAGAGTCATGATGGAAACTCTGATCTCCCAAGAGTATACAGAGTATTTCCATCAACATCAACAGATGAAACTGAGTGAAACAGAGTCAGGGTTGTAGACTTAGAAAACACTAGGATGTCTTAAAATCACTGCCAACATTCCCTGCTTAAATCTCGTTTGCAACCTTATCTTATACTGTGAGATATAAAAAAGATGGAACTTATTTCTGGAACCTACAGGTCTAAATGGAAAATTAAGGACAAGATGTCTCCCTTAACTGCAGGAAAAATTCTCACTTTTTATCAGTTCAAATGAAGTCCTTTCCTTGAACTGAATGCATCATACCTAATGCATATTCTCAGCCTTAACTCAGCAGGCAAAAGAAGACAAGCTGTGTTGTCCTGCTTAAGGATATATCAGAGGAGAATAAGTAATAGAGAATTTATCTACTTCAACATTTGTGGTGTCTTTGAAGTGCTAATAATATTTGTAAAAGTTTATATGTCAGGTTAACGCTTACTCTGTGAGCTTGCAAGAGAGATTGCAAGCAATGAATAATTTGCAGATTTATTATTTCCTCCATAGTAAAACCACTAAGATCGTCCCAGTTGAGGTGTCACTCTAACTTGACCACTTTTTTTTTTTGACTGAATATTCAGTCAAAGTATTTTAATAATGAGAAAGTTGTTTCTGACAGATGCTTCCAGTGAACTAAAATGAAGGTAAATTTATGGAGTCATATCAGTGCTTTTATTATGTGTAATCTCTCCAAAACATTATCTTTGAAAAAAAAACCCATAAAGACTAAGTTAACAAGAAACCCAAAAACCTTGAAATTATAAGTGGATGCAGCTGTGCTACCATACTACTCTGGCTAACTCCCAGCTTCCCCCACGAGTGATGGGACAAACACAGATGTTTGAATAATTTTTAAGGAAAATATGGTTATAGGAGGCAAGGAAGGTACCTGTAAAGTCAAAGCTGAGAAGTGGAAGATTTCTCAAAAGAGATTGATTAAGAGAATAGGTGTAGGTATATAGTCAGACTGGTACAGGGGGACAGCTGAAGTGCCAGAGGAGAGGAGGGCAGGATGAAAATGCTCTCTGCCTTACAAAACAGCAGTTTGCCATGGGATGACTCCTTTTTGATGAGCTGTCACTATCAAAAGTGTATAGGAAGCTTGGAGTGGAAAAAACAGATGGCACGCAGGAGATGAAGTGACATCATTTGTCTCTCTGCCTGATTTCTCTACCCTTCACATTGAATTTGGTAGGTGGGGGAGGAAAAATGTCCGGATGTGATTCTTCTTCATCCCGTGTTTCTCCTTGCCCTCAGAAATCTCATGAGTCTCCAACTTCTCTCACAAGCTATTGGTAAAGAAGGTTTCTATCATTGCCAAGGATTTTGACAGATTGACTTGGAGACCTTTTTTTTGGTTTTTTTTCTGAGGGGGAAAAATGGTTGACACATAGTAATGCAGAGATAGACATTAAAAACAAGGGCAGTAAGCAATTTAGTTGTACTAAAGCTTGGGCAAAGAGATGGAAGGAGGCTTTACAATTTGTGTGTTTCAAGGGAACTTGCTAATGGGCTGTGTGATCTTCTTGCCAGGCCTGTGGTGAGTTGACATGTTTCAGCCATGAGGAAAGAGCTTTGGCATCACACATTTCAGCTGGCTGGTCAGCTGCCTGGAAAAAATTCATGGCTTTTGGCCAGTTTCCACTGAACTGGTAAAGCTGCTTTTAAAAATCTCTGCACCAGGCTCTTTTCAGGAAAATAGTTGGTAGACTTTTTGGAGAAGAAAAAGGCCGGTGAACATAGGCATTAAAAGCCTTAAAAGTTAGATTTTGGTATGTTGTACCTTTTTTAAAAATTAGCAGCATGTGTTTTTTAAAAGAGAGGATTTGTGGGTGGGGAAGGCAAAGGGAGAAGCTGGTGACTCTGGAAGCAGGCAGCCTCCAGGTCTCTGCAAGATCCAAAATTCTTCCCAAGATGAGGAGGACTTGTCTTTATAGAGACAACCAGTACAGGGCTGATCTTTGCAGTGCAGGAAGAGTAACATCGATGCAAGGATCATCATTTTAAGAAGTGACTGTGACACTGTGGCTGTAACTGCAGATGTGCCAGGACCATGTGAAGTTCAAAGCATCTTTTCTGACTCCTGACCTGGTTGCCTAGAGAGTGGAAACCTGCTGAGCAGGCTACTCCAGAGTGAGCCAGGAGTGTGTTATGCAGGCAGGGTAGTACCAGGAGGCAGGGCAGGATGTGTAGTGACTCGGCCTGTGTCATGACGAACGTGAGCAATCTGGTGTTTGTCATAGATCTTAAAACTAAAACTGAGCATAAATAAAGAACCCTACTGCAAGTGAGCAGGATTTTTATAGTGGTTTCCAGGAATGAAATCAAACCTAAACTGCAAGGGAAATATTCTCTGACATATTCAAAGTTTGTGTACAGAACGTTTCAAATAAATGCTCTGTAAAAATGATTTCATTCTGCTGTGATTATGAACTTGCACAAACATGCTGTTTCACATTACTCTCTTAAATAAATTTGATTAGTAACAGCTGTGACTACATAAGTACCCCAAATTTTATTTTCTCAATAGGAAAGGGTTGAAGAAATCCTCAAATTATTGTAAATGAAGATTTTGTTGGTATTTTAAGCTAAGATATCAACAACAACCCAGCAATACTGTGGACACGCTCCTTCTTGGAGAGGCTGCAGTTAACAGCCTTTAGTTCACACAAATAGTCTTTTCAGTTCCTGGAGCACTCTGTGAGTATTAGCTCCTTTGTGTTGAGCAAGTACTAAAATCTAACCAAGTAATAAATGGTGCTGCTCAGTGACATGCTGTTTGACCCAGAAGCAGGCTGCTGAGCTATTCTGTTCCACTGCACAGACTGGGTGCAGACAATCATCCCCTCCTACACACACGGGTGTTGCACATGTTTTCTGATGGTAGTGGTTTTTTACCACTCGTGACTGTGTTGGTTTAGGCACCGTGTGGTGCTCTGTGGGACAAGTCAGCATCCACACGCTGTAGTAGGCAAGGGCTGTGTTTCCCACCCATTCCTCCCGCACACGGAGAATGTTCCCAGCTGGTGGGGCAGGGATGTGCTCTGCCGCCTGTGCTCTGTGCTGCTGAATCCATTGCTTGGGTGTCCCCCAAGGATGCCAAATCTCACTTCTCCTCACAGTGTGCTGCGGAGTTACACCTGCGTTAGAAGACAGCCATCCCTGTCCCCAGCTCTGTCATGTACTGCTGTTGCTGCCAGCGCTGGCTGGCTTTCTGCATGTGTGACTGCAACCTACTTCTCTGCAGTCCTTGATGTCAGCAAAGGCTGCGGGCAAACTCTCCAATACAGCTCTTCTGCTAATGAGCTGGTCTACTAATTAAATAGAAAGGAATATTTGGCAGTGTCTTTGATATTTATTCTCAGTATGGCCCTTTTGACTTGTTTAGGATTTCAGGGTGGTCTTGAGGGAAAAGATATGGTAAGCAATTGCTGAGTTTGTATTATTTTTTATCAACATTGAAATAAAGTTTGTGAAATACTGCTTTGTTCCTTCTAAGCCAGATAATGCAATATAATTTAAAAAAATAAAAAGGGAGACAAAAGAAAAAAGTACAGACCACACTTACAAAAGTCATGTGGGAAGGGCCTTTTAAAATGTTTTTGTATATGGTACATGTTCTCAAGATATCCATGATAAATGAGAGTCAGAAGTTAAATAGCATTTATTACGCACTTCTGACCATCTTACATGTACTTCCTAATTCTTCTTCTAGAATACTTTTGGCCATTTCAGGATTTTTGAACAGCTTTAGGCAGTTGGCATTTTCTTGCAAGGAGAAAAAGCACCAAACAAACAAACAGCCCAGTCTGGGATTGGAAGTTTGACTTTTTGCCTAGCAAATGAAGAGTGTCCCACCTGGATGTACATTTGCCAAGGGTAAAACACATTTTTTTTGCTGAGACAGGACATAGGTTTAAAGCTGAGATCCTCTCATCTGGTAGGGTGAGAGGCAGATGGCTGGACCCCCAGGTGATTTGTATCAACTC
This sequence comes from Chloebia gouldiae, assembly GCA_003676055.1. Lineage (NCBI taxonomy): Eukaryota > Metazoa > Chordata > Aves > Passeriformes > Passeridae > Chloebia > Chloebia gouldiae. The sequence goes on along the minus strand of QUSF01000051.1, from coordinate 484,136 downwards.
GCTTGCTGCTTCCTATCAAGCATCAGTGCTCTGCAGTATGCAGAGACAGAGATTTCCATACCTCCAAGGAGAAACATGCTGTTTGCTTAATGGCCATGTGACTTACAGAACTACCAGAAGTATAGCATTAATGTGTCTCTAAAAACCCCTAGACTGGGTCATTTTGAGGTTCAGAATTTTTAATTAGTTACAGATTTTTCCTTTCTTCCCTTCTTTATCCACCTTTGTAAACAGAGGCAAGGTAGCTAAAGCAGAAAATTTGTATATTCACAAAAATATGTAGAAAATGGCACAAAGCCATAAGACAGTTTAAATTTGTGAAATGCTACAAGTATGCAATAATGCTTCTGTTCTTGGAGCTCTGTTCTTGGTTGTTGCTAAAGGTGGGGTAGCAGGGTAGGTGAATTGGTCAAAATGGCCAGTATTCCCATTCCAGTGTTCTGATGGTACACAGAGATTTGGACAAGAGTGTTTGTCCGCTGTTCAGATTTCCTTCTGTATGCAGATTGAATGAAAAAAATTTACAATGTTACTACTCCTGCTCTTTGCTGGAAACAAGCAACAAAATAATGAAGGGAAATTTGAGGTTGCCATCAGCCACCTTGGTGACACAGTAATTTCCATGGACATTCCATACAGCTTTATGACTCTGGCTGCCCACAGTAAACTTCATGATGCTAATTTCAAGACTAAGAATTAAAGGGCTGCCGATCTAGCAGGATCCAATAACACCTGAGACAGTAGATCCATTTGTAACCTTTTGTAACTTTCTTCCCTGTGAGAAAGTTTCAAATTTGGAAATTGGCACGAGGAATAAATTGCATTGAGATTATGGAAATCTGAAGATATTAAAACTTGTTAAAGGTGTTGAAGGGTATGAGTATGTTTCATAGGATGAGCTTTCTACTTCTTGGTAGTTCATTAATATTCAGTGTGTATGAGGACTGATCTAGGCTTTGTAAAGTAAAATGGAAATGCGGCTAAATATTTTTTCTTTGTACAACTATGCAGAAGAGGAACGTGAGTTAATTATCTGAGACCTATTTTCTACCTGTACATGGGAAAACTGGACGCACAGGGAAGGCACTGTGCCTACAGTTATTTTCATTCTGATCCATTCAGTGATCCTGACTTGTTGCTGAGCACTAAAAATATTGTCCAGTTTTTTCAAAACACACAAAATTATCTTTTTTTACATAGAGATGTGAAGAGGTTCATTATTAATTGCTTGTTCTGTATTTTTAATGGAAATACTAGGAAGCTGTAGGTTTTATTATTTTGCTTAATAGTAAAGGTTAATGCTGAAGAGAATGTTTTCCTGGGATGAATTTGATAATTTTTTTCTCTCTTACAAATAAAGAGTTTTACTTTCTCCAGGGCTTTCCTCTTATGGTTTAACTTCATTTGCATTTGTGGAGGCTTAACGGAGGTGTCATGACTTTCAGAACTGCTGAATATTCAAGAAGTCCTGATGGCACTGTAAGGTGCAGGATGCTTTCGAAGGGCAGGGCACCCAGGGCAGGTCTGTATTGAACAGACCTGTACTTTTTGCTCACAAGAATAGGCAGCAATTATCTTTTCTTTAAATGCGACTTTTCTTTATCTGCAACTTCCATTGATGCAAAATCCCCATGAACCTCTGGCATCAGGTAGAATCATCTGGTTCTGCCATCCCAACCTCTCCACCCCTCGCTGGGGTCTGCTGGGTTACACTGGGCTCTACCCTGGCCCAGAACAACCCCACTTCTGTCTGCAAGAAGTGGTGCTTGGAAGGCTTATTTCTATCAGTGGTTTGATTTCCTTCACCTGGGTATCTGAGGAGTAGTGATAAAATATGTCACAAAGTCTTTCCTAATATTCATGAGTGCTGTTTTTCTGGAAATGGGAAGAGACATGGTGTTACTAAGCTTTCCTGATCAGATATTCAACTGATGAAATAGGGAAGCTTGCAACATATTCCTGAGGGACCGAAGAGTTCTCTTATTCCTGAAAAAATAATTTAATATCTTGGTTTCAGAAGCCAGAGCATCAGAGAAAATACCCGATTTTATATAGCCTTGTAATAAAAAATTACAGGGTTTAGCAACACTGGCACAGAAGAAAACTTTTCTTTAAAGATATAAATATATATTGCGTTATTTGGCAAGTAATCTTCTAGTGGTTATCTTCAAAAAAGTGTATGTCTTTGTCAACTGCCTCTTAAAACAAAATCCATGGTGAATAAAGAAACAAAGACTTTATAAACTTTGATATTACTGTTCACTCATCCTCAAGTATGTCAGTGTAAAAGAGGAGACATTTCCTCTGAGCAGACAGTGTGTGAAACTAATAGTGTGCCTTCAGACTACCTTCCTGCTTTTTTGCAAGTCAATAATTGAATTTAAGTCATATTTTAAACAGTTTTATCCATATACTTGGAGACTGGAAAACAAGGTCAGTGTAGAGTCCATCCTGTAGCTAGTTATTAAAGCAGATTGTTGAAAAATGCAAGCAGACATCTGCATCTGCTTTGCATATTTAAATGAAAAATAAAACAAGAAAAAAGCATCTAAAGTTCAAGGGGTCTTGTAGTGAGTCTGTACTTCTGAGAAGAAACTCTTAGAACGACTTTAAAAATTCAGGAGTGCTAGGGCAGCACTAGAGGGAAGCTGGGAACACCGTGTTCTCATGAAATTATTTTTTTTGCCACTCCTGTAGAATATGAGACCAGCATCATTGCAGATAGATTCTTGAAATTTTTACAATAAATTTGTCATCAGCAGTCAGACTGTCACTGGGAAAAGAAGCATCATCTACACGTTACACTTTAAAAAAAGCTAAAAATAATTTTTAGGACTTGTATCTTATAAACAATCCTATTGTGTTTGAAAGTATGAACCAAAGCTTCTGAATAAGGGCTGACTGAGGAAAAAAATACAGCAAGTGAACAGACTGAGGGTCGTTTCACAGTCACCAGAACAGTAATACACAAAAATAAACTGCAGAAAAGCTGGGAATCGGTATCGTAGATTTGTCTGGTGAATGAATTTGCAGCAGCCCCCTGCCCACAGCAGCAAGGTGCTCCTGTGGTACGAGCTGACAAGAGGTGGTGTTTTTGCCCCACTACGTGTAGGCGTTGGAGTGCAGATACAGGAGAAGCATCATCACAGCCCAGTGTGCAGGGGCTTACCAGGAGTCCGTTGCTGATTTTGTGCAGAACCTTTATGGTTCTGTCAGCACAAGTCTCTGCCAGAGTCAAAAAACTGTTTTTTTCAGTCTTGTAATACACGCACCTTAAATATTAAGCTTACACAAAGCTGTGCTTATTGGTCCTATGGAATATTTCAGGAAACTAACTCATTGACTTGAGTATTTCTGTAGAGAAGCTGAAAAGGAATACAAAAACTCCAGACATAGGTATTTTCTGGTAATGTTCAGAAATTAATCAGATTTATGGATGTTAGGGATATTAAGATTTTGCTCATGTTTTCAACAGCAAGATATAGTCTCTAGGTAAAGTGGATACATTCATATGATGCTAAATATTATTTCTGTTCCTTTCAAGAAGACCAAATATTTGATAATTACTTGTCATTGAAAAAAAGCTTCCCTCTTCAGTTCATGTAGAAACCATTTTTGCAGCCAACCATAGTAGTATATGAACAGTTTTGAAATAAAGTCAGTTAGTGGGAATTAATTTCCTATTGGAATTCACCATGGTTAGAAGGTTTTATTCAATGCAGTCTCACACAGCTAATTTCCAGTGCTCTGAAACTCCTTCCTCAGGAAAGAAACAATGCTATGATTTTCAAGGTTTGAAAGGAACAGGGGAAGCTAAAGAGCCTGACTGCAGACCTCTATAGAAGAAAGTTCCCATCGCCCATAATAGATTGTAAGATTCCCGAGAGTGGCAGAAACCCAGAAGAACCTGGCACGTGGCATGATGACCCCTTAGAGCAGACCTTGGTTATGAAAGCCTGGCTCGGGGATGTGCTGTGGAGAGGTGTGTGAAAAGAGTGTCACAGCCTGGGGCAGGCTGTGCTATTCCTGGAAATCGGTAGGACACAAAGAGGCATTGTCACAGCCTCTCTCCCTTCTTTATTTCCCATACATTGGTGGTTTGGGAAGCAATAGTTAAGGACACAACCTGGCAGCTCTTTGCCAACATCAGACAGTTCTCTTTCTGAAAATAATCTCGTTGCAGCACAGCTGCAGAGATCGGTGTCTAGTTTACCCTCAGAGCCCAGATGACAACACTGAAAGGGCCTGCACTAAAAAACCTCTATGAGCTGGACAAAAAAGTGCTGTTGATGATTTGTAGTTCAAAATCAGAAATAATTCTTCATTGTGAAACAAGAAGGGATAAGGAAATATTTCTTAGCTTTGTTTTCTTTTTCAACTCTTTAATTTTAGAACACATTTTTTTATTTTTGTTACTCATTGCAAGTCATACTAAACTGCCAGACTGAATCTGGAAACTAATTACAGTAGACTCCAGCATTTTTGCATGCCTTATGGAGTACAACACCTGCACTCCACAGGACTGAATTCTCTGCTGGTAGGTCTGGAGCCGTCTTCTATCAGAGTAAATAGAGATCCAGACATGACTGGCTGGACATGGTGGAAACAGTTACCCCACATCAGGCAGTTGTTTGTACTGGCTGTAGCCTTATCAGAGAATTTCACAAGCTACTTCAGAGAAGGAACTTTTATTTATTCAGTGAGGTCTTGTAGTATACAGTAGAAAAATCACAAAAATTTTGTCTCAAAGGGGCAAGAGAAACAAACAACTTGTGTGTCCAGGTGTCACACGGGTAGCTGGAAAGGAATTAGTGGTACTTGCAAACTTCTGCTGTCAGGACTGAGATGGGAAGTTGACTGAGATGGGAAGTGTGAAGGAACAGTTCGTTGTGTGTCAGAGTTCTGTGCTCTTACCTCTCAGCTAAATTTTAAAAATAACAGGAACAGGGGAGGAGAAATATCCTGTGCTCTTACTTGAAATGCTTTTGCTTCTTTCATTATTTCCTGTAGTAATGCGCAGGATATCCAGCTGATTAGTCACAGCAGTCTATGTGATCTTCACATCCACAGGAACCTTCTAGGATGTAATCTCTTCCTGAATCTGCAGAATAGAACTTACAGTTTACCAGCAATGCATATGCAGGTTTTGGAGAAACTGAATACAAATTGTCAGGGGATGAGGAGCTCATTGATTAGGATGGAGTCTCACCATTATTTTGCCAAACAGACACTTTCTCTTATTTTCCCTGTGTCTTATTTTCTTATATCTCGACTTCTGTGTGTCACCATGTGCCTTTTCTCCAGGACATAGATAGGTAAGACTCATTATGTACAACTAGGTTTTAATTAAAGTGCCTTGACCCCTGCATGAATTATCTTCTTCTGAAGGAGTCTTACCACAGCTTAACTCTGCATGCTTTGGAATATTAGTATATTTTAAGAATTACCATTCAATTTACATTCTGCTTCATTTGCCTTGACTTTTCTCAGTATCTCAGTACAAGGTCCTAATATTTACTGCTGTTCAACCAAATCTTTCTTTATCTAAAAGTTTCATATTTCAAGCCTTATCCTTCGCCCTCTGTAATTTCAACTGCCTTTCTCTCTATTGATTGCAGTGGTGCCTTCTTCTCCTTCTCTTTTTTGCATAATTTCTGACTCTTTACCTCTTGATTATTTGCCCTTGTCTTCTAGTATGTGATAATATCTTAACAGGTCTGATCTTAAGGCCCTTTGAGAGCCTGAAGAATGAGGAAAACCTGAGCCCCTGAGTTTAGGAGATATCGGAGAAGAAGAGAATTTGTTTGCTGATCCCTACATTAAATGAATAAACATACTTTCCTTGAAAATAATAAGCTTATAATAGAAATGAAGCATTATTTATGCAAATATGAATAAGATGTAGATGGGGTTCGGGATTTCAGCTGGAGTTCCAGTTGCAGCTTGTTCTTAATTTTTCCCAACACCAGCAACTACCACTAAACCAAAAATTTACTGTTACATTGAAGGAAAAGACTTGTGTTCATTTTTCTGTATCATTGAAAATAATTTGATAATTAACCTGCTAATATGAAAATAATCATCAGTAGCAGAACTGTTTTGGTAGTTAAATGGTTTTTAATAATGCCTATTCTTGCAGCAACAGCAAATGCTAGCTATGGTGTGTGCTTGGAAATGAGTGTCAGAGGAACGAGTCATCTGTAGATCTGGCTACATGATTAGCTGCAAAGCTTGCATCTTTTTCAGCTTTTGTTTAGGTTGTGAACTTAGTGTACAAAATAGGCAGAAATATCCAGCAGCGTATCCTCATCTTAAAAGAATGGGTGCTTTTCTGTTCTTCATCTTAACGAAAAGTGGGTGCTTTCCTGTTGGCGTCAGCATGAGTGTGAGTCTCACAGCAAGATACCAATGCTTGTTCTTGTGAGGTCAGTGGAAAAACTCTCACTAACTGCAATTTTGTTCCAGGTTCTTGGCAGACTGTTCTGAACGTGCAGATTTATCCTGGGGGTGAAACAGCAGGGGTGCCCTTCATTACTCCCTGTCTGTGCTCTCAGACCTCTCAACTGGCAGCAGACAGAACTGCCTGTGATGCAGATCCATCTCTTGCTCACATCTGGATCAAGGCTGCCTTCTCCCCTGCTCTGAAAGCTGGGAGTCAGAAGAAGTACCAGTGCTCACATCAGTTGTGTACATCTAAGAGCAATATGTACTATTTCCTGGTTTGGAAAGCCTGTAGTTATTTAAACATTTCTATATTAACTCTGGTATGTATAGAGCCTGCAGTTTCTTCTGTTGATTTTAATGATGGACAAAGGTGGAAGCAGAGATGTAGGTAACCCTTTGACTGAAATCAAATTCTCAAAAGGGAAGGAGAAATGGAGGATGAGAAAAATGAAGTTTGATGACTTTTGATGTCCCAGGTTCAGCTTGCAAGTGGATCCCAGAAACAGTCCAGCTGGAATACAGTCAGGAAATAATATTTTTCTTCAGTGGGAAGAATCTAATGTGAAATTTTGCTGCAGAGAACTCAAACAGAGAGAGTTCCTACAGTTTCACTACTGCTAGCATGGTATCCTTTGCTGGGACTTGTGAGCTTCTCTGTTTTTGGTAAACTGAAGATTGAAGTCCTTTGTTTTGTTCTGCAGAAAGGAGCACCATATCAGTGAGGGCTGAGATTATTCTTTGAGTCTCTGGGCCACCAAAAGCAGGTAGCATTTTTCTTCATCCTACCAGAGTAGTGTTTGTTACACATTTTTGAATGCTCTCTTTGAGACTGCAGGGATTTTATGAAAACCAGAAAAGTGAAATAACTCACGAAATACGAGACCTCTAATTTTGTAATTGGGGTTGCAAAAATAAGAAAACCACCCCCCTTGCAACCCCACCAAAAAAAATAAAAAAAGTGAACAAGGGTGTGACACAGCTACACAGGAGAATTCCCATAATTCAATCTTCTTTATGGCTTACAGAATTTAGAGCTTTTCCTGTCCTAGATATCCAGCCACATATAAGATAGCAGCAAGTGTGCTACAATTACTAGAGTTCAAACTTGTAATGACAATAATTTGTTAAGTGCTTGAAGACAAAATTATGTGGGTGGATTATAATTTTCAGTATATAATTATTAACCCTTTTCTATGTCCATGGCAATCTCTTTTCTGGCAGTTATTTCAACTATATTTTAGTATATATAGTTGTATATCTGTGTTGCATGATTTTTGTGATCATACTATATGATCACACAAATGATTATTCAGATCATAGTAACTTTCAAATGAAATCTCTCTACAATTGCTCTTTTTCTTCTCAAAATGGACACCTCTTCTTTGTAAGACTGATAGACAGAAGGTCTGTATTGTCTGGTTTCACTTCCAAGAAGTTCATGATTTTTTAAACTCAGTTAATTTCAGTTAATTAGTCATTTGCTTCACCAGGACCGGTATGTAATTCAAGATTTCCTTTACTGCTGGATTTTTCTCACTACAGCCTCCACCTGCACCTGCCCCCACCCCCAGATCTCTGCAAGGGATAGTCAGCCTTCAGTCCATATGGCACAAATGCAATTGTTGACCTTCAAGCACTTTGTCATCTTTTAGAGAGTGCTGTAAAGAGTTTTTGCAGGAGAGATGAGGGAACTGAATTTTTATGTTAGTGTCAGCGTGGCATATTTCAATTCCTGTAGTTTACACTCAAAACTTTGACACTGACTCAACTTTGCTAGTAGAAATATATTTGCAAAGTGGTTTTTGGTCTCAATTTAGAGGTAAAGTACTAAACTGTAGCCCAAGGGCTAAGAGAGATTAAAATTAAGCAGACAAAATGTAGAATTGTGCCAACTAGGAGAAGGAAGGGTTCTCAAGGCACAATAACGTTATCATACTCTTGCCTGGCATCCTTTATTTGATTATCTTGAAGTACATTACAGGAATTAATGGGAGTTCATAACTTCCTTGTGAAGCAGGTACTACATTGAAATACTGATTTGCAAATATATAAAGAGAGGTCTTGTGCAATCCTGGAATTCTCAGTGAAGTCGTAAATATTCTTAAGTGAGATTGGGAAGGGAGAGCCAAACATGAGCTTATGTACTGCTGGCTGGACTGGTGGCTACCAGTGAATCTCCTGTATATTGCTCAGCCTTAACTCAGCACATCTCTCTGGCACCTGTCTCCTGGGTAGAAGCTGGCTTTGAATGTTAAGAGGAGAATGTTAAAAAACTCCCTTCCCACCACCCAGAAAAACCCCTTCACAAAACAAAGCAAACAAACCAAAACAAACCAAAACAAAAAACCAATCAAACAGCTACAACAAAACAAACAAACAAACAAAAAACTTTTGAAACGTTGGAGACTTGGTATCTCTTTTTGATACTAGCTTTCTACCTTGAAGAGCCACTCCAGTTCTGTTCTGCTTTTTTCTTCTGATACTTTATTTTGTTCTGCTTCTTGTTCCTCAAGGGCAGTTCTAATTAGTCAGCAGTGTCTTATCTGTCTACAAACACAGGATTCGACTTAGCAATCTTAAGAGAATTTCACCTATCAGTTATTTGGCTATGATTTATTCTTTGGGGAGAAAAAAATTTGGAACAGATAAAAATCACACATTTCCCAACCTTTAAAAATTAAGCTGCCAGAGACCAGTTGGTGACAGCTTTGCATCTCTGGTGTTTGACCTATTGGGGACCATGATAAGGGGAAAGCACCCCACGTATCACCCCATCATGAAAATCAGGCTTGAGTTACACTGCAACTAAATGCATGATCCTTGCATGCCAAAATACATACCTTTCAATTTACATGAAAACAGTTTCTGCCTCGGTATTTAGGACATAACACAGCTTCTAGTGCAGGCTTGGCTTTCAGAATAGAGCACATTCTTTTCTATCATGCGTGTTAATGCATTGTCCTTCTTCCTTCTCCTAATAGCCCGTGAGATTTGAACTTGGAGTCAGCAAAGTAGGGGCTTTGTGAAGCACAAAAGAACACCAGGTTTTTATCACACCATGCCTGTAAAAAGAGCTGTTCAACCATTCAGTTGCTGCTCCTATTGTGCAGCTGTTATTCTGCTGCTGAGAACATCTTGCTGTCGACACTGAAGTAGTACCTGCAGGAAATACTGACACACTGAGCTTTTCAGGAGAAGCTGGGTTTGGGGATCTGCCAGATCCCTGTGTGGAGAGCTGAGGTATTTTCTCTGCCTGTACCTTTCCCATTACAATGAACATAAATATGTAACAAATTTTTGTCTACTCACCAGTATCTGTTCTGCGATTTTTGCATTATGACTCTTTTCCCAACATGATGAAGGTCCACGTTTCTTGTTTTCCAAAACCACCTCTTTGAAGCTGGCAGTTTGGCTGTGATGGGCCATGTGCTGTCTGGCTCACTGACAGGGTGTGTGGGTCTCTTACACAATGGTCCTTTCTTTGCAGAGCTGATGGCCAGTATCTGATCGGCCTCATCTATTTAAAGTCAGCCAATCTGGGTGCTAGTGGAGAGGGTGTTCTGTTTGCTTAGGAGTTACCAGAAATTAAACTGTTTCAAATTAAGCACAAACAACTGTGTCAGGACAGGGTCAAGGAATTGTCTGAAATCTGCAAGAGAGGGGGTCAGAGGGCACAGCCTCATCCATCCTCCATCCCTCAATTTCTCTCTGTGCAACTAAGGGTATAATTCTCATTGTTGTTCAGAGCTAAAATTTTCCTAGTAATTAATGCAAAAGTCTGTATTTTTAGCCTAACATCCTAAAGAAACAAGGCTTATGTGATCACATCTGTGTATAAGTGGTTGTCATCTCCCAGAAACTTGTGAATTTTTGGGTTGACTTAGCTCAACCTGCTAGATAGTAATTTTCCAAGGCCTCTCCTGAAATCAGACAAGCAGGTGAAAGAGTGGTTTCAGTGAGGCAAAGGGAGTGTGGCTAACTAGCCTTTTAAAGACATAAGCATCAGGACGCAAATTCTTAACAGCCAGACTTCAGTGTTTCCAGTGCTTGTTTAGCAGTAGCATTTCCATATAAATAAACAGAACGTTCCCACTCTAGGGTTGTGTGAGGCTGAATTTGGTATGTTGCATTTCACACTGCCCAACACATCCTATAACATAAACTCACAGCCTAGCTAGCGCAGAATATTAATTTCATAAGGTCTGACTTGCTGGCTACACTCCCATTGACTCTATTAAATTAAATGGCAGTTTTGTCTGCCTATGCTTTTCAGGATCCAGATCCACAGTTTGGGTATTTTTAACAGTTTGAAGGTGTAAGGGTGTACAGCTCCTGATCTTTGCCATGTGGAATACTAACTATTGTGCCTTGTGTTGGAGATACAACCCCATTAGAATATGACACTATTTTAAAAATATGCATGGAAATTAATGAATGACTGCATGCAAGCAAGCAATGAATTTAATAACAGCATCGCTGGCTGTTAAGTGACGTACCACTGTCAAAAGATGCAAATGTTCATGCTTAAATATCTGTGCTTTGTTTGTTGGTTTGGGTTTTTTAGGAGTCAAGGGAGTTACTTTGTTTTTGAGAATAAAAATTTTGAATTTTATGTACTTCCAGATGGATATTTTTTACTCTTTCTACAGACTCTATTGGCACCTAAACTGAACTCTCATTTTAAAAATTAACTTCATATTTTTATCACTCTGTAGCAGTGTAGAAAATATTTTAAACCCTGAAAGTACAATTTCAGGCTGTAAAATGGAACATTTTCAGTCCCCTTCTCAGTTGGAACTGATTTTATGTCTGAGATTGCCAAATTCAAATCCGATACAAATTGCAACAGCTGAGTTACAATTTTTAAATCAACCCTGAAGATGAGGGTTTTATAATTTCATGGGAAGCATGCTTCTTTGCAGCTGTATGAAAATAGACCTCTCTTCCAATTAGGTCCATCTACCCTTTTCTCATGAGGCAGGTTAGGTACATATTGTGTTGGGCTCTCTGTATATACCCAGTCTCTCTCTTATTTCCTGTGAGTTCCCTCCACTCTGCCTTGTCCTTCTCCCCCACTTCTGTCCTGGTTTAGTTCTTCTTCTATTGGACCTTGAGGCTTAGTGTACCTTGAGAATTATTTTCTTCTTCCTTGTGGGCTATTTGTCAGTCCACTCCAAGGAAGCTGCTGACTGAGGAATAAGATATTACTCTGCAGGAGGATGTTTTCCTGTGTTTTTATAACAAGTGTCAGTGCTACAGGCAACAGACAGGGTTAGTATATAAATCAAGGCACACATGGATATGCACAGGGAGCTGGGCCCAGACACCAAATCCTTCATCTCTGAAGCATAAGTTCTTATGCATAGACAAAAATCCCTTGGCTCAGTCTCCAGCCTTTTCAGTGTAGATCTCACAAGAGTGATGTTGTTTGGTGGACGACGTCTTCTCACCCATGACCTAAATACTAAATACTACTTTCTCCTTCCTTTGCTATTAAATTGCAAATGAGACAAATACAGTGATTACAGACTGTTATATTAGATAAGCTGGACTCAAGAGTGCATTTAAGAAAGTTTTTAACGTATTTAGATGGCTTGTGATCAGTGAAATGCGGACAGAAGCGTTGAGGAGTTGTCTTTTTTCCTGTAGTGAGACACAGAACACAAACCATGAACCAGGTACTCATACCTGCAGCCTTTCTCTGAGCCAACTGCTGGGAGGGCAGGATCATTCCCTCCTGTGCTAAAAGGCATCAGTCGATACAGAGGAGACTTCCTTCTGTCCTTTTCTCTCTCTGAATACTTTTATGAGCTTGAAAAAGAAACAAAAATGTTACACACCTGAGTGACCAAATTTCCAAGCACAGACTGCAAATGAAAAGGAGTGTGATACACAACAACAGCCTTAACAAGGTGTTTTCTTATTTCTTTTAGTCCTTCCATCTGGCTGTTGTCCTTTTCTTACTTCCATCTGCTTAGGAATCCTCTGAATCTTCTCCCTTTTCCCCCCCTTTGCCAATAATTGCATTCCTTCATTTCTAGAGCTCCCTTTACAGGCACATGCATGAGGTCCTTTTGACTCACAATCTTTTTATAGTTGTATTAATTTTGAAGGACACTTCCCATCTTCATATTTTTTGCTTTCTCCCACTTGCCAATCATTTGTCTCCTTTCATGCCCAGATGCATAACAGCTGTTCCTCTTAACCTGCTTCACCTGCCTGAACTTCCAGCTCCCAATTCTCTCAGTCTTTGTTCTCTTCCTCTCAGTATACTCAGATCTGCTTCCTTTTTTTCCTCACTTTGCTCTTGCTCTTCTCCATTCCTTTTCTGGGTTCTTCCATCCACCATGTGTAAATAGAACTGTACTTTCAGCCACTTCTATTCTTCAGTGTGGGGAATCTCTGTACAAATCTGAGAGTAGGATTTCATCTCAAGTGTAAAATATGGTTTCAATGTTGTTGTTGTGATTCGTGCCTCATTCTCACTCACACTGGGCCCGCTCCTAGTGTTTGGCTAGGAGTCCTTACAAATCCCTGGCACTGGAGATATAGGGTATTGTTTCTTCCACCATTGGATGTTTCTGGATCAGGATTGCCTTGAAGGCATTATAATATGAGAAAATACCAAGGCAGCAACCACACAGCAGCGGGGTGTGAGGACATGCAGCCAGCATCAGCACAAAGGGGTTTTGGGACACTACATCATCTTTTTGCATTTACATAATATGTTCAAGTATACTTCAAGCTCTCTGTGTCAGTCTTCACAGTCAGTTTCCTCAGGGCCTAAAACACAGCTCCTGTAGGAGCACAGCTTGAATGTTATCTCTCACTGTACCTATCAGCTGATACTACACTGGCTCTCACAAATACCTGCTTCTGCAACTGCTCCCCAAAGTGAAGTCAATGGGATTTCTACAGGCAGAATGAATGCCAAATTTCACTACTTTAGACTGTAAAAGCTTCCCAGGAGTAAGGAGCACATCTCTCTGTGTCTGTACAGTGCCAAGCACACAGCTGGTGCTCAATGAATAATATATGTATGGGCTTGATAGGACTGACTGTTCATCTAGTGCAGCAGAGGTAAAGCATTTTCTTGTAGCAAGAGGCAATGCATTATCCTTTTTACTGGTCTATTTTATAATTTAGGCTTTAAATGGTGAAAGTATATTAGCCAGCTAGTTCAGGGGGAGCTCATTTACACCTCCTTCACACAACATGTCCCATGTTTCAAATGACAGGAAGGATAGCTAGTTCTCTACAGCTGAATGTGTAGTGATTAAACTGTCTGGGCACCAGCAGTAGGCAGCCATTGGGCAGATCGTTATTAAGATGGCTATAATTACAGAGTCAAAGCAGCCCCTTGCAGCACACTGGTAATCTGCCTTGAAAACTAGAGTCACAAAGGCATATCTCCTTTTTATGTTGAGGCCCAAGCTGTGTAAAGTAACTGCAGATTTCTATGCTACTTCAATCATATCTTAAGCTGTTACTGCTTCTGCCTGCACTTTGGAAGCTGGTCTGGACAGGGGGATCTGAGGTAGAAATAAATGCTGAGTAAAGTGGTACTGGAAAAAAAGAAGTATAGCTATGACACCTCCACAAGAGCTCTCATGGTATTGCTTTAGTCATTAGCTGAGTGGATACTTGAGCTTAATCAGTATCAAAGGGACATACACAAAGTCATCTATTTCATTAAACTAATTTGCATTACTCGGCTTACCGAGAATCAAATTTTCATGTATTGTCCATCTTGCTGTCAGCAAAATAAGGGGAGGGGGAGGAGTAAGCGACAAGCAATGCAAGACTGAGATGTGGTGGTGTTTATTCCTTTTTTTCAGCGATACTTGCTAGTCTCTCAGGAGCCTTCATTGCTTTTAGATACCAAAAATATAGACTAGTAGTCATTTAAAAGTTTAATTTTAGTAACTCCTACCTAGAAATGAAACTTCCAGAGCTTTACCAAGTGTGAGATCCTTGAAGCAGTGCATAGTTAGGATTTTATCTGCTGCTGTTTTTGAAGAAGAAGTAAGGTAAGTGTTGGTTTACAAGGAGGTGATTAGAGTAGTTAGCGAAGAAAAGACCTTTAGCCTTCTCTGGTCCCCAAGAGACATCAGTGAAGTGTTTTGTGTGAAGCTTCACACAACACTGCAGTCCCAGTGGACTTGCTGCTGCCATTTATATTGTACCAGATCTGGCTGTGGCTTTAGCAGAAAGCTGTAATGTGCTGAGATGGCTGTTCTTATTCTTCTGTTTTGTCCCTGGTCCTCATTGCACTCTCTTCCTTCAGTACTGATTTTTTGTCCTTTCCTTTCCTTTCCTTTCCTTTCCTTTCCTTTCCTTTCCTTTCCTTTCCTTTCCTTTCCTTTCCTTTCCTTTCCTTTCCTTTCCTTTCCTTTCCTTTCCTTTCCTTTCCTTTCCTTTCCTTTCCTTTCCTTTCCTTTCCTTTCCCTTTCCTTTCCCTTTCCTTTCCCTTTCCTTTCCCT
>QUSF01000051.1:374561-468809 GCA_003676055.1 Chloebia gouldiae | reverse complement strand
TTTCTTTCTTTCTTTTTCTTTCTTTCTTTCTCTTTCTTTCTGAGAAGCAATGTTTACTATCTTCCTTCTCATTACTCTGGAATTTAATTACTGTCAAGTGAAACTGTATTATTTTAGTTGTATAATCTGGTAACTGCACATTAAAACTTCCATTTGTTTATTGATTGGACAGAATGATGGAAATCTTTCATAAGACAACTGATATTTGTGGGGCATCATTCTTCTTGACATTGAAGCAGGACTGAGGGGTTAATTCTGTAGTCTGTTTGTAGATCCTGGACAGGGTTTCCCAATCAGTGTTTCTAAAATCTGCTGATCAGGAAAAAAGATTCAGCAGCATTTCTTTTGGTTTTTGTGTGACTTTTGTATGTATAACTAGAAAAAATATATCTCTGATGGATCAGTTGGTAATGATGGAAAAACTAAAAAAAAAAAAAAGCATGATTTTGAGTCGAATATTTTCAGAGAGATGAATCACCATGTTTGTGCTCCTTGAAGTGTAAAATTTTGCTCCAAAGCTGTGTCCCCACCGAAACTGCAAGCAATAGCTCCTCTATCTTGGGGAATGCATCCCATCTGTGTGCATGTGTGCATCATTCAGTTTTTAAGGACTTGGTACTGAGCTGGAGATAAGAAGGTGTATTTTCTTTCTGTTGGTAGCAGTGTTTTGATCCCAACCAGTATTTTGCTCTATGAGTTGTAGCAAAAACTTTATTTTTAGAACAAGGGCAGATAGAAAGTAATTTACAGTCCTATAGTTTATGGGAGGGTCCAGCCAGCATTTGAAATTATAACATTGACAGGCTGTCTAATGCACAGTTTTGGTCTGCTGATGCAGGATATTGCTTGGCTGTAGATGTGTGATGGGTTAATGACAAAGTAGCAATCAACAATCAAATTGCTGTTGTAGGAAATTATCCATTTATCCATCTATTGTACAGATAGATCTATTCACAGAGTCAAAAAAAAAATTCTAAGGAAGGGCATGAGTCTGCTTGCTGCTGAATAAGCCCAAATGAGAGTTTTCTTACCCTTGCATTGCAAACTGTGCTACCTCAGATTCCATATCTGGTTTTGCTAATTAGAGCTGCTTTATTTCAGACTTGTCATAAAAGAGGGCATACCTTTTGTCTGTGTTTACATTATAAATACCTTGAAAGCAGCATATTGGAAATGACAGGTTTTTTTCAATTTGTGCATGTAGGTTCACAAACTCTAATTAATCTTACTTGAGAACTGGGCAGGAGGACCCTACAAGGGGTGCACGGCTTTGAATTTTTGTCCTAATATGTTTGACCTTGTGTATTTCTGCACCTGCAGAGCAAGAGAAGAGATTGAAGTATAAGCTGTGCTGAAAAGATTTGTGTCCTCATTTTCATTTCCAGTCAGGCAAAATTCTTCTGGATGACAGTGTCCTGCTCAGAACACACAACAGGGCAGCACACTTTGTCGCAGGCTGAGTGGAACACTTATCTTTGGCAGGTCAAGGGAAAGGAGAGTGCCCAGCTCTGCTGACTGAGAAAGAGCATGGGAGTCGATCTGCCTCCATGAAAGAAAAGGATGGAATGTGCCTGGGGGACTCCAGGAAGAAGGAGTTTGCTCTCCATTTTCTGAATTGTCCAGCACCTATGAGAAAGCAACCACATCTCTCTATCCCGGTTTTTCGGTATAATGCCTGCCTTCAGAGTTTACCAATATTCAGTTGAGGGAAACTAAGTCACAAGTCAAATTAATTAAAATGTACATTAAAATATATATTCCAAGTTTAGTCATCCTTTGAACATCAAGTGCTAGCTTTTTATTTATGGGAAGCACAAGCAATCTACTTCAAGTTGTCCAAAAAAGGAGGGAAGATACAATCTGTCCTCATGAGCCTGCAGCAGAAATAATGTTCTCAGCTTTTGGGGAACGTAAGGGTGTGTATGAAGGGGAGTAATCTGTTCCAGTATTAGGAAAGCTAAATCTGTTTTTGCATGAGGAAAGCCAAGTCCTTTTACGAGAAAAAAGAGACCCTACATGTCAGTGGTGGGAAGGGAAGGGTTTGTGAGGAGCTCCTTGAGATTCAGAAAGGAAGCATACAAGCATTCTTCGCAATCTTTATTGTGGAGGCACCAGAGTTTTCAGTCTCACAGACCAGCCCCATTCTTTGTAAAAGTACTTTATTGCGGAGCATTGTCAGTTTGCGACGTCATCTTGCTAGTCAGAGGTTTGTGTTGCCCCTCCTGTCTATGTGCTCCTCCATGCAGACCTGTGCAAGTTGTTTCTCCCTGCCTGGGACTGTAAGTAATACTTCTAGGATCCCAGGGGAGAAAAGGCATGGTAATTTTATGACATTAAAAAGAATTGCTTTCTAACTCTACATGGAGGAGTGATATCAAGGAAGGCATTGGTATATAATGAGGTAAATTATCAGAAAGTTCAAACCTTTTTTCCTCTGTGCTTTGAGCGTGTGAGAACAGACTCAATATTCATGTGTCAGGGGCTTTTAAAATAAATTTTTCTTTGACATGTTCTCAGAGTGCTGTTTGTTCTGTGGTTGGGCTTTTTCTGACTTCACATGCAGGAAGTTCAGCTTTCTGGTAAGTGAACTAAGTAAAGGTCTTTTTCCTTTCTGAAAGTTTTGTCAAGCCATTTAGAAGCTCTGGTCTGTCTCATCAAGGGTCCTCTGTGGTTGATGTCTAGGAAAAGCCTGTGCTAACAACCCCGAGGTGTCAGGTAACAGGGTCCTTCAAAACTTCCAGAAAAGATTTTGTAGCTTAAGTGCTTCCTTTCAAAGATACATTTTTTCCATCAGAAGAGGGGAAGTGCCTTAAAATGTATTCTTCAGATCTCTTTGTTGCAGCAAGTCATTGACAGAAGACCTCCCAAAAAATCTATTATTATTGAGCCATCCATAATACACGTGATACACTTTTTTGGCATTATTGGTGATGTTGTTCAGGATACCAGAAGTTATGAATATACATGGTCATAGACACTGCAAAATTGACTTTTTCATAAGTGTGTGTTGAATATAGGGGCGCTTGTGGAAAGAGTATCTTCTACTTCAAGCTGGTGTCATGATGTTTACCACAGAAAAATAATTATATGTTGGATTACTCACAGGAAAATATTCACAAAAAGAAATACAGTAGAGCATGATCAAGACTATTTGCTTTGCTTTCTCTAAGAGAGTAAGAATGCAAACCGAAAGAAAAGAAATTTAAATATTAAATATAGCCTCAAATTCCACAGGGAATTTGGATATGATTATTTCCATTTCCTAACATCAGATGGGAGACTTTGCCCAAAACCCATGTAAATTTAGCAGAATTTAACTAGTCCGCATCCAAGTATGTGTAGCTTTATGTGAAAGCAAAAGTGTTAAATATATGTAAATCTCTATAACTGGAAGGCTTATAAATAGGTAAAGCAACCTCATGCGTGAGCTGATGCAGATGGTACAAGCTGTAAAGCAGCTACAGGTCTTTCTGAAGTCCAGCGGGAATCAGTGCTCCACAATCTAGCAGATGTCAGTGTCAGCACTTTCACTGGCGTAAACAAAAACAAGGCAATGCCCTTTAGCTGTAGCTGCTGTGTGACTGTGCTGCGAGCTGGAGAGCCACTGCTCTGTGACTGTGCAGGGAAGCACAGCCTGTCAGGCACGGGACATGCTTGTGGGCATCACGGGGAAGATAATTTGGAGTCCAGATGAGAACATCACACCACGATGCCTCTCTGGATCTCCTCAGACTTTTCTAGTGACTTCAGCACAGTACATACATACAGTCTTAAGTCTCATTGAAAAGTAATTTGATTCTCTGGGCTAATGGTTTTTGTGCATTTTTTTTCCTTCTAAATGCTGGCAGGAATTTGGGTCTTGGCTGTAGATTGCTCCTGGCAGCTGATCAGTTCAATGTCCATATTATGGAGGCCAACCTACAGTTAGTGGAAACTCTCTTTGCAGCATTTGATATAAATCACATAAGCAGCAGAACTGCAGAGTAAGAAATAACAGCAGTGGTTCGTCAGCCATGCAGTCATCCACCTTGTTCCTGCGCAGGAATTTCAGTTCTGTTGAGCAAGCCAAGAAGGATTCCTTTGGGTTAAAAAACACCTGGCATACTTGTTAAAAGCCCTTAACTCTGTGTTACTACTCATTAAGCAGTTTTACTGAATTCACTTAGATGCAGTCAGCTAATGAATCATTGCTTTTCCTGTGTCACCCACCGTTACAGGCTGAAGTTGCAGGGTGTGGGGGAGGAATTTTGGGAACAGGTCACTGGTTGTCTGAGAAAGCCATGGTATTTTGGTTAGAGTCAGTCTTTCATCAGTGAACACCAGAGCAAGGGTCTTCCCATTCTGATGCTGATGGATGTTATTTCATTGCTGGGATGATGCTTGAAATCTGTCTGTTACACAGAGAGCAGGATTTTTCAGCTCCATAGAATTATCTGGAGTATTAGAAGTGTTTCAGTTTCAGTTTCAGTCATTAGCTGAGCACTGGTGCAGTGAAAATGACTTCTCTTCCTGTGTCTCTCATTATTCGTTGTTGGAACCTGAATGTGTGCAATCATTCCTAAAATAGCCATAGGAAGCACAAGCAATATAGAAACATCTTTGTCTTGCTTCAGGGCTGTGGGCTGCATAGCTGAGCCTGCCCTAGTGTGGGACCTGGAAACAGCCTGCAGTCTCATCTTTGTGACAGTCCGGATTGTCCTTTGCAAAACCCTGCACGTGGTATCCAAAAGGCAGAGGTTATTTCCCGCAGAAGAAGAGAATGACTTTGCCTCGCTCTAGCAATGAGCTGGAGAATGGATTAGAGGCTTTTCCTATCTGCAAGGAAGCTCATCCATCATGCTCCATTCAGGCAGTCATACTCAGTGGGCTTGTTCTCTCTTGCTACACTGAACCTTTTTCTCCATAGCTTGTCCAAAGAAGCAAAGAAGATAATAACAGAGCTACTGCTTTTGTGACTTGTACTATAGGCATTTGTCAATGCTGCTTTGACTTCCTTTTCTATGCTGCTCTAATACCCTCACACTGTGCTAAGAAGCAGGTGTGAACAAATGTGTAAGGATGCTTGTATTCTTCAGTATGTGGGTGAATGTGTGTCAGTAGTGCATTTCTGTGGTGCAGGGACTCATCTTACTCAAACTATAATCCCTTTTCTTACTTTTTCTGACCCACACCACCTAAATTTTAAGTTTGCCTATGCAATCACAGCACATATTTGGTGTTTCCTCTCTATAATACACCCTCAGTAATTAAATTTATCTTGAATTATTCTTTTAGTTACAGGAATTGTGATTTTTATATTGAGAGGTTTATTGATTATATCTGCATTTAGCATTTTCCCTGAAAATACACTGAATTACAGTACTTGACCTTGTGCCCAGGTTAACATACAGTACCTATTATCTGAGCACTATCCTGGAAATAGTATATTTCTTAGGTATCTGTTGACTTCTTGCTATGCCCTCTGTCTTCCTCATAATTGTGAAGTGGTGGAATGAATAGGAGAGTGGAAAATATGTTATGTTGGCATATTGAGGTGGTCTCTTTACTAAAAGGGCATTCTTGAGGATAGGGTACTTTCTAATATTAACTTGTCCATAAAGCTGCTTGGATTTTATGATTTAAAATTTGGGCATGAATCTAGACACAGCAAAGCTCAGAGTCCTCTACTTGTAACTAGCAATTATTAGCAAGCTGTAGGTGCTGCAATCTAGGATTGTTGTAAGCATCATGCTCTTCTCAGAGGAAAAGCAAACTACATAGATTTTCAGTCTCAGAGTCAGATTTATTCTATTCTTTTAAAGCTTGTAAAAATACCAGCATAAAAACATAGGCAATGAAAAGTAATAATGAAAGATAGAGATCTATGAAATTGCTCTAAAGTTTTAACAGGAAAACCTTTCCTGTGATCTGAAACTTTGAAATTGGGGTGAATATCTGTCACTGTATGGGCACGCAGGAGTGGATGGTTGTCTGAGGGAGGGACATTTCAGAGGTGGTGCTGAGAGGCAATGTTCTCGGTTAATTTTTGTTTTCTTAGTACTCAGAGGCTTCTGGTTTTTCCTTCTACTGTGTCTATCCACAACTATTTTAATATTTTCCCTTAGGGATTACATTTGTTTTGTGGACATCCTTCATTTTTTGACATTTTGTGTTTTTGTAGTAGTCTATTTCATGCTTTTCTTTAATAGTTTTCTGTAAGGTATAGAGACACTTGACATAATTAATTCATAAACAAATTAGGGGCTAAAATGATAAATACATATAGAAGTATTTTCTTATCTACCTTTTTTGTTTTTTTTTTTTAATCTGTCAGGGGCAAACATATTTTTTCTTGAATATTTTGCCAGTTTTCCAGAAGAAAAAGCCTTTCCCTTTTTTCTGCCTATCATAACTCAGATTGCTTGTCCACACTGTGTCCTTGTGCTGAGCATCCCTGCCCAGAAAATAATGCTGAGGTTTGGCCTGAGTTCTGCCATGACTAAACTGTTGCAGTGTGGAACAATTGGTGCACTCTGCAGTGGTGACTGTCACTTTCAGGTAGTGTGTTGTCCACTGCTGAAGTTATTGTCATGTAAATGGTAATGATCTTGAGTATTTGAAGTGCTACAATAGATTTCATTCATGTTTTAGGGTAGGTATGTAGTTTAATGTCGTGTCAAACCACTCCATGACAAAGTTAATTAGTTGCCATTTGAAAAAATAACCTGACAAGATTTGCTATTTTTCTCCAAGGAAGGTTAATGGGTTGATTTTTGCATAAATGGATTTAGAGGCAAAACTGGCCAAATTGCAGAACAGCTAAGCAATGTGCTCTGGTTAACAGCTGACTTAAATGTTCTACTGTTTCATCACATTAAAACATGGACACTTCAAGTTCAAGTGAATAGACAAATGTCCAGAAGAATATAGCTGGGGCTCATATTTAAGTGCTTGGGTGTTTCTTGCATTAACAAAAAACAAAGGAGAGTTACTTGTGATTACACCAAGCTTGAAACATGGGGATATTAAAATCACAGAACCATGAAATTGTTTAGGTTGGAAGGGGCCTTAAAGATTATCTACTTTCAACACATTTGCAAGGACATCTTCTGCTAGACCAGGTTGCTCAAAGGACCCTCCAGCCTGACACTGAGTACTTCCAGCAATGAAACCTCCACAATTTCTTCGGGCAACTTATTCCAGAGCCTCAGCACCCTCCCAGTCTGAAGCCATTTCCCCTCGTCCTATCTCTACATGCCCTTGCAATGTTCATGTGGCAGCTGAGACAATGCCTGCAGGGCTGTGTCTAACTTCGAATCAGTGACATTTGTAAATGTTGTTGTGAAAACATACCAGACTTGGTGCTTTACCTTTGCTGTCCAAAAGGAGAAGGAAACAAAGGAAGGACACATTTTTCTCCCATTATGTCTTTGGGTCACCTGCAGCTACAAAATTTTTATTCCATCAGATGAGGGAATAGAAGGTGAGTTGACTGGTGATGATATTTCCCAGGCAAAATGAGTGTTGGAGAGAGTAAGGGTGGTGCTGGTAGTGTAGCTGTTTTCTATTAAGCATGCTGAGATGAAACAGCAAAGTATGTATTAGAGATGTTCTCTCAAGGTAGTGATTGCTACATTTAGCTCTCACATCAATTCACAATCTTGACAGAGTTTTGCTGAAGTCCCACAAATAATCAATAGGGCTATTTTTATCTCTTAAATGAGTGAGGCTTTTAAAAATAAGAAAGACATCTTTGTAATGACTGACCAAGCTGTTCCAGAGTTAGGTCTATTGCTCTATATGATTGGGGGTATTGAGTGAAAGGAGCTATTTAGGCATTGCCTTTGTTCCATTCTGCAGGTTTATAACCCCAAAATAAAATTGCAAATGTTTCTGGCAGTCATCCGCCAGGCACAGATGGCTTTCCTCCCAGTTTTGGCAAGCCTGATTTCAGTATAAAACTGAGCAATTATTAGAAAGTGAAATATTGCATGATATAATATCACTACCATCACCACCAACATCATGACAAATGGAGCATTTGTTATTTCAGAGCTGAGAGAGCTTGTGCCACTACATTACCCCTTCCTTTAAAACCTGTATCTGTGCTGCTGCTGGTGATGCACAGATAGATGCATCTTGCTAGAGCAGATGCTTTAGCAAGGCACTGTGGCCATTTTCTTATTTGTGCTGGCTCTATATTTCAATGCAAATATCACTGAACAGGTGGCTGATGAGGCCCCTGTGGACTGTTTACAGTAAAGGTTACAACCAAAATCGATAGGCCTGAGACGTTTCTAATTCCATCTGGGAGATGTTCGTCTTCCTTCTGATTGTTTCCCCTCTGAACAGCAGCATCTTATTAACACTGCAGTCATCAGAGATGTCTCACTCAGGTCAGAAGAGAGTTTCTTCTATTTAGACCTCCATTTGTTCTTCGCATTTTCTTTTTGCGCTGCAGTGGAGGGAGCAGCAATGTGGAGATCATCTTGACAGGACAGGTTGCCAGCATTAAGCGTGCTGAGTTTTGCCTACTGACTTGACACCTGCTACTCCCATTCGACAGGCTGAGGCTCATCACTGCTGCCTGGACATTGTCCAGATCTTTTCAGTTTATCACTTACTGAGGCAGGAGGTAGTGATGCCACATACCATAGGTGACATTATTGTGTGAGGTATGGACTTGTAAATGTGCAAATGTGAGGAGAGAAAAGTTGGTATTGACTCAGGTTTGCATAAACCTGAACAAAAAAAGGCAATTACTCTGAAACTAACTTGAAACTACTTTGTATTTTGGCAGAAATTTTATGTTAGATGCATTTTTGCAAGTCTTTGTGAGAAAATCTGTATGGCCCTTGTATCTGTGTTTCATTAAACTAGTAATGAAGTTCACATTATTGTTTTTAATGAAGGTAGGTACTGTTGCTTACTATATGAGGCAAAATTGCTCTTATTGGTGTCTTTCCCTTGGGCCTGATCATCATGCCTGGCATGCAGCCCACAGCAGCTGGGCAATGAGTAAGCAGTACTGAATCCAATTAAAATGATAGTAAAGTGTGTATAGCAGAGAAGCACCCATGCAGTCCTCTAATAGTCAGGGAGAACTTTTTGATGTGCACAAATGAGAGAGAGTGATGCTTCGTACATGTAATTCAGGGTCCACAGTGTTGCCAGACAGGTGTGGGCTTCCCTTGGGCACTGCCTCTTTCCCCTCACCAGTGTTCAGGAGCAACTCTTGTAACCATGAGATCTGAAGGAGTACAGGTGATTACCCCAATGCCTTCATGCTCCAGTCTCTCTGGTATAAGGGCCAGCTACCTGGAGTGCAAGAGTGCTTTTTTGGCCACATGAAATATATGGCCAGCTGTAGAGACAGCAGGAGCAGAGCAGGAGAGGAAAGATGAATGATGGCTGCACCATCAGTCACGAAAAGATGTTGGAAGTTGGTAATGATGATGGGCATGGAGCTGGCATTGAGTCTCTGCAGCCACCTGCACCACCATTCAGGTGACTGAGCAGCAATTGGTAGGGAGAGGACAGCATGGCTAAAAATGCTGTCTATCCCAGGCACTGCCCTGCCATTGCCAATTCAGTTGCAGTGTCTGGCACTCCATGCTGCATCTTGCTGATAGCCACTTGTGTCTCATCTCTCCTGAGCTTCCCAAGCACCACTGAGCTTCTGTTCACTCACATCTGTCTGATCCCCTTGGCACCACTCAGACCAGGCGTTTTGCATGAGCCCTTCTGCTGCCTTGGTGCAGCCATGCAAGGTGGCTGAGCAGCAGCTAACACACCACACAGGCAGGCATAGACAAAAGATACTCTCCGGAACGGCTCTGCTAGTGCCAGCCTAACTTTCCTCATTCTCTGGGAGCTGCAGCCTCCAGGTTGTATTCCTCTCTTTTGTTTTTGTTGTTGCATTATTCCTGATTCCTTCCTCTGACTTGCACGGAACTCTGGTCTTTCACTTTCTAGAAACTGTGAATTTAAAAGGGTAAATAGCAGCGACAGTGTTTTCCACTCAGAGATTTCCAAAGGAAAATTAGCCGAATTTAAATTTAGCCAAAGGAGTTGAAGGATGTTTGCCAATATCTCATGGCAAATCTGTACCATAGCAGAGAACAGCAGGCAGGCTGGCCAACTGGTTGTGCTGTGCTACTGATCTACATGTGCTGTGTAGATCAATGCATAATTTTATGTAAGGGCAGAGCTTGCGCTGTGAGTGTCTTTTGATGAGACACTGGAGTAGGACTTGGGCTCCTAAATCACCTGTGTGCCTTGAAAGCTCTTATCACAGAAGAATCTCCAATCTTTTAACATCTGTTATGAAACTCAAATCAGTTTCTTCCCTGATTTTTAATGGTACTTTTGCTTTTGCTGGTTATGATTCTAAGTGCTATTTGCTGAGTATTTCCAGGACCAGTTCATGTAGGCTGCTGCTTTCCTTGTTGTGCATTTTTCCTTTTACAGTAGTTAAAATTCATCTGGCTTTACTTTTTAGTTTTCTCAATGTTTGGTTAAATTCTGTTTCTTCTTGCTGGACTGTGTTTTTGAAGAATAAATTATTTCTACATATTTGTAGAAATGAAAGAGTTTGTTGAAGACAGTTACAGGTTTTTTAGGGCCAGTAATTTTTCTGGCCTTGCTTCATGCATAACACAGACCATGGAATTTTGTCTGGTGATTCTTACATTAAGCTTGGTAATTTGTGGATTGAAGTGCAGCTGTTATGTATGAACACAACCTATCATGGTAGAAAGAAGTTTTGTAATAAATGAATATAACAAGATCTATTCATTATACAGCAGTCTTACTGTGCCATGGGAAAATTCTGACATGGTTGCATACTTTAATTTTTCTTGGAGTTACGCTGGGATTAGCTGAATGAACAGTGAGGCTGAAGAAACAAGATGGGAGGTTTTCTAACATGGAAGAGCATCTCTTTCATTAGAGATGTGCCCTTGCAGTTTTATGGAGTTTATCAGGAAGTTCGCTTTTCCGTTCAGATTTTTCATTGGATTGTGTAACCCTTCTGGAACAAACAAGCTGTAGATAAAATAACCTGTAGATAAAATAACCAGGGTATTGTGGCAGGAGCCACATAATTATTTCCTTACCCAAGAAGATATTCTGTATGCATTTCCACACAGACTGTTGTAGATCTAAAATATCAGACAGCAAAAAGCAAAGCTCATCATGGTGGCTTCTTGCTGGCTTGAATAGCCATGGATAGCCATTGTGGAAAGAACTTGGCAAAGTAAGATCAGGCTTTACTCCTTGTTTTCAAATTATCATTACTTTCTTGGCTTCGCAAACTCCTTCATGCCAACAGAATGAATTTTGCAAAAGTAAATGATCCTGTGTCAAGCATGTATATGTGGGTGGTTATGTATATGTGTATGTGTATGTGTATACATATACATATATATGTATATATACGTACATGTGTATGGATGTATACACAGGCTTTGACCAAGTAAAATAATAGTAATAGCAAGTATCTTGTATCCAAACGTCCTACTTAGAAGTGATTAATCTTTAGGCTAAAGTGTACAACCAGAGAAATCTATTCCACCTTAGAAGGCAAAACTTTGATTTCTATATACATTAAGAGATCAAGTGGTTTATTTATATTTAATTATAATGCAACCAAAAGGAGAGAACACATAAGTGGCCACAACAAGATGTCTTTCTTATATGAAACATCAGCTTCAGAAAGATGAATCAGAGCATCAATGTATGTTCTAAAATTTTCATATATTCCTTGGTTTAGTAAAGCAAAAAGCAAATTATTTGTGGGTTTTTAGAAGCTTGGAAGAAATCTAATCTACTGTGCCAATTCAATGGCTACAAGTCACTGGATTAGACATAGATTATAAAACATGCTCTTAAATATTTGCAGGGCTGTATTTTAATAGCATGCTTGATCATAAAAGCCTACCAAGGTTTACTCTTCTTGTCACCAGTAGCTTCCTTCAACAAGTGTAACAATGTTTTGAACCAGGAGAACTGGAGTTGTCAGACTCAGTTCTCTCTCAACCAGTAGGGCTTAGTGCAGGCCAGATTGAATTGCAGTTCAGATCTCTGCATGAAAGATGGAGAGCTCTTCATTGATGTTTGCAAAACTTTTATTTTGAAACAGTGCTGTACTCACTTGGCATCACTGTCTAACTACTCCTCTTCATCAGACACTGTGTTCACAAGCACTTTTGAACAAAAGTAATTTCAGCACAGTTGCAATTTGCATCAATCCCACGGGCAACAATCAATCCCAACCACAGTGAAAATTGTCCTAAAAATAAATGTGACCTTCTCGAATCAGCACTTTTCTGAAATTCCACTGAAACAATTTCTGCCATTGTAAGAACTGCAAAAGTGACAATATATTTGAATAATTACCTCTGGAAAAAAGCTGCCTTTGGATGCAATTTAGTCCTCCTCAGTGTTAATTTATTGACGCAGACAGTGATACATGTGTAGTTCACTTGAATTATTGACATGTCAAAGCAGATATTTTATATACACGTTTTGTGAATTTAACAACTATGTTGGCATCAGAGCAACAGAGAATTATTCTATTTTCCACTCTTCTCCCTCTTTTCTTACACAAGTGTGGATGAGAAGTAGAGGCTGATGGTGCAGAATCACCCAAGGGGAAGTTTTTTTGTCTCTGAAGGGCAGAGCTGTGTCTGCAGTACTGTGGTACTTTCCACACAGCACACACGTTGTTAGATGGTGGATTTTGTGATGATAGGGAGTAGCAGAAAGCAGCTATTCTTATGCTCTGGAGTCTCACTGTGAACCAAGTGGTTTGGATTGTTAGCCTGCAGACTGATACTGTAGATTAATGCAGTATAAGAGGAAGAATTGGA
Source organism: Chloebia gouldiae (assembly GCA_003676055.1). NCBI lineage: Eukaryota > Metazoa > Chordata > Aves > Passeriformes > Passeridae > Chloebia > Chloebia gouldiae. The sequence goes on along the minus strand of QUSF01000051.1, from coordinate 455,958 downwards.
TTGCTTCCTAAGTTCTTCCCATTAAACTGCTGTTCCTCTTGTACATTTCAGAAAAGATTTGTACATTGGATTGTAGCAATTTCAAGGAGAAAATAATTTCAATCAATCTGTGTAGTAAGGAATTTCATTTTGCCATTTTCCTGTGTACTTAGAAGGGTAAAATTTTTTTATCCAGAAAAGTGACATTTTGAAAAATTGCATAGAGATAAAGGAATTAGCCCCTTTAATGTGTATGTATCCCTTTAGAGGTAAACTGTTTTTCCAAGCCTACTATTTACTTCTGCTGTTTATTTCTTCTTTGGGCATTCCAAAGGGCCCCAAATGACAACAAGTAGAAAGAAACAGTTTCTACACCAGAGAGCTAATTGTCAAGAGAAAATGCAAGACAAGAAAGACAAATAGAGGAAATTCATAAAGTGTCTGCAGGCAGATATAGCTGTGTCAGTAATCATACAGAACTATTGGCTTAAGCAGTGCTAGATGGAAAAACTTCTATTTGGGCTTGTATGTGCTCTAAGTTATAATAGACAGTGTCTGCATTGTATTGCATTTATTCTTGCTATTTTTGTCCTTCACTATCTATCTGAAACTGTGTTCAGTTGTCAGTCACTGCCTTACGTTTTTTCCCCCTATTTTTGGTCTAACTTGGTCCCTCAGTTGTTTTGTTAATAGAAATAGAGAATCAGCCAAAATTCCAGGTTTTCTGTTAGTCTTAATAGACTAAGACAGAGAGTGTAATAAATCAGCAGTCCTTATGGACTCTATCACCCTGCAACAGATCCCCCACTTCAAACCATTTATAGCAACTGAAATTTTATTTGAAAGCAAATATCTGATGAGGCAAATTAATTATTATGACATTTTTCTATCGGTTAAAAAACAAGGAATCCTATGTTTAAAACTCGCTAATGCTTTTTTTGGCATCAAGAAAGGAGACACAGGTATCTAATATTAAATAGCGCTGCAGAAAGGCAAGTTAGCACTTTGCCAAATTAAGTTTCAAAGACTATGTAGGTTATGAAGTTTGGCTTTCTGCCCATAAATCTTGAATGACTGACAGACCACTGTAAAATAGCTCTGTTCAAAAGGAGTCTTTGGCAGGCAGCATCAAAGGTTTGAAACTCTGGAAGAGATGAAAAGAAAACCCCACTTTTGCACTGATTTCCCCTACAGATCAATGTCTCTGTGAAACTTGCCTGGGAATTATGAAGTACTTACTGTACTATGTGCTGTTTTTTTTTCACTGTATCCAAGGGTCCCAGTGGTTTCTTTTATCTTAAAGATTTAGGAATATTTTTGCACATGAAATCTGAATGAATGAATGAATGCATCAGTGGAACACGGGGGAAAACTGTTGGATTTAGAGAGTTCTTTTCTTCCTTATTTTATCACAAGTTGGAGTATTGGTTTTACGACACCTAAATTTATGGGCACATATTTTTATGGTAAAGTCCAATGGCATGTTCTGAATGCTCCATCAAGCTCTCTCTGTATTTCTTCACTTGATTCACAACTCTGCAGGGTATGAATCAGTCCTGTAGTATAACTCTTAATCTCTTTTTAACTAGAATAAAGTAGTGTGAGGGGTTTTTTTTTATTTATGGTGTGTGTCATCGTGTCATCATATAATTATGTAAACCAAAGAAGGGGAAAATAAAATATTTCTTGGAAATATTTCTTGTCATTGATCAGTGCAGGAGATGAAGTGTCTTTATTACATATAAGCATCAGAGGCAGACATTTTTTTGTAACACATAGGTCCTTAAGTCTATCCTCAAGCAAGATGTGACCCTGCTAGGGCATGAGCTGAAGAATAACTGGCTTTGCAGGGCAAATTCTGCTTCTGCTTAGAAACACAGTACATCCTCAGGTACAGGGAGAGGCCTGAGGAGAAAGCTTTCTCTCTTTTCACAGACTCTTTAAAGCCTGATGCACCTGAAGGTACTTAAACTCTTGTTTGTCTTCCACAGGGTGAAGTGAAGAAGTGAAGCCTCACAGCTGAACTACTATGAGGTCAGAAGCCTTGCTGCTATATTTCACACTGCTACACTTTGCTGGGGCTGGTTTCCCAGAAGATTCTGAGCCTATCAGTATTTCGCATGGCAACTGTAAGTATAAAGGGCCAGAGGACTTCATGTAGTACTTACCAGGGGACTTCAAATCAACGCTACTTAAATACAGTTGCAGTGGATAAAGTTGTTTTTTCTTTCTCCCAAAACAGCCAATTTACATTCTCAAGTACTAATATAGAAATAGGTCTTTTTCACATGGTCTTATTATTTGTTAATCTAATACAAATAATTTAACTTCTTTAAGCTCAAATAGATTCTGCTTGAGCATTAGGCTTTTTTTTTTTTTCCCTAAGATGGAATTGAAGAAGCTAAAAACCAAGTCAAGGCAAAGAACCTTGTATGACAGAAGGGATCTCCTTTCTTGCCAATCTCTGGATTGGCAAACTCTCCAAAAATCTAATGTAACACCAACAGCTGCATGCTGAGATCTGCTGGCTAAACAGGTGGCGAGCTTTCTGTGTATCTTACAGTGGACATCAGGCTTGACTTAAATGATTCTTTCACATTTGCCTCATCTCAGTTGTGATAATGGCAATGAAAATTCTTCAAAGTTCCAAAGTTTCAGATGTTTATAAGGAAGTCTTTAGCATCTGGGCCCCTAAAGGTGTGCCATGGAGTAGCAAGTCAGCCAAGAGCAGGCTTGTGTTCATTTCTTTTCTTGTTCACGGATTCGGTTTTAAAATTTTCCACGTTTACTGGGCTTTGCAATGGCCTTGGTACCCAAAAACTTGTCTTTTATTCTGAAAGACAAGACTCCAGGGCACACCTCATGTGCTGCAAATGCTAATAGACCTTTGGGATACAACAACAGGGAAGAACTACTCTGAAGCAACCCCAGGTGAAACATGGCTACTGTGGCCACTTCAGCACCAACATTTTCATCCTCCAGAAGGGCAGTGCTAATCCTTCCTGGAAAAATTTGCTAGTCTTGATGCTTTTGGAGAAATAGAACATGGGATAATTTTTCCTCTGCAGCATGGCATACTGAAGTGGACGTGAATGCTCCTAGTTTGTTCTAGATCCATGAGTTACAGAGGAAACAGTACTGAGCAGAAAACAGCCTGACAATAAAACTTGGCATTTTGCATACAGGACATGATCAGATGGATTAAGCTTATGAATATGAATCCTGCCTGGTGTCTTAATGTATTTCTTAGAGTTGTCAGCACCTGATTGGGTGAGAAGTTCCTCTTTCTATCCAGTTTTATCACCAGATTTTTTGGCACATGACAATTTGAGGTGCTCTGCTGAAGCCATACGTTGACCAAGCTTAACAGGTAGAATGCTTTTAGAAGAAAATAGCTGAGACTACTAAATGAGCAGATGAGCTTCTGAAGAAACAGACTCCACCAAAGAGCTGAAGTTTTCTGGGAAAGTATATTAATGGGGAAAAGACATGGCTAGCTGCCAGTCAACTCTGTATAACATTCACTGCTGTGATAATGCTCATCAGAGGATTATCCTCCTCCTGTCTTCTGTCATTTTATTTACTTAATTAGCTCCTTGTTTGTGTACCTAGATGTCATGATCATATGATACACATGAATGTGAAGTGGCCCTTGATTACAAGTGTTCACTGTTGTTAGGTTGTACACCCATCTGAGGAGCAGTGGAACACCCTGTGCATGCTGAGTTCTCACCCAAAAAAAAAATTATGGGAATAGGCAATAAATACACTTGCTGACTGGTAGAACTGGAGCAGGGGAAGCTGGCCTGTTGATAGCATAAGCTCAGTTCAGGGATTCCAATCAGTATTGCTGCCCAGTTGCCAGAAGGACTGGAATATCAGACTGGTTGCCAAAATAATGTGCAGTGCCTTTCATTTCATAAAGTTCAAGTGGTGATTTCCCACCATTTCTCAGAAAACCCTGCAGCTGTTCTGTGTCATCAGTTGAGTCCTGTAGAAAACCCAGGAAACTGGCAGTTTGAACCAACAAGAGCCAAGCCTTTTGCATTAGCCACTACCAGCCCAGTCATTGTGGTGATTGATTGGCCACTGTATAACAGCTTCATCCTGATAGACATGCTTTAGCAGTCAGGAGCAAGCATTTAAGTTCTGCAAGCAGTGAAAGAAAAACTGCAAGAAAGTGCAATGTGCGTGTGTGCAAAGAGCTCCAGAACAGCTTTATGCTTTAAAAAAATCCAGTTTATGTCTTCTGCAAAGGTGGTGAATTTCTTCATTGCAGCTGAAGACACTGTAACATTGAAGAACTCTCTGGCTGTCTGTGCTCATGTGTGCCAGCTCCAGTCTGTGCTTCTAGGGCAGAACAGAAAGCACAGGTTCTAGCTATAGCTAGGCCCCATGGTGATTCATGTTAGCACCATTTCAGTTTGTTATTCTCTTTTGACCCTGCTGATTTTTTTTCCTTCCTGCAGATACAAGACAGTATCCGGTGTTTGTGGGTCACAAACCAGGGCGGAACACCACACAGAGGCACCGGCTGGACATCCAGCTTGTCATGGTCATGAACAGAACCCTCTACGTTGCTGCTAGGTCAGTAGCCTCCTGCTTCACCACTCCTCTCTTACTGCTATAAGAGGAGGAGGAGAAGACAAGGAATATTCTGAGTTCTTCTCTGATGGACACATTTTTATGATTGTCTTGCACTCAGAGAGTTTTGCAGCCTGTTAGTAAGACATATTAGAAACCTTGCTAGATGATCCACTAAAGTTTTATGATGTATTACACCTGTGCTTTGGAACCACATGCCTTACTCTGAGACCTGCAAGAGGGAAGTGGCCAGAAATAAAATGTAGTTCCATGGAAAAGCAATTCCATCCTCATAATTTTATTCCACTTGTGCTCACCAATAATGACAAATTTTGGAGAATAATTCTTCTGTGCACAGATATATTTTTTGATAAGAGTTATTAGAATGCAATTTTGCTGATTTAGGCATGTTTTTGGTATCTTAAGAGAAAAAAAAAAAGAACTAAACATGCTTCCTCAAGGTTAATTGAATTTAGTGTCTTGACTTTTTTGGAGAGCTGTGCTGTGCAGAAATGAGCATGTCTTTTTATAAAAATTGCACAGAGAGCCACCCATTCAGTTTGCCTAGCTCAGCTTGCACTGTCAGTTTCAGTGGGTCTACACCCATCAGACAGCAGCCAATCTGGCAGAGATCCAATATTAACATTTCACATCTCTACCTGTTGTTAGCAAAGAAGATTGATGACCTTAGAGTGGGAATTACATGAGAGATGCAGAATGAGTGCAAGATGGGTCCAGATTAGCAAGGCTTGGTGGTCCAGATTTGCAAGGGTAGTAGTCCAGTTTAGGAGCCAGATCGTGTTTGGGACCTCCCTGAAAGCTGCCTCTCAAGTAGTAGCTTGTTTCCTGCCTGTTTTCTGGTCCTCTATTGGAAAATACACCTTTCTTCATGTGCCACATATAACCAGGCTGCTGCTGCAGTTGGGAGAAGTGGTGGGTGGGATGGCCAAGAGTGAAGGGGAACAGCTGCTGAACAGGCAGCCTCTCACCACCAGCCCTTTCTGCAAAGCCCTTGGCAGCCTCTGGGAGCTGCCTGCCTTTCTTCTCAATCAGCCTCTCTCCATCTCCTGGGTGGTCGGATGTGTCCTGTGGGGGAAAGCTGCCCATCGATCTCCACGCGCACCGCACAATCGGTAATTGCGTTACACCACCGCGGTCACTGAGTGACACTTTCAGAGTCATGTCCCTGGCTGCTAGAAGAACACACCTGTTCCATTACCCTGCCATGCCTTCTGCTCTGGCTAATTGCAGCTTCCCAGGCTCCTTGCATTCCCCGTGCTGCATGGGGTCTGGGTAGCAGAGCTCAGGGCTCTCATGGCAAGACCTTGCATCGAGGCAGAGAGCAAGTATCCTTCCACAGGAGCTGCAGTGGTGGTGGTAAAAGAGCACAAGGAGAGGTCAGCCCTGTGGCAAGTGGCAAAGTCCTGTGCTTTGCCTGAGTTCTGAGGTCAGTATTTTTGCCATTTTTAGTGGCGTAATGAGTGGGGCAGGGCAGAGGGTTAAATAGGTTTGAAAGGTGGTGGCAGGATTTCCTGCTTTTCATGACTGAGCTCCCTTTGCTTTCCTTATTTGTTTTCCTTTAAATTAGGAAATTATTTGCAGTGAGGTGGTGGTAAATCCTCTTTGCAGATTTTGCTTTGCTGTTTTCATAGTTTGTTCCCAGACTGAGATTGACGCAGTTAGACTGCCTCAGTGCCCAAGCAACTGGCATTAGAGCAGCAAAACCCAGAGAGCAGTTTTGGGATATGAAACCACTGCATGCACTAATTATATGAAGAATGCTAATATTTGGGGGATAACATGCACTAGTATGTGAATATGCATTCTTCCTCACTTGTATAAAACAACTTGCTACAACAAGAGTGCTTATATAGTCCTAGGATCTTGTGACCTACAAAAAAGCATAAAGACCTGATCTGTTTTGTACTTACACAGACATGAAAAAAATCTTCTTATGCTTTTTTTCCTTTGGTAATTCTAAACCTCTTTGACATATTCTTTCCCCACACCATGTTACTGAATAAAATCCTTCCTGAGCTGAGAAGACTATGTGATACAAGTTGAAATTCAGAGGTAGTTTTTATCTTTAAGTAACAAACTTTAGAAAATTAGTTGTCCTTCAGCATCTAGTGTGAATGAAAGTTTGTAATTCAAATACTGCATTTCCTTCAAAGGCAGTAGTAAATCTAGAGATTGAAAGCAAATTTGTACACAAGCAAATGTGTTTGTCAAAGAGTTTTGTAACAAGATTCATTGAAAACTGTAGCGAAATAAATCTCTGGGCTATTCTATGAGATATTGCTTTCATGCTTCTTTATGCATTGAAATACAGCAATCCTGAGTTTATGTTTTACCCAATTATCTGAAAAACAATCAAAACAAATGGTTAAATAGTGAGCATTTTATTTTAGGGCTGTTTGGTTTAGACTGGGGAGTTTTTTTGTTTGCTAGTTTTGGAAAATCCAGTGTTGACTTTTGCAGACAGTTTCAGCCCACTAGAAAGGCTAACTCAGATTTGAGAATTGCTTTGATTTTGTTAATGATCATCTGGCATAGAACAAAATTTCTGTCAGTCCCCTACGTATTTTGTCATACGGGATACACATCTCCTGTATTAGCTACTACCAAATAAAGTTTTGTGTCACTTCACAAAGGCATTATTTCATGTTATCAGGCAGAAATACACAGCCAATATAAATCAGAATAACTCAGCCAAAGGCCATAAAGCTTTACTGTCTGAACAGGCTTGCTAAGGACTGGCTCTGTCATCTTTTTTCTCATGGGAAGGGTACTCCCTCCCCATCTCTCTCTCACTCGCCCGCAACCGGCACGTCCTTTTTTAAAGTTTGCTGTGTCTCCTTCTCCCATTGTCTCATGCAGTGGCAGCTTTTGTTCACATTATCTGCATGTTCACATTACCCCTCCTGTGTGTGAACAAAACAGGCCCGGAGCAGGGTATGGGATGGCTCCCTCCTTTGCAGTTAGGTGTTTCCAAACCATGCTCGAGTGCCAAGGGTCGTGCACAGCCAGTGGCATTATTTAAATTCCCTTCCTCGACAAGATTATGCCATGGCAACAAAACCCAGTTCTGCTGACTGGAGGTGGGAAAAATGGAAGCTCTAGGATTAAGTAAATTTGTGTTAGAATAACTTAATTAACAGTTAACTGTACACATACCACAGCTAGTAGAAAGCAGGCATTGGGAAGCAGTGGGAAAAAGAGAATGAGGACAATCCCACGTTTTCTGTGATTAGGGAGCCTTCCCCCAAATCTGACAGCTCTTTTGCTCTCCACTGACACTGTCAGCAACTGTGTTTCATCTGTGGCATGAGAAAATGATACGTAATTTTCCTGATGCTAACCTTCCTTCCAACAATCCTATAACTTAGGATTGGAGTTTCATTTGAACTTTTCCTTGAACCAGAAAGTTAGTCCTCTAAAGGCGGTTTTATTGAGGTAGAAATAAACAATCTGGCTCTTTCTGAGTACCACTGTTGTATTTTCTAATTGTCTTGTTGAAAATGAAAAAAATTGTAACCTCTGGAAAGCAAGGCTGGTGAATAAAATCAAGAGCTGTGCCGGAAGAAGGCTTTTAGAGGTCCACCCGCACCTCATTTGCAATTCAAGAGATTTTCCCCCCACTTTTATATAGCAGGAGTGACAGCAGTAAAGAGCAATGCACACAAAAAGGGAACCATGACGTAACCTATGAAGCTGATATTGTGCTAATAGGTAATTTTATTCCAGAACCAACCCTGAACGCTGCTCTGTCACTGAAGTCAGGAAAATAATAAATTGAAATATTAAACCGATCTTGTAAGTAAATGACAGCTCTGATTTTAGAGTCTGGAGGAGAAGAAAACCCATCAGCTTCTTGATTTGGCATCTTAAAAAGCAAACAGCCTCAAGCTCCATTGGAGACAAATTTTCAAAGCTGGTTCCCTACCACAATGCTGCCTCTTTTCTTCACCTGAGAGAAGTGTTGTTTATTTCTCTTGTAGCAGTATTCTGTGTTTGCTTTAGTTAAAAAGACTAGTACTGTTTCTCCAAAACCCCAAAAATATGAGTCTAACCTTGAGAGTAGGAATTTTTAAAATGGAAAGGGCCTGTATTCTGCATTCAGCAGACCCTCCAATGCTGTGGATCAAATTTCAGCTGCACAACTTTCTTCATGTTGAAAAAACTTCAATTTTATTTCAAGGAAAAATGAGATCTCAGTCCCAATTTGATGTGCTGGTTGCTACAGCATTGTGGGTTTGTGGGTTTTTTCAACTTTTGGGTTCTATACAGAGCTGTCCTTTTTCTCAGCTTACATGGAAGAGAATGTCTAAAAATATCTCTTTACCTGATTAGCTATTTCCTCTTTCCAAGAATAGATTGGCAGCTAATTGTAGAGAGAGACAGGTTCTCAGGAAAATAGGAAAGTAAATATAAGAAAAAAGCGTGAACTTTTTTCAGATAAATATTTTACAGTTTCGTTTGGCCAGCAGTGTGTGAAGAGAAGAATAATTTCTGGGAACTGTTTGGTGTCTGTCAGCCTTTTTTCTACCATATTGTCAATCAAATTGTAAATGCTAAGGTTAAACACATATTTAAAAGGGAGAGGAGAGGGAGAGGAGAGGGAGAGGTTAACCTCTTTTTAACCATTAATGGCTAAATGTGTCACAGTGACATCTAGCCCAGGAATTGGCAAAGGGTGCCTAAAAACTATTGCAGCTGATTTCAGGATACAGAAAAACATCTGCATGCTAGATTGTGGCATCTGCTGTAGGACTGATAGAGCAGAAATCATGTGAGACTCATCTACTTTCCCAAATCTCATTTGTTCAAATAATTGCTTTTGGGAAAGAATCTTACTTGGAAGTTTTGTAGTGCTTTTCTTTTTTTCTGTTAATGGGAAGGCAAACAGTTTGTATGTGAAAATGCTTTTGTGGGAGAAGCAGGAGATGCTACCAGTAATGCCTTCTGGTAAGACCTCTGATTTTGTTTTTAATGGATTATTGATTATCTTGTGATAGATAGCTCTCTTACAAAATATGAACTGTCTGACTAGTCCATTTGACTTAGTATTCTTTGCTTTTGTTTACAGGGACCATATTTATACTGTTGATATGGACACATCACATACAGAAGAAATTTATTTTAGCAAAGTAAGTAGTTTTTATCATCACTCAGGAACCAAGGACACTAGAACAAGCTTCAAATAAATAGAGTGATAACACTGTTTTAAAGAACTTGCCAGCACTGCTGTAAAACTGTAATAAGCAAGTAAGATGGCATTGCTAATCATATTTGTGGAGAGCTAGAATAATGATTGTGTCCTCTGCACATTTCTGATAAGTGGTTTAGCTGGGCTGATAAGCAATCTGTACTGAAACATGGTGAGGTCCCCAATGGAACTTGTGTCAAACATCTATTCATTTATATGCAGCAGTTTTCTGTAACAGCTATACTATGCCAATTAAGTCTACTGAAACTTTCATCATAAGAAGCAAGTTACATATTTTGACATGCACAAATTTTTTTCACTGGTACAAGGACTGACTAAATAAAATCTTACCATAACATCACTTTGCAGATGTATTCACATTATCTCCATGGGAAGTTACATTCAAAGAAAATCATTGTCTGCATTACTGCATTGTATATTAACAGCCTTGGTCTACAGAAAATCATAAAAATTTGGGCATTGGATGAATTCCACTGGAGGAGGGGAAACTGTTCATTATAACTATGAATGATGCTGAAAATGGACATTCTCACTCATCAAAGAGTGAGGGCACAAGCTTAACAAACATTCATAGTTACTCTTTCAGCTTGGACCCCTCCAGGAACACACAGTCCCTCAGTTTACTGATCGGGAACACTGTCAGAACTATCATGGCAATAATGTCTAAGATGATGCCATCTTAGGCCATGTGATTTTAAACAAAGTTCTGTTATATTTAATAGGCCTTCCTCATTTGACCATATTTGAAACTCATCTCAAAAAAGAAAAAAGATGGCTGAGATTTAGCTGTAAATCTTCTAGAGGAAGAGTGTTAGCATATAAAATCAGCATTGTCTTGACAGGTGAAAAACTTTTGGAACTTGTTAGCTGAACTGTAGTGGTTAAGAATTACCTGAATTTTACTTCTTTCCAGATCTAAAATATTGTCTTTGAGAATGTATATTTCATTTAGAATCCAGTGAAGGTTCATAGTCCATAAATTATAATTCTGATTTGTAGAGCAATATAAATTAAAAGAAGAGAACATCTACTACTTTTAAGAAAAGTAAACATTTTTCAAATTTGGCCTATTGTTGACTTCTGTTAATTTAGGCTTTAAAGAAACAGAGATGGATTTCCAGTGTCATGAACTGGAGGCAAAACAAAGTTCAATGAATGATCCACATCACTAAACTTTCATTGCTGCAGTGAATTAATCATGGAGAAAGAGTGCAGAAAACTTTCAATAAATATATGTTCAAAATCTAGTCTCCCTTATGAGACTTCTACTTCTGAAATCAAAAGTAAAAAACCTCTGAGTTCTAATTGATTTCTTTCTTTATTCTTGCAGAAATTGACGTGGAAATCTAGACAAGCTGATGTAGACACATGCAGAATGAAGGGAAAACATAAGGTGAGGAATTTTCATTTCTTCTGCAGCTGCCACTTTAGTTTAGTTGCATCACTATTATTTCAGGCTGCTGTCTGTGATGTGGAATGGATCATGCCATTCACTTCTTACCAGTAATTGCTTTTTCCATTAACTTACTGAAGGCTTTAATTTGCAAAAACAGTTTACTTTGAATGTGATAAAGTATTAGGACAGAAGCCACAGCAATATCCTGAAATATTTAAGGTATTGAGCAGGTCACAATGTTTAGTGTACCAGTTTTGCTTACCACTGCTTCAAAAGCCAAGTGCTGCTGTCCATTCCCCTGTGGGAATTTACTGAGAAGTTCAGGTACAGCATCAGAAAACATGAATGTGGGGCTGTAAAAGGGCTGTTTCTCACACCAGTTTCACCCTCCTGTAACCTATGACTGGCACTAGAATTATCGTAATTAGATGCCGACTCTTCGTTCTTTACACCTACTTCCCCTTCTAGTTGCAGGAATTTCATGCCAGTACATTGTAGTGGTGATGTCACTGTCTGACAGCAGCACAGGTGACAAAATCACATTTTTCGCTCTTCAGGAAAGCAACAGTTTTCAAACACAATTAATCTTCGTCAACAACAGTAAATTATGAGCTACAATATGAATGCTGTATCTTCAGCTCTTTGTAATTTTTAAACCACTAGAATATAAATTAATTACAAATTGCTCATTGTCAGTTAAACAAAGTCAAAATAAGGCCAGAATATCACAGTGGTGTTGAAAACAGATACTCAAAATACAGTAGTTGAAATATTTTTTTATTATTTTTCTTCAGGATGAATGTCATAACTTTATTAAGGTTCTCCTAAAAAGAAATGAGGATACATTGTTTATCTGTGGAACAAATGCATTCAACCCTTCTTGCAGGAACTACAAGGTATGTAATCTGTTTGTAGAATTTCACTTATGCTTTGTCTTTTGGTTGGATTTATTGTGGCTATGTTGGCAGCAGCATGAGATTGTCCTTCAGCTGTGCACCATTCAACTCTGAAGCATTTGTCCTGTCTTGTTTCAGTTCTACCAAGTTCAATGCTGATTGAATTTCTGAGAAAATCTCAGACTGAGTACCTAGTTCTTTGCAACTCCTGCACATCAAGAGTATTGCCACTTTGCATTATCCTCCATAGGTGCAAAGTCCTTCAGATCCCTGCCTGGGGATGTAGTCCCTCCTCACGAGGTTTCTCAGCTTGTCACTGACACTCAAGTCACAGACTAATATTGGGGATTACTTCTGAGCAGCATGTTTTAACATTTCTGTTCTACTTTTCTCAATCACAAAACCAGTTCTTAAGATGCCTGGGGCATAGCAAGCAAAACCTGAGTTTCTTGTGAGCCCCCCAGGTAGGGATGCTGTGGCGATCCTATGGCATTTTGTGCTGTGGGAGTGATGGAACAGCAAGGACCAGTACAGCAGGACAGTGAGGTATTACTCACTTGCTGGGGACCCACAAAGCCAAAACATTATCTAGAGCAGTGTAGAAACTCTGCTCGTCCCTGCATACTTGTCATTAATGCCCTGAAGCCAATTTATTCCTTTGGCATAGTGTATCTCAGTAGTATTCACTCCAATAGGACCCACTTATTGAAATATTTCCCATTTTCTTAGGCTTTTACCATTATATTCTGATAGAATTCCCAACAGTGGATATCTCTGGAGTAGCTTTGAAATTAATTTATTTAGGCATTTGACATCCAGACTCTGCTTTTCTAGGCACTGTTTTGTCCCACAGGTAATTTCTCATCTTTTATTCTGGAAAAACAAAATTCAGTTTTACTAATGCTGCTCCTGACAAAATCACAACTGTCATTCAGGTTTTGGGTTCAGAGTTATTGTAAAAAAGCAGAATAAAGATATTAAGATCCAGGAAAACTACTTCCCTAATGGTACTCACTATGACTGGTGGTCTTCCTTGATTTTTGTGTGGTGATGCTTTAACTCATTTAGCCACTATAATGGCTGCAGTTTAGAAAACACAGGAGAGAAGTGCAGGGTACTATTTTTCTTCCAGTCTGTGGAGGAAGAACCAAATTTGAATAAGAATACAAGCCTGTGTCATGGTAACTGTGAGGTACAGTTAGCTACTCTATTAACAGCTGTTTCTTTAATTTTTTCTTTCCTTACCTGCTCCTAGTATGCAATGAAGCTTCTTGATCACCAGGCTGTATTTAGTCTTGTAGTACAGTTTGTATTTTTTTATCTCTGAATGCCATTAAACAAAATAATAAATGGCCTCCCCCACCCATACTCCAGAGTTTTCATCTCCCATGATGCAGGGCTGGATAGTGATCCCTCTGGCAGTCTTCAGAAGGCCTCTGCAACACCTGCCCTGGCTTTTCCTCCATGTATTCCTTCATTATACAGAGAGAGAGCTAAACACGTGCCAAACAGAAATCAGGGCTGTCCCTCAAGCATGCCACTGATTGTGAGGATGAGCCCAGGATGCGGAGCTTGGTGCAGGAAATGTTACTCGGGACTCTAACTCCTTTCCTCTCACTGTCACATGAAATGCTTTTCAGCCTTTGAGTAAACACAACTAACTTTCCTCAGAGTGGATTTTGACAGGAAGAATACATGACAGAAAACAAATTATCACAAAGCATGCACCGAAGGACTTGGAAACCGTAACATACAAATTAAAAGTTTATTTAAGTTGATGATGCTGTGTGGGTTATTTGTCATGATTTGTAATTCTTTACTGTATGTGATCTATAGTATGAGCTGGTCAAGTTGCCTGAATATGCTACAAAGGTTCTTATTCCCAAGATACTTAGTATAAGCATCTTAAATAGGTAAGAGGTGTATACAATTCTCTCTTAGCTCACCAAACCTTCTTGAACTTCATGTAAAGTCAGTCTGTATATTTGTGTCATTATCAGTGCCCAGGGTGAATTTATTTCCCAGGAGTTACGTATAAGCCTCAGAATTTACAATTACAATTTACAGATTAATTCTTGCCTGATGGTAAGAGGATTCTCTGTGACACAGATTCAACTGGTACAGTAAAACTTGAAGAGCATCTTCTGAATATGCAAATCAAGGAAGAGAGCACCACTGTTGAGACTAGATCAGAAGGACCTCTGGACTTGGGGGAGAAAAATGTACACAGAGATAATTGTTCTAGTGCTGTTTCTTCTGAATGCTGTGCTTTGCAGTGCTTTCTGTGTATAAGAGTGCTTCTGTTGGGTCACTGGCAAGGATAAATTTTGGAGCCTTGCCAAAACCACAGACCACATAGCTTGCTACAGTTCAAAATTAAACTTGTGTGAGATAAAATATAAACTGAAGACTTTAGTAAAATGTGTCAGAGTTAGAATTATTATCTCCAAATGAATGGTTGACTTACTGGACGTACTTTTTTCATACTTATTTTATTTAATGCCATGATTTTTGTGAAGTTTTTACTTCATAGTCAGGAGTAGAGAAAGAGAAAGTACCTTCTCCTCTACCCAGAAAAGAAACACTGTCATAAGCCTCATCCTGGGTAAGAAGTTTTGTTTCTTTGTTTCTCTCTCTGAAGACATCCCTTTGATTTTTCAGATGGATACCTTGGACTATCTGGAAGAGGAATTCAGTGGAATGGCCAGGTGCCCCTATGATGCAAAGCATGCCAATGTTGCGTTGTTTGCAGGTAAAATGACAGAGATAAACTTTTTACTTTCTGTCCTGCTTCCCAGGCTTGGTGTAACACTGTGCTTCTTGCTTGCGCACAGAATACCTAAATCTAAATTGTGTCAAAGGCAGTAAACAATGACTAAAAACAGGGGGCATAAGGAAATCCCTAGCAAAAAGAGCCTTCCCTTCTCTGAAATTAACTTCGGGGTCATCAACATTGCATAAAGCCTCAGGCTCCTGGATCAATATTTGAGTGTTTCCTGTATTCTTGATAATATGGCCAGTGTGAGGCACCATTTCTGGCTGCATTCAACTTCTGTGAGCATCAAAGGAAGTCAAGGCTTGTGTAAGCTTTAATTAGGGTTAAGCAGGATATACTCATTAACAACTCTAAGCCTAAGCTAACATTCATAATAAAAGGAAGTTACAGAAAATGCTGTGGCATGCCCTTTTCTAGATCTAGAAGGAAAGGGCAGGTGGTTTTTTTTTTTTTTTCTTTTAAGCTGAAAACATCTTACTATGGTTTTACCAGCTGCTGTAGACAAAAGGAGAGAAGTGTATTTGCTAGTGGTGATTTAGGCTGCATGCAGCAGAATATTGTTTATTCTGATTTCTAGTACAATTGTTAGAAAAAGTGAGCTCTTATAAATGGGGTTAATTTTGGCTGTTGATTGTGCAGTATTTTTGTATATTGTGTCAGGAATTGCGATTAAATTATTTCTTTGTTGAACTTCTCTTGTTTTGAACCCTGATGATCTTTTTTTAGATCTGGCTGTTAGATTGGTGGTGAAAATAATAAAAACATCCTCCATGATAATGTGAGTCCCTTTCAGCAGGTGAGAGGCTATAAAACAGAGCCTGGGTGCTCATATGAAAATAACTAAGCTATTTCTCTGAAGATTTAAGAATGTGCAAGCATTTCAGCCTTTCTCAAACGAGCCTATAGCCAAAGGGCTCTATTAAGCACTGCCATGTTTGAGGTATCACCATCAGCCTCACAAGGAGAGATTTTATAAATTGTTTCAATTTTTTTTTTTTTACTTTTTATTGCACAAATAAATAGGTCCTTTTGTTTCAAGAATAGTGATGTTGATAGTGGTAGTATGTAATTTCTTAATTACAGTCACGGGCAGGAATATACAGTAGATATTCTCCAACTGTAGCAAGTAATTCATAAAGCATGGAAATTGAGAAACTCCTTCAAAGAAATGTTTTTCCCATGTATCTCAGACTCCCTATCCTTAGTGCAGCCTGAATGACCTTTCAGAAGGGTCTTTCTCAGCGTATTGGCCAAGAAAGATTTTAAGACCAGTCTATTGTAAACATTCACTCTGAATGCAGATGAAGTTCAGAAAGATGACTCCAGATTTGTCACTGAAGAAATGCTTGAATTATTTGAAAATAAAGAGAATATTTATAAAAATGATCATACTCCTTCATGGTGATTCAGAATAAATTTGATACAGTTCAAATAAGTATTCCTAGAATATGCCTCGTAAATCTGCTAGCTTCAGAAAATCACTGTTATATGTGTCTTACATATTGATACCCATGCTAACTCTTCAGAGTGCATTGAAAAGCAGTTTTAGAACAGTTTAGGGCACTAATCCAAGTCATCTGAGTTTGTTGGATGCACTTACTTGAGTATGGCTCTTCTTGCAGCCTTTAGCTATTTCAGCTGATATGTGCGAATTGTAGTTGGTCACAGGAACTTGGCAAGAAAGAAAATGAGAGTCTGATTGTATAAACATGAGTTCAGACATCCATATCTAAACAATTGAGCTTTTTATTCTATTTTAAATTGGGGAGGGGGGCACATATAGTAATTATTTTTTCCATTTTGCTAAGAAAAAATGATCATTCTTAAGTAGCCAAATAAGGACAGGAATTGCAAGAGTCAGAACAAAGTATACAGTACTGCTAATAAAAAACAGTCTGAATTTTAAATCTGGAGCTGAAATTCACAGACTCACAGAGTTTCTAGGGTTGGAAGGGAGCTCTGGAAATCGTCCAGCTCAAACCACACTGCCAAGGCAGGGTCATCTACAGCTAGTGACACAGGAATGTGTCCAAGTGGGGTTTGAATGCCTCCAGAGAGGGAGACTCCACAACCTCCAGGGGAAGGCTGCTACAGCGCTCTGCCACCCTCAGTGTAAGGAGGTTCTCGTCATGTTAGGAAAGCTCTTGAGCTCTACTTAATGCCCACTGCGGGACACCACTGAACAGAGTCTGGCAACCTTCTCTTGGCAACCGACTTTGAGATAGTTGTATGCATCAATGAGATTCCCTCGTAGTCATAACCTAAGTTTGAAAGTATAATGAGGAGAGCTTGACCAATAGAAGCCTCTCTGCTTTGTCCTGGGAATGTCCTCAGTGCTGGTGCCTTCAAGGCACCAGCATAATCTCTGTCAAACAAGATGTAGACAATTCTGATTTTTATGCAGACACAATAGAGGAACAATTTTGTGTGCTCATGCTGCGCCACTTGTGCTTCTAGCAGACATCATGTTCCAAGATCTCACACATGAAAACAGTCCTGTATCGTTACCACGACCTGCAAACAAAGTAGACAGCAAATAAAATTCTAAAATGTTGCTGAACCTTATGTGCTTTTATGTCCTTATAGTTTTTTATGTTTTGGTTGCCCTTGGGGGTGCCATTTTGTAGGCCCTTTCTTATCACTTGTCCTCTGTTCTTTAAGGGAGAGGAATGCGTAATTCATATGGGAAATGCCTAAAATACATGCTAAAAAGTAAATATTGATGGGCAATCCTCCTCCATCTCTTTTCATTCCTGTTTCAGAAGGGCTCCCAGCATGTTATTTAATTTTTTGTTAGTGATCTTTGGCAGAGCAGAAGTGCTCTCAAGGGGAGAAATTTTCATAAGCGTCAATTAGCTGATAGTCTTCAAGCCCTGTCTCGTCTGCACTCCAGTTAAAACTAACAGTTCTGTTATATTTGTTTTGCTGACATACCTAAGCAGAATTTCTGAGCATTGAACCAGTGACATGTGACTGGATCAGTTAGTTCAGTATGGCACACCTAAGCTGAAGAAGAATTTATTCCATAAGGTTATGTTCTTCCACAGCATCCCTCTGAAATTACCATTTTGCAAAGTAATGAGTTGCTTGTTCAGTACTCAGTTCCATTTACCTAGCTGGATTTTTTCCTTCCTTCAGTGTTCCTAAGGAGACTGTGACGGTTTTGTTTCCCCTTCTCATCTGACTGATGAGAGAAGAAGCAATTGTACTATTTCCAATGCTCCTCCCACCTTGTTTCTTCTTTCCTTCCTCCCCAGAGGGAAAGCTGTATTCTGCCACAGTGACCGACTTCCTTGCGATAGATGCGGTCATATACCGGAGCCTGGGAGACAGCCCAACTCTGCGGACAGTTAAACATGACTCCAAGTGGTTGAAAGGTAGATAAACAAAAGAGGCAAAAAACCCAGCATCTCTGATAGAGTCTTGGATATCTGACAGACCTCTTTGTCATTTCATTTCACCAATGCTTTCTGGCAGAAAGAAGGAAGTAGATTACATCTCTTGCTTACTCTGATCTGTTTATCTCTTTCACTCTTCTCCTGACCCCAAGTTACTAGATTTGACAGAAGCTGGGTAGATCAGAACATGTATTGCAGTGAGCTTTCCAAGCTCAAATCCACCAGTTTATGTCTGTTGGATGGAAAAGCTGGAGCTTGCAGGGCTCTGTGCGCTTGGGCTGTGTTTGAAAATATTCCTGCCACAGCACTGTTAGGTAACAATCAAGGCTTTATGAAGTATAGAAGGTTTGTCCTGTAATGCTAAGATTCATTAATGAAACTAAAATTATGGTAATATTGCACAAAGCCTTTCTGTTATAGTTCTTAAGGATTGTGCTGCTGCCATTGAATAAGGCAATTTGTGTGCTCTAAATGCCCTCATTGTTAAGGATTGTGCTGTTTAGCTTCATGTAGGTGTTAAGAATTGTTAGCATTTGGAGTGATTTTAACAGAAAGCAAAGCCATAGTTTCAAGTCTTTTTCTGCATGAAGAAGTGTTTTTCCAGGTGTCAACTTTAACTGTCCCACTTTGCTTGCTGCTACAGATACGTGTGGGCAGAAACAGTTACGTGGTTTGTTATTCCCTCAACTCACAGCCTGCATGCCATAAAGACCACTGCTTGAACTCCTCAGGCATATGGTTATAAATGCCTGTTTACCTTTCCTCTTACTCCATGCAGGGCAGACATATTAGTGGCAGAGACTTAACTACCCTGCAGTGATGTTGTACAGACTTGTTCCCAGCTCTCCTGTCCCCAGACAGTGATTCTCCTGCAGCAGTGATTTGTTTGTTCTGAAAACTGATCAAGTTTGTCAAGCACAGACATTTATCCTCTGGATATTAAGTGTGAATGTATTTGGCTTCTCCTTGCATTCTGTATCCTGTACGTGGTGCCTAAATCAGGTGTCTTGGGTTGTTGTTCTTTTCTAGAGCCGTACTTTGTTCAGGCAGTTGACTATGGCAATTACATATACTTCTTCTTCCGGGAAATAGCAGTGGAGTACAACAGCATGGGAAAGGTAAGGGCAAAAACACTGCCTTGGATGACTTTGTCAGATTCAGGAGGAGGAAAACATATGCTATTTTTGGACCAATGCTGTTACGAGTGACCTTGAAATGAGAACCATAAATCATGATGACAAGGTCAGCATTTTGAGAAGATTCCTATTGCTCAAGTCAAAACGTTGGCTGGAGTGAAACACTGTACTGTCTTGAAAGGAAAATGTGTAATCTCTTACAGTGATGGTGTATGCTAGAGTCTCTTTTCTGAAATTATAGAAAGCACAAGACTAATGTAGTTAGTTCAACACAGTAGTTAATTGTTAAAAACAGATTCCAAAGCAGGGAGAAATTTTTCTGTAAGAAATATGAATTAGGATGCTGAGTAAACAAGGGTAGGAATTTTGTGGTCTGCCGTTCTGCAAAGAATAATTAAACACTTTCTGCAGTTTTGCTAATTTCACAATAGCTTTCTGACTAAGCAGTCAGAAAAGCTGACCAAGGTCACAAAGGTGGAGAGCAGGAATAAAAGCCCAGCAGGATTTACGTAGTTTTTAAGTGCTGAAAACACAAGAATCAGAGCAGCAGTGTGGGTTGTAGGGATTGTGAATATAAAATGTGCTTTTGTTTGGGGAAATAGAAAGCTAAGCAGTCTGTATGGAAATTAGTTTTATATGGGTTGAGAACAGATCTCCTGAAAGATTTATGGCTGTGTAGTAAATGCCATAGTCTTATCTTTCGTAGCACACTGTTCCAAAGCTTAATTTTTCTCTGTTTCTTATTTGTCACAGATTATAGAAAGTGGTATTAAATTAAGCACCTTGCTGTGTTATTCCAAGTGTTTTAAAAGCAGTATTCCAATGAAGACTTTGGGTCAAGCAAACATTTAATATTCTCCATTATTTTTGCTCTATTCCTTCCAGGTAGTTTTCCCAAGGGTGGCCCAGGTTTGCAAAAATGACATGGGAGGATCTCAGAGAGTCCTGGAAAAACAGTGGACTTCCTTTCTCAAGGCTCGGTTGAACTGCTCAGTTCCTGGAGACTCACACTTCTACTTTAACATACTGCAGTCAGTTACAGATGTTATCCATTTCAATGGCCGGGATGTTGTTTTAGCAACATTCTCCACTCCGTATAATAGGTAATAGCCAAAATAACCTTTTGCCTTCCCTTTCCTTTATGTTTTGCTTTTCACTACAGTTGTTTTTTACTTTATGCAAGAACAAGAAGTGATTACTCATACAACATAATTATTACATACCCTGCACTTACCAATAGCTTGTGTTCAATTTTAAGGTACCCTGGCATTGCTTACTTCATACTGATGACTTAGTGTGGCTTTCAGCCGTTTACCATTTGGACACATTCCTTGGCCATATTTTTCTGTACAAGGGAATAGTTCACACCAGCCACCAAGAAATGTTGCAGCATGTAACTTGCAGAATATTATTCCAAAGAGAAAATTTTTTTCTCTTTTTTTTTCTATTTTTCTCCTCGGAAAGAAAGGGCTGTGTCTGTCCTGTTTGTAGCTAAACCTCCAAGAACCATGTTATCTCATTTTTTTTTGTTTTATGCATGCCTGGTGACTCTTGCATTGATCCTTGACCCTGTATTGACCCTACTGCCCTCTGACTCTCCTGGGAGAACCAAGGTCTTGCTGGCTGGGAAGGAGGGTCCCCAGAACACCTATTTCACAGTTTGCATGGTTATCCAAAAGAATCAGTTCATCTGTAGAGATTTTATTACTGTTATGCATTTTAGTGTGTTTCTGTGGAAGTTACTAGAAGAATAACTGTATCTAATTATTGAGAACTCCCAAAGAAGTTGAAAAAATAGTAGCTTTCTAATTAAAAAATATATTACAGTTTCACGGAGTAACATTTGAGGTAAAAGAGGAATTTTATTGTTGAAATTAATTTAGTTTTGCTGTACCCTTGCCACCCCTTGTCAAAGCCTGACCTCAGAGAGGTCATTCACAGAACTGAATTCAAATCAGAGAGTAAGCCTAGGCCTGTAATGTAAAATCACTGCTTTTGACATCAAAACAATAGGAACTGCAATGGAATAATTATGCCACCAATAGGGAATACAAGCTTAAATTAAGATGATCTCTTTTCATGCAATCTGGCTTAATAAAAACTGGTGAACAAATAGAGATTCAACATCAGAAAATAGATTGTATCTTGCAATTATCTCAAAATTGAGATTGTCCTCCCACTCTGTAGTATTTACTGTGGTGTGTCATGAATAATTCTTTTCTTTAACTCTTGCATTTTAAAATCCCAGTACTTGGTGTAAAAAGCAAGATACTATTTTATAGGCCGCAGGTTTTGCCAGACATGGAAGATGACAGGAAGGCATATGTTCTTGCACACAGTTTATTAGCAGACCTGGCAGCCAGGAGGGCCCAGTGTGTCCTGGAGTGCATCTGGGACAGCATTGCCAGCCGGGCAAAGGAGGGAATTGTCCCACTCTGCTCTGCACTGGGACAGCCTCACCTCGAGTGCTGGGGGCAGTTTTGGGTACCACAATATCAGAAGGATCAAAAAGTATCAGAAACCATCCAAAGGAGAGCAACAGAGATGGTGAAGGACTTGAGGGGAAGCCATATGAGGAGTAAATGAGGCCACTTGGCTTGTTCAGCCTGGAGGAGAGGAGGCTGAGGGAAGACCTCACAGCAGTTCAGAGCTTCCTTCTGAGGTGAAGAGGAGGGGCAAGCACCAGTCTCTGCTCTCTGGTGGGCTGTAGGAGGATTCAAGGAAGCTGACTCATAGAGGTTTAGGTTGGATATTAGAAAAAAGAGGTTCTTCACCCAGAGGGTGGCTGGGCACTGGAGCAGGCTCCCCAGGGAAGTTACCAAGCCTGACAGACATCAAGGACTATCTGGATAAAGCCCTCAAGCACATGGTATGATTCTTGGGATGTCCTGTGCAGGAGAATTGGACTTCAATGATCCTCGTGAGTCACTTCCAGTTCAGGATATTCTGTGATTCTGTAGCTCTGTGAAACCTACTTCTGACATAAATGTATCTCTCATTCCTCCTCCACTAAAGAAAAGTTGAAACAAATACCTTTGGTCTCTAGAACAAAGTTTTCTTCTAGACTGAAGTGGAAGAGATTCCTCCATCTAATCAGAGGTCACTTGGGTAGAAGTTGGTGTAGAATTGTAGCCCAGTAGTTCAGAGGTGGCTTGGACCCCCTTGGCTATGACCCACAGTGCTCCATCCTTACCACTGCATCATACTACAGACTTGCAATCTGCCACCTTCATGAGTAAAAGATGTTGCAGTTCTTTGAGCACAGCAATGCCTCCATCCATGTGTAGTTGTGTGTTGAGGACTTGTAGCTGTGTGTAACATATTTTATGGTTAGTTTTTTGTCTTTAGGACTTAATTCAGCACTGTGCAAAATATTCTAGCTGGAGTGGGTCTTGAACTGTCTTTTAAGATGAAGTCCTGTGTGGCCAAATACACCCTTGACCATCTCTTATATCAACATATATATATGGCTGCCTCCGTTTAAAACTCCTGCTGTGCACTATTGCATAAATATTGAGCTTTGAAGTTTCCTTCCATATAAAAATATAAATCCGTGGAGATGAAAGTGAAACTACTGTACTGTCTCTCAATTTATTGTTTTTCTTCAGTAAAAAGCATTTTGAAATTGTTTGCTATT
The DNA here is from genome assembly GCA_003676055.1 of Chloebia gouldiae. Taxonomy (NCBI): domain Eukaryota; kingdom Metazoa; phylum Chordata; class Aves; order Passeriformes; family Passeridae; genus Chloebia; species Chloebia gouldiae. The sequence goes on along the minus strand of QUSF01000051.1, from coordinate 432,926 downwards.
CAAATGATTGTTTTTCTATCAATTTATATACCTTTAGGAGTTGAGCTTAATCCTCTGTAACAGTATTATAGTTCCTACACTTTTCCTTTGATGTATAATAAGATACTAGCTAAGAGCAGGATTGAAAGCCTCACCCAGCTGGGTTCATGCCATTTTACCCAATAAAATCAAATGGTGGGGGTCAGACACAAATACAGTAATTCATGTACAAAATAATAAAAAAAGAGGTGATAAATTAATATTTCATGCTTCCAAGTGACTGATCATGGTAAACTCATAAGCCTTTCAGAAAGTATGTAGGTAAGAAATTTACTGTTTGGACAATGCTGTTGTGCAGTTGCATGCAAGTATCCAAAAGCTGAAATTTGCAATGCTGTGATCTTAAAATAATATCAAATTTTCTTCTATAAGCTCTTTGCATTTAATTGAGTGGAGAAAATTCCTGAACAGTTAAGTCCTTTTCATTGGGAACATTTTGTGGATATCAGGTTGTAGGAGCATGAATAAATTACATATAAAAGCCAGGTAAATGGCACATTGCAGCATGCTTCTTTGATTAGAACCAACTTCTGAATTGTCTGCAATGTTTTTTTGAGGCATGGCAGGGACTACAGGAGTTGGTACTGAGAGATGTTATGACATAGAAGCCCTTAAATTTCCAAGTAATGGGTTCTGCATGAGACTGGCAATTACTCCTCAGGCATTGCCAGTGATAGCCAGAGTTTCACCAATTCTTTCCCTTCTTCAAGATTAGTGCAATTACTTCTTTCTGTAGAAGCTTTGAATAAAATTCTCTTGGCAGGAGCTGCGTGCTGATTGGTTTTCAAGGTTTTCCATGGGGCTGGCTTTTCCTGTCAAGACCAGATTCAGAGTTCAGTATTGAATAAAGGAAGGCTTCTGTAGAGCACGTTTTTTGCTCAAGATTTTATGTATAACTGCAGAATGAGTAACAATTTCTGGGAAATGTCAATTTGCAGCATCCCTGGCTCTGCAGTCTGTGCCTATGACATGCTTGACATTGCCAATGTATTTACTGGGAGATTCAAAGAACAAAAGTCTCCAGACTCTACATGGACACCAGTTCCTGATGAACGAGTGCCCAAGCCCAGGTATGTTTCTTGTATAGTGATACTCTTCCTTCATGCAGGCTACAGAGGCTTTTTAATAATTTGAACAGCCTTGTAAGGTGCAGATACAATTATACATATTGAAACAGTAAAGTAAAAGTTAAGCTGACTTTTGATCTAAACTATGCAATAGAGATTTTTCCCCTTAAATGAGATTTGTGTAATATATATCAGCTCCACTTGGTCAGAGTAATCACTTAAGAGTGGTGTGAGTTACACATTTGTTGCAAATTGGTTCAGTAACAGATATATCTCATTACAAAGCCTACACCAGTTCTGCAGTTTGCTGTTCTATGATTAACATGCAGTTTAAGTGTCACAGTGGATGATTTATGGAAAGCAAAAAAGAGCATTCCACCAAACTGGAGATACAGTTTGCCTAATTTCTCCTATGAGTTGTTTTCCTCACTTCCACTTGTTTGCATGCATCTCTACTACTACATTCTTCATATTTCCTACAAGTACCATTTCAAACAAGTTGCTGTTGACAGATACTTGTTAACTCATTTACACCAATGGCATTATGCTGTGAGATATTGAGATGCATATAGATAAATCAAATTCATTTATCTCAAGCTTAACCACTTCATTGCATATTTTACATTGCTCGTGATATCTTAAATAATTTCAAAAGAAAAAAGCCTCTGATGTACTCAGTGCAGTGTTGAACACCTCAGTATAAGAAGACTATAAAGCTGTTGGGAGTATCCACAGGAGGGCTAAAAGGATGATGAAGGGTTTAGAGGGAAAACCATGTGAGGAGCAGCTGAGGCCACTTGTCTTGCCTCGAGGAAACTGAAGGGAGATCTCATCACAATCTACAGCTTCCTCATGAGGGGAAGAGGAAGGGCAGACACTGATCTCCTCTATGTGGTGACAGTGACAGGGTCCAAGGTTGGACATTAGGAAAAGGTTCTTCACCCAGGGAAGTGATGGGGCACTGGAACTTTGACTCCCCTGAGGAGTGGTCACAGGACCAGTCTGACAGAGCTCAAGAAGCTTTTGAACAACACTCTCATGGCACATGGTGATTCTTAGGGTGTCCTGTGTGGGGCCAGGAGCTGGACTTCCATGATCTTGGTGGGTCGGTTCCAGCTATAATTTCTATGAGTTTATGAAGCTTCATGGTGGACACTGAGCTTCTGCCTAATCCAAATTTGGTCTGTCATGTTTTGGATTTGCCAAGTATAGTATTACTGTACTGTCTGTATTCTAAAGCTGTACTTCAAGAGAAGAGTTTGGAGGTAACTGGAAAATCTGGTAAATTCTGTGTCTGTTTGCAGTCTGAGCCTCGGTAATGCAACTTCTAGCATTGTTGCAAGATTTTTTTCTTCATTTTGCAGTGTTTCAAACAAGTTGTTGACACAATGGTCTGCCTTGGGAGTCCAAGGCTGCATGATGACTCCAAGGTTATTTGTTTGGACCTTACTAAGATATATTGTCAGGGAAAGGGAAAAGAAAAAGAAGAAAGCACTTTTAGTGGGAAAGAAGAGCAGAAAGTTGCGTTATGAATTTGGGATGAGCCAATAGCAGGCTAACTTCTATCACAAAGATGGGATAATATTGCTCTTTCTAAGCCTGAAGGGCATAATGTGAAGTGAATTGTGAACAGTGTTTCACATAATATTTAGCAATCAATCTGCTTAGTAGAAATAATTATGACTTCTAGCTCATGTACATGACAAGTACCTTTGAAATAAGATCATTTTTATCTGGGTTTTTCAGTATGATGCAGAAACATTACTGCCCCTGTTGATCCTAACATTACTCAGAAAACTACCAGAACCCTTCTGAGGTGTGGCTTCCCTGTTTGGCCAGACAGCAGGTTTGCTTGGATTTATGTTGACTAGACTAAACCAGTTTTGAGATTAAAACAGGATTAATCCAATCATGCTATTAGGATTTAGCAGTAAATAGGCCTCCAGAGTAGATACACAGAAATCATAGACATCACGGTGCCAGAAGGTGCCAGGCTGCTCCCTCAAGTTCTCTGGGAATGTTGCCTCATGGGTCTATGCCCCTGCAAGGACCTAGGAAACCAGTCATGCCCTTGATTTTTCCTTCTCTCCATCTTTTCCTGGTTCTACATGCAATTACAAGGCATGAAGAGACATGGATATGAAGAGGCAAGAGTACACATTGTCTGCATGTAATGTTCCTTGCTCAGCTCTTGTGGGACCAGACTTGATACAGCTAGTTCCTTTGAGTCCTATGCTACTTTCCCACACAAGATTTATTTACCTAATATTTGAATATTTATCTAAATCTGAGCAACACATGATAGGGCCAGTCCTGTATTTTGTTCAAGCTGACATTACTCTTGATGTCAATGCCTTTACCCTCAGCTGAGTACATGAAAATTGAATGATGCAATGTGTTTATGAGTGAGTGGTCCATCTTTCATCTTTCCATCTCACACTGGCTCAATGGTTTGAAGAATCATAGTGCTCTAGAAAATGGGATCAAATGGGCCTTTTGTTGAAGAAAATGACTTACACAATATTTACAAGCAAAATATTTTGCTGCTTCTTTGAGAGATGGCCTGTCCAGGCAAGAAGATTGCACTGTGTCTTAGGAGCAGGTAGATTTTAGAAACAGCATGAGCAGATTTGCATTTAAGTTGTTAAAGAATGGCAGATAACTTTTCAGCGTAAGTTCTTAATGAGCTACCATTCTTAAATCATCTCATGCAAATTGAACAAAGGGTAAAACTAGTGTTTACATAGATGCTATTTGGTTTGTATTCTTCAGTAGTCTGTTTTCTATCAAATGTGACTAAAAGTAGCATTCTTTCATACCTGTCGAAAGAACTTAACTTTCTACTGTATTATAGGGACTGCTTTTAATCCAGGAGAGAGCAGTCAACTAGGCAAGTTACGGATCAGAAAATACCTGCTCCATTGGGAAGCATCAAGCCAAATGCACACATGGTGTGATTACATTCTATATGAATGGATAAATTGCAAAACTGTGTGTAGTGCTCCTGATGAAAACATTACTTTGTGCTCATAAGTGACACATAAAGTCCTTTTGAATGGAGGACAGAGCAGGATTTTAGACATCCCTTGAGGTGCTGAACAAGTCCAACACACTTACTGATTGTCTGCCAAGCTAAACTCCTGTAAAGAACATCCTATTTCAGTGAGAGCTTCATCACAAAAGGAAGTTTGCCCTCGATGTCAAATAAGTTTTTTCGCTTTACTCTCTTGTTTTGTATAGGCCTGGTTGCTGTGCTGGCTCTACATCATTAGAAAAATATGTAACATCTAATGAGTTCCCAGATGATACTCTGAACTTCATCAAAACACATCCACTGATGGACGAGGCTGTACCTTCCATTGTCAACCGACCCTGGTTCCTGAGAACAATGGTCAGGTACGTGCACCAAGTAAATTCCTGTCCACATTGCAGCTGTCAAGTTGTGCTAATAGCCTTGCTTCAAATACCCTCCAACTCTGCACACGTCCTCAGTGTCCTGGGCATGAATCCAGATAGGAATGGTGGCAGAGCTGAGCAGGTGCTGCAGAACTCCCTGAGGAGCTTTCAAGATAGGAAAGACCTCGGTCTTTTCCAACCATGCTGTGCTGAAACCGGACGTTGTAAGAAATGCTGCGTGGGGAAAGTTTAATTGCCCTTGGCTTATGGGTCAATGTTTGAGATGGCTTGGTAAAAACTTCAGGCAAGGATTAGCAGACAACTCAGGATACATACACAGGATACAAACACGTCTGCCAGGATATGTTCACAGGATATGTAGATGTCTGTCAGGCTATGTACTGGTAACCTTTAATGCTTGCAGAAGTGTATAGGTCAGAAGTAATCACATAATCTTGTGATTATGTGCATCCTTTCTATGGCAACAAGAAAAAAATAATAACAGATTGAACAAATACTCATAAATCAGCAAGTGTTAAACATACCATCCCCTTCCTATCAAAATACATTCCCACTCTCTGCTGTGGTCATTATAGTACTTACCTACCCTGCAGCAGTGAACAGAATAATGTGACTATCTTTTACTGTATTTTCTTCTCTTTCTCTGAAAAAAGGTAGAGTATTGTGTTGGACACTTAGCTCTGGAAGGGTCTGACTTTGTTTCAGTAATGTATCTTATGTCAGGTTTTTCTGTCAGGTTCTATACCTCCAACCAAAGGTGAGAGTAGCAACCTCCACAGAGTGCTTCCCTTTGATAGGCAGTGCCATCTAACTAGTACCACCACTTACTTTAACCACCACTATACTTGTTATCAATAAATTGTGTCAGCCCAAGATTTGATTTCACCTCAGTGCTGAACTTGCTTGGCGGAGATCGTGTGATTGTTTTTAGTGAGGTAATAAAATGGTGTCTAGCATCTTACTCTTGCACTGACCCAGCTTGTCCTGACAAAACAAGTTGAACCTAGCTTTTAGTGTGACAGAGCTTGAAATTTTAAAAGCAGTTCACTGTGCTGATTCTCTATCCCTGTCTGAAGAAATCACCAGGCTTTTGGAAGGATAATTCCTAAATGCCCTCAGGCTCCTAGCAGCCTTTCAGTTTTCTGAACTTCTAGACACTTCTGAACTTCTGGACACTTCTGCTGGCTATTGGGTGTGTGGGCATGCCAACATGTGAAAATTCCCCAACATCTGGGGAGCCAAATTGGTACAGTCTGTGTTGATTTATAGTCAGGTAGGAAAAGTCCTTAAATATGTTTTATGGTTGCTAGAAGTCTACTATACATTTATCTGACATGAAGAAAGAGATTAAAGAAATGACAGTTTTGTGATTATCTCTGTGATTTATCTGTGAAAATGCTCTATTGTTTTAGATATCGCCTGACCAAAATTGCTGTTGACTCCACTGCTGGGCCATATCAGAACTACACCGTGGTTTTCTTGGGGTCAGAGAAGGGAATTGTCCTGAAGTTCTTGGCACGGACAGGAAACACTGGTTTCCTAAATGACAGCCTTTTCCTGGAGGAGATCAATGTTTACAATCCTGAAAAGTGTGTATCTGATTCTTTGTACTCTTGTATGGGTGACTTTGAACTTGTGATTTCCCAGAGAATAATTTGTCCCATGGAGACGGAAGTGGCTAAAGAAGACAAGGTTTTTTGGTAATTTTAAATTGTTTAGAGTGGGGATGTCTGCTTATCAGTCTCTACATTGCAATAAGATTTTTTTATTCAGTCTGTGTAGAAAATAGCCCATCCTATGCAGCAGCTGATGGATAATTAAAAGTGAAGTTCTGGAAAGGAAGATTAATTTTCTAATCCTATAAAAAACTCTCATTTCTCTCCAAATAACTCAACAAGCAGCAAGCTGCTCTCCAAGGGAAATTTTCCACATTTCATTCTTCCTCAAATATGCCTAAGGGGGCTTTGAAGTGAGCCATAATCATGCAGAAATTTCAGCTACTTTGAGTGCTGGAGAAGAATAAACACAAAAACGAAGGGCCGTCAGAAACTTTTCTGGTGTGCTGTTGCTCCCAAATTCTTAACTATCACATGCATTTTTAATACTTTCTTATATGTCTGTCAGTATTTTTAGTGGCTGTTGTGTGTTCTTATTCCTTGACTTGTTCAATTCTACCTTTCTTACAGATTTTTTGGCAGAAGCTTTTTGCGATCTTATTTTTTCAGCCTGGGGGGACAATTAAGGTTTCCCCTGGCTTCCCAGCAGAGCCCACTTGTAACCACATCCCACTTTTATCCAAATTAGGTGCAGCTACGATGGCATGGAGGACAAGCGGATCATGGGCATGCAGCTTGACAAGCCCAGCAGTGCCGTTTACGTCGCCTTCTCCACCTGTGTCATCAAGGTTCCCCTGGGACGCTGCGAGCGTCACAGCAAATGCAAAAAGTACGTGTTTTGTGGTGGCTGTCTGAGGCCTGGGCGGTGGGCAAGCTGGAGCACTCCTGAACGCCACCTTGTGCTCTTCTCTCCCAAGGACCTGCATAGCATCCAGGGACCCGTACTGCGGATGGGTGAAGGAGAGCGGGGTGTGCACACAGCTGGTCCTTGGCTCCAAGTGAGTAAGGGCTCCGGCTGCACGAGCTGTGAAGCTCTGGCGGTGGTGCCAGGCAGTCTTGGGCAAAGCTATTTGAAACATGAGGCTTTTAGAGAGGGAAAAATGTGGGGAGTGTTTGTTTCTATCTTATTTGCATTCACCTCTGAAATGTCTCACAAATTTTTTTGATGTGAACAGTCAGCTGATTGGTAACTGCTGAAAGAGAAGGAAGAAGAAAATGAAAGAGCTGTATTAAGGTCCATGTATCATTGAAAGGAGTGAATTGGATGGATATGTCTGGACTAGCCTACACTGGAGCCATCACAGCTGATTAAAGAGGCAATGAAATCCAAATTAAATTACTGAAGTAATTTGTACACTGAAAACAAAACCAGTCCTTCTAATTTACTGTGCATTACTAAGAGGAATACCAGAGCACAGTAAGGGCTTAAAGCAGTTTAGAGAAGTGCTGGATCTCCCCTTGCTTAACAGGAAAATTTAATTATTTTATGATAATGAAAGTCTGTGAACATTACAGGGAGCAAATCCACTTCAGAGCTCACATTTCTTGGCCACTTCTGACACACCACATGACTGCCCACTCTGAGCTATCAGCTATACTCCCTCATGGTAGTAGTGGAAGTGTAGCACAAACATCACAGAGCCTTGACAGCCCTACATCTGACGCCACTTGACCCTGCTTCTGTACAGGTCCTCAGTATATAACGGACAAATTACAATCCCTGTGCTTCTGTCTTGTTCTTAATTTGCTGATTTCCACCATCTGCTGAGGATGCTGCAGCTGTATGTGTCTGTATATGCTTGACTACAAAAGTATGGGCTGTTTCTGATTTGACAGTTGCTAGGATAGTGTTAAAATGCACCTGTGTCCATATCAGGTTTTTCATCACGCCAAAAGTGCTTGAGGCTTGTTCAACTTCCATAGCAAGACTTCCATACATCACTTTTAAAAGCATCTCCCCCTTTCACCAATAGATCCATCAAGACAAAGGCTGTGCAGCTTGCTGTGATGAAGTCCAAAAGTGAGCAGGACAGGCAGGTCATGTTCTTTCCAGTGCTTAAGAAGGAGGTCCAGATCAGCTGTGAAGGTGTCTGGTGAAGTTCTAAGCCAGCCAACAGGAGGCAGAGATGTTAGCCATCCCCCTGGAGTAGATGACAGTAGAGCAGGTGTTTTAAGAACACAGAGTTAGAATGAGTTGTCTGCAAGGGTAATTATGCCTCAAGGGCAGGATCCTAATGTAGGCAAGGGCTTGTATCTGGAAGTTTTCCAAGGTTCTTGTCATTCATTTTTGACCACATAGGAAGTTGGAAGAATAGTTTCAATATCCAAAATCACAGAGAGAGCTTGGGAGCATAAGCTGAGGACGTCAGTTGGAAAATCATGTGAGTGTTTGTCAGTAGAGCCCCTGAGTTAAAGGGAATACCTTTTGTGGGATGGACCTTATGCCTTGCAGCCTCATCTGGTGCTGTACCTAAGTGATTGCTGAAATGCAGGCTTCTTCCTCAAGCACAGTACCTGCCCAGTGGGTTGGCTTCCTTCTTACACCAAAGTGCCAGTGTACCTGATCTACTCTGTGCACAGGTTAAGGTAGGGTTACAGTTGCTTCTGATAACGTCCTATATTTAACAGTTTAAAAAATGCAAGTCTTTTCTTCCCTTGGTAACAAAGCATGCTGGGGATTTTTAAAAAGTAATAATATAAAGCATTATCAGAAGCCAAGAAATCATTAAGCAATGATGAATAGCTGAAATGTGTATGTTGCATTTTTTCAGCCTTTGTGTGGAATTTTCAAAGAAATAGCCAGTTTCACAGCAGGGATTTATTTCAATTGAGCATGTGATAATTTCTTTCTGGTTATGTCTGTGACTGTTGTTATTCATACTGTTTTGTTTTCTTCTATTATTTAGACTGGCATTTGAACAGGACATAGAACATGGCAATACAGATGGCCTGGGTGACTGCCAAAGTAAGCAAAGCTTTTACCTCTATTTACCATGTGTCACAGTATCCTTCTGAATGCCTCAAATCACCATTACCTGTCAGGCATTCTTTTGTAGCAACATAAGCCACGACAGGGACAGCAATGTAGCTAATGGTGCAGGTTCAGGAGAAGTACTGTTGTTTAAATGTGTTAGAGGAAAATAGCCTGGTTCATGTGATTTATACAAACACTGGGCTTCAGAGTAGTTGCATAGTAAGAAAAGCTCAGCTGTAGAGGATATTGATTACCACAATGGCATAATGAACTGGGGTCATTGTCTTTATTAGCCCTGTTAGTTGAACTGTTTATGTAAATGTACAGAAGTGGTTTGGTTTCTTGGTGTAGTCTGTGACTTGGACTACATTCCCATGCAGCACAGTGAGACAGAGAAATATATCTTCATTTTTGGATCCTGATCAAGAAATGACAACGGCTTAGTTTGTGAATCTCAGGGAATTTTACATACAACCTCATGGTATTAAGGGTCAGGTACTATTTGCACTGCCTAAGAAATTTTAATGGTAAACCTTAAGTACTGCCAGTGTGAGCTGGAAGCTTAAACACAGTCTTTAAACATTTACAGCTTTGTACTGAAATGCTTAAAAGTGCATAGCTTGCACTGCATGCAAAGAAACCTTGCTGATTTCTGAGCTTTCAGGAATACCAACATCTGTGTTCTGGATAGCTCTTGTTCCAAATGTTCTCACCAAGCCTGGTTTGATTCTGAGCTCCAAATATTATTTATAAACCTCATGAAATCAAGACTTGCATTCTTTTCAGTGTAATTTGCACTGATGCAATAAACTGATGAAGCTGAGGAATCAATGTACAATGAGAGAGTCATTACTTCTGCAATACAGAGAAAAATAACAGAGGCCTAGAGTGTGCCATCTGATATAGAGTGGGCCAGACACCCTGGAGAAAGCAAGAGCCTTCTTATGCCTTGTGCATCCTTATTCAAGAGACATTAATTACTCTGATCACTGTGCTTGAAGGAGTACAAGGATTTCAGCCTCAGGACCTAAGATAGGGTAATATAGACTGTCACAAACATTTTTGAAGGAGGTGTACACATAGGCCTCCCCTCTGTTACCCTGTAAAATGTGTTAGCACCAAAATCAGGCCAGTTCCCAGCTGGTGTGTCTTTGCCCTTTTCAGCCAGTTCTGCTCTCCTTGGGCAAATAAGTTAGGCAGGAGTGGAGTGTACCTGATATCAATTACATATAAAAGGAGGGTAGGAAATTATTCAGGAACAGCACATTGTGCTCATGGAGAGAGATCTTCTGTGCAGACAGCAACAAAGCCCATACCCTGCTTAAATCCCTCTTTAGCCCTGAATGGTGCATTGAACCTTGACACTGCACAGGGATAGATTTCATTCCCTGCTAATGCAGCTGATTTTATTACTTCATGTGATCTTGGGTCACCTGAGTTTTGTCCTCACTGACTCACATTGCTGGCTGCATCCCCTGCAATGCCTTGTCTTGGACTAGGATTTACAAGGAAACAGGGGGGACTCTGCCCCTCCTCCTTCAGTACCTCCTATACAGAGCTGGTCATGAGCACTTTCAAAGCCAGACATTGTTTTTAGATATGTCTGAATATTACTTTTGCCTGGGTCCTTAGCATACAAATCACATGCTTATAAATACCAGTTGAAACATTAACACTTATTAGCAGCAAACTACTTATGAGAAAAAACAAGCTAGAAATAATGATTTTTCCCCTGTTATTTGTCTTTCAGATTCCTTCGTAGCCCTGAATGGTAAGGAAGTTCTTAGTTTCAATATTTATTGACAGCAAATCCATTTTAGAGGAATCACTTTTTACTAAACTTTTAAATATTTTCATACTTTTGTTATATTTAACATTTCTTCCCGATTTATTTTGTTCATAGACATTTCAACTGCTCCACCTGATCAAAAAATGTCTTACTACACAGTGTATGGTCAGTTTATGAGTGTTTTTAAAAGTTCTCCCCAAATCCTTGTGTTAGCTAGTAGTACCTGTACTCAAATAGTTTTACTTGTTTTGTCTTGATTTCGAGGGCCCGATTCACTAATCAAGACTAGGATTAAGGCATACCTCTTGGTTTTCAATCCGTCTTTTCTTGTCTTTCATCAAAACTGTCCCCACTGAATTGAAGTCAGATATGGCCTATTTTAATGGCATGCCAGCAGACATGATTGAGAGCATCTGAACACTCAAAGAAACACTTGGGTACAGTGATGCATCTTATCTGTTCACCAAGACAAACAAGATAGTAGCTCACATCCCACTTATGATCTGTCCAGGCTGGTGTCATCACTGCTACAGCATCCAGTCAGAGATACCTTAGGGAAAGCAGAACTATCCCTGTGTTACAAAAAGATCTCTCATAAGGAAAATTAGCCTTTTACCCATGTGGTTTGAGACTGGATTATGCCTCAATTCCTGAAGGTTCTTGTCACTTCTAGAGAGAGTAATTTATGTTGTCCATTCAAATTTACATAGAAAATTAAATGACTTGAACTGAAGAGGATCATTTCTGCAAGCCTAGAGTAGCAGGTTCCCATGAGGCAGCTGTTAATCTGTGCTCATAATGCCTTCGACCACTTTGTTCTGCATATTTGGAAGTAGATTATGCTGTTTCTTGGAGTGAAGAATAAATATCTTCATGAGAAGTCACTGCAGAATAAATAATCACTTTAAATTCAAACCTAGACATATATTGCAATAGCTTTTCTTACAGACATCCTGGACAAAGTACTCACAAGCTAAGAGCTGCCAGTGAAGTCAATGGCAAAATTCCATGTGGGGTGGGAGCTTCCTTGTGAAGTTGCTTTCAGGCTATACAAGACTAGCACTTCATTAGGGCTAGATCAAATTCACCATACGTTTGGCTGAACACAGCAAGAGGTAGGTTAATGTGAAGTTGTGATGAACTTTTAATTGAACTTTTAACCTTTCATCTCGTGCCTGCAGAGTATGTAGGTATGAAACTGAACCAATGACAGCTTGGTAGAGCATAATATAAATAACTGGAAGCACAGTAATGCTGTTCAACATTTGTAAAAGTTAACTCAAATCCCCCCTACTGTTTATTACCAGGAAATGAAAAACGTGCAGGTGAAATTTATTTGAAAGTATGGTAATGAAAACCAGTGAAGGGAATGTGCAAAATCCAAGGCAAGCTGAGACTTTCTGATATATGGAAGACTCGGAGTTTCATATGCATAGATGGTTTATACATTCTTTCATTGTGAAACTGCTGTGTTTCTAATGCACAGTGCAGTAATTAATGACCAATAATAAAATCCATACTGCTGAATGTGAAGATAAAAGAGAGTGGCTTTGGGTATAGTGCTGATGTGCCAGAAATGTTCTAGATTTCCTGCTTGCAAGTGAATGCCATAGTCTGCAGAGTTATAGCTGTGGAATGCGCTTCTGGATCCTGCCAACTAGATTATTAGTAGGTACTTTAGTAAAAACGGATGTTTTAATTTGATCAAGAAAGCAGAAAAGTGTTTCAAGTGAGCAGCAGAATGAAAAAAAGCTCTAGTCCAAGAGAGACCAGTTAACAAAAGAGAGTACATTTTGCTGTTCAAGCCCAAAAACAGACTCCATAAATGAACCCAGCCTATTTTAAATGATTTTTAATGTAGGACCTTACAGACAGGTGCAATGGAGAAATGCTGACCCAGCATTAACATGGGCTCCTGTTCATGTCCTCTCTTTTGCAGTTTATTTCATTGACCCCTCTCAGCTACATTCTGATAACTTGGTCTCTGTGCAAGTCAGCTCTTCCTTTTATTGGTTTAGTTAAAATACCTATTCTGATATTTTTGCAGTCGGGCTTTCTTTTCACCTACCACTAGTGACCCTCTTTGATCTTCCACATCAGAGTGTGAAAATTCTAGGATGTGGTACTAAACCAGTCTCATAAACACATTCATGTTTGCCAACTGCAGAGATTAGTCTGAGTAATTTTGCATCTTGAAAAAAACAAAAAAAATTATTAATTATCTATTTTGATGTTACTGAGTACAGTTTAATGCAAAAGTAAGTGGTATGTCACAATAGATTAAGCCTCAGAACACCGGTATCAGAATAACAAGTGAATGCTCAGTGGGCTAAATATACCCAAAGTCATCTGAAGTTCCAGAAGAAGTCATAAGGCTTGATTCTCTTCTCTTATGCCACTATAAAACATCCTTTTTCAACAGACTAACTGCCAATCTGTAGCAGTGTGAATGAAAGGAGAACCAAGCCCTTAATCTTTGTATTCTTGGCACCAGCCTCCTCCTGATTTCAGCACATGGGCTCTCTTCCTAAGGCAGTCTCACATGATCAGTTGCAAACAAGTAAAGTGCAAAGTCCACACAGGTTACTCAATTGACATTCAAGGAGAGAATAGCAGACTGAAGGTCTGGATGCAGAAAGTCAGAGAGAAATTATGCAGGAGATTTAAACAAGGAGATTAAGCTACATCACTCTGCTAAAGTCTAAGAAGTTTCAATTACTTTAGGAAACATCAATTCTTAGTGAATTGGGCCCTTATATTACCCCCTAGACATAGTCCTTTCTCCCTCTATAGTATTGATTTAACTTTCCCTCTAATTGTCTAATTAGATTGCTATAGCTGTTAATAGGATAGCGTGCAGATATCTTAACCTCTGAGATTCTAATGACTTGTGCATATTAGACCAACTATCAAATACTGATAGTATTGAATCTCTGTCTTTGTTTTAAACGTGAAAAAAATCTCTTTGCATTTTACAAGTGCACTTCAGAACAAGCTATAGTTTCAGAAGTGCAGCCTTTCTGAATCATTATCTGCGCTTGTAGGCACTAAGTGCTTTGACTCTGCCTCTGTTACTTGATTACAGCACTCCAAATGAAAAGTTTTTCCAAATAATGGAAGCACCTAAACCAGATTTTTTTTAAGTGTATCTATTTCATTTTTATATGTTTTCTTTAAACAAAGACATTTGAGAAGCACTATTTGTACAGTTATTCAAATGCTTTGTTTTAAAACAAAGGCAGAATTGGTTTTTCAGATGTTTTTGTATTAACCATTATTAACACAGTTACTGGCCACATCTCAGATGTGCTTAAGCCTCATTAAATTTCAAGAAATTTTATTTGCAAGTTAAAGTGGTAAAATGTGTAATGGGCAGAAAAGGCCCACTATATGTTGAGAACTATATAGTACATGGTAAAGGCTTGATAATGGTTGTGTGTGAGAGGGCCAGGCCTGGGTTGCCTGCCACTTCAGTCTTTTCTCTGTTTATGAGAGAAACTTAAATAGGTCATACATTTGTGGTGCTACTCTCCTCAGAGGTGAAATTCACCCAGTGGGACTGGCTAGTCAGGCGCTTACAGGACACTGTGACACTGCTTGCAGGAGCAGTATCACCGCCTAGTAGTGTTTGCAAATATAGCTCCAACACAACAGGGACAGGCTATTAAGGTTTAATCTGCTCCTGCCCTGCTTCCTCAAAATCAAATGGAAGACAGTTTGTCTCAATTAGCTGTGTAAGCTTGCTTCCCAGTGAGTACTAGACTGATATATTAGTAACAGAGATAATGAATACATTGATTCTTTGTGTTTGTGTGGAACCCCTCTCTACCTAGTGACCATCTGGTACACATTAATAGCTTCACAAAGTCTTAGCTTTCCATTACCAGGAAGTTCTCTGTGTATTGGCAACATATGGTTCAAGAATTTTTTCCCCCCTGAAAAATGTGTCCCTTAGGCATATACTTCCTCTAGATTTCTGTATTATGAAATGTTTTTCATTAACCATACTTAGAGCTTTTCCCTAGAACTCTTCCTTTAAGCACATTTAAAAGTGCAAGTGTCTGGAAAGAGATATAGGCATATAAATGCATAACAAACAAAGGCACAAAATATGATTGCTACTTGGCAATATTTTCTTCTCTTTTACCTTGTTATCAAGCAATGACTAATTGCTTTCTTATGTTGAGTGCAGTGCTATGTGTAAGCTGGCCAAATACTGTACACATTATTGTTGTTGCTGAATGGGGTGTAATCTTGAAAACTGGAGCCCCATGAATGTTTGCACTATGGTTTAATCCTTAGGGAAAAGAAAGCATGAAAATTCCATAATTTCTATTTTCTAGCCTGTTCTCTGCTTTGTTATTTGTTTTGTTCCTTGAGGATGAGCATGGGAGTTGACAAGCGTAAAATAGTGTTGGAGTTAATGGTTTCATGATCCAGCATATTCTTGGTTTTAGAGGAGGGATGTTTTCAGTTGCTGGACCTCTACCTGTCCCTTTGGAATCAAACAGTCCCGCTGCAGGGCTGCTGTGGAGCTGGCAGCACATTTGGATTGGAGTTCAAATGGAGTCCTCTAACTGTGTTACAAATGTCCCCAGCCATGATGGAGCTTATGGAAACCTTTTAAAAGAGGATAGCATTTGGCTTCTCTTTTCTATTTGGGTGACATTCAAAACTCTGTCTTAACAAAGCACATCATTTAATTTGCTGCTTTATAGAAAGATGGCTGGGAGAAAACACACATTCTACCACGAGAGGGTAAAAAAATAATCCATTGCCCTTGTCAGTATAAAAATTTCAGACTTACATCCACAGCTAAATTGTGTTAATAATTTGTTGTAGTTGAAGTTATAGCTTCATGGTGAGAATACTGGAAATTTAACCAATTTTCCTTCCTAAGCATACAAGTTAAAGGAGTTCTTTGGGACCATGTCCTCTACAAAACATAGTCCAAAGTGCTCCCATATATAATTTGATTCAGTAAATCAAAAGGGCTCCCCAAAAACTTACAAAGGAGCACAGACTTTTTTTTACTCTAAAGCTATTAATATTCAACAGGATTTCTTTAAATCATAACATCTTAATAGAAGTTGCAACATTTTGCTGACTTCATCAGTAGTTCAACACCATGAAGCTGGTGAAAGGGCTGGATAAAAAGAATCATGTGGGTGCATCTAAAAGCTTGGGGACATTGGTGGCCAACATAAAGATTTTTGATTGTTGGAGTAGAATTGAGGATCTACATTCATCATTTCTCTAGACTTCTGAGAGCTGGGGCTGTATGGCTTTAGAAGCCATTTAAAACAGCATTTTTGAGATGCAGCTTTCAAAAGCTTTATGGTTATCCAGGAGCTGTTTAAAATAAACTACAGAAGCACAAGCTGTACCTGCCCAGCTCTGTGCTTTCTGTGTGAAGCTTAAAATTCAGCTCCTTGTGTTGATCTGTCTCTGTCTCAGTGAGTCTCAAATTATTTTTCTGAGCAGTGAAGGAAGATCAAGGAAAAGAGCAGGGAGAGAATCCCTGCTAGGGCAGCCTGTAGCCTGGTGATTGGAGTCCTCTCCAAGTGAGACTCATCTAAGGATGGAAAAATAATTTGCTGGGCTGTTCAAAAGGAGACAGGAGAAAGGAGGACTGCTGTCAGTCTGTCTAGTGTTACTGACGAAAAATGTTATATACCATTCTGTCTGTGAATAATCCAATTCTGTTAGTTTGTGTTTGAGCATATGTCAAACCCCGTTTTTTTTTAATGGACTCCTTAAGAAAAGTAGGTAAGGGGATAGCTACTCCACATCAAATTAACGAGGCCCGGAACTCCTTGATGTGACTTTTTCACATGTGTCAAAAGGAAAATTTCAGAATGGTTTTGAGGTCAAAATGTGGTGTGGATGGCATTTGGTGCCCTCTCCCTAAAGCAGCTGAGCCACTGGAAAGTCCATGTGGGAGCTGTCTTCCAAAGACAGTAGACTCCAAGCATCTCAAGCATTTTAGGTGCTGATGTACTTTTCAGATCCAGCTTCAAAGAGTGTATGGCTCTGCAAACATGCTGCTGTCCCATGAAAACCACATTTCAAATTGTGCTGTGTTTCCAGTGGGGCAAGTTCTGTGAGTGTGTTGTTTGTTAGGGTGCATATGATATGCAAAAAGCAGATCAGTCTTGTTCAGGGCAACAATAAGACTGTCTAGAGCATTTGTAATGCAAAAAAAGTGTGTGAGACCTCAGTCTCAGCTGCTGCTGGAGTCATGGTTTCTTGGGCAGATTCACATGGTGAGGCACTGTCTGCACTGTCACTCTGAGTAGAAGTGGTGCTCAGTCTTGTGCTTATTTCTGACCCATTTTGGGCTGTCAGCTCAGACAGAACCAATAGTGAGGGTGCAAGCAGGTGTGAGCAGCTGGCCCAGGACATTTCCCATCTGGAGAGGAGTGCTGCGGTGTGAGCACCCTGGTGTTAGGCAGTCCTTCATTCCCCTGAGGTAGAGTGCCTCATGATATCACCATTTGGTAGTTCTTCTGGTGTTCCCATTCAGTTCCAGCCATTTTGGACATTGTTCTGTTTTACATTGGTTTTTTTATTTGTTTTTTTGACTGAGCCAGTATCTGATAGCATGGGCTGACACTTCAGTTTCAGTCAGGCATGTGTGCTGAATCCAGCCAAAGGATGCTTGACTCAGATGAAGTGTGCTTACCCTCTTGCATATGCATTTAACTCTGTCGAGAAGCACAGAACTGGCAGCTCACTGGCAGCACCTTTTAGCACCCTGCTCTGGAAGGTTCAAATCCCCTCTTCCTTTGGAGTCACATTTTGAAGGCCTTTTGAAGCATTACTCAGTCTAAGACAAGACGTTCACGGAAGCAAAGCAGTCTGTACATCCCAGAGCATGGGAAGGTAGCGTGGTAAGTGACTAATGAGACTTGTCTTCCCTACCTGTATTTATAATGTGAACAGGACACTCCAGTTCCCTAGTCCCAAGCACCACCACTTCTGACTCTCGCGCTCGACAGGGTTATGATGCTAGGGGACGCATGCTGGATTGGAAGGATCCACTTGGTTCATCTGAAAATACAGATCCATATGTGGCAGTTTCATCACATAATCATCAAGACAAGAAGGGTAAGGCCTTGGAAATGACATCCTGTTGTGAGGAGGGAGGGGGAGGAGGACTAAAGTGTAACTGCTTCCAGCTGGCTCAGAGTAACATGTAATGAAACTCCCGTGCTATAATTAAAAGCTTATCGTAAAGTCTGAAACCAAACAGCCAATCTTAGACTCAGTCCTAGATAATTCACTGCCTGAGGAAACCACACAAAACAAACAGAAGTGTATGCCTTTATAGGGAGTTCTGTGCATGTGTATGGGAAGGAGGGAAGCGGGGGATTTAGCTCTCTTTACATTTGACCTGCCCTGTTCTCTGACAAAGCAAGATCCATGGCTTCCTATTGTTCTTAAGGATGAATTTTTGTATTGCCTTTCTCTGAATTCCCAAGGCAGCACCACAGTTCTCAGCTAATTTCACATTATTTCCATCTCTCAACAACCACAGAATCATAGAACCATGAAGTGCTTTGATTTGGAAGGGACCATAAAGATCATCTTATTCTAATACCATAACCAGAAGGACTTTCCTGTTGACCGGGTTGTTCCAAACCCATTCAACCTGGCCTTGAACACTTTCAGGAATGGACCATCAACAGCTTCTCTGGGCAATCTGTTGCAATGCTTCACCACCCATCCTCAGAGTAAATTATTTCTTCCCAATATCTAATTTAAACCTGTCCCCTTTCAGTTTGAAGCCATTTGCCTTGTCCTACCACATGCCCATGTAAAATGTCCATCTCCAGCTCTTATATATCCCCCTCTAGGTACTGGAAGGCTGCTATAACATCTTCCCAGAACCTTTTCTTCCTCACCCTGAGCAACCCCAGTTCTCTTTGTCTTCATAAGAGCGGTTCTCCAGTCCTCTGATCGTCTTTGTGGTCCATGTCTTTCCTGTGCTGGGGACCCCAGAGCTGGACACAGCACTCCAGGTGGGGTCTCGCATGAGCAGAGCAGAGGCGCAAATTCCTCTTCCTCACCCTCCCGGCCACGCTGCTTTGGATGCAGCCCAGTATACATTTGGCTTTCTGGGCTATGAGTTGCCATGACTCGGGTACTTTGCACTTGGCCTTGTTAAACCTCAGGGTTCCCATGGGCCTACTTCTCAATCTTGTCCAAGTCCCTCTGGATGGCATCCTATCCTTCAGGTGCATCAGTCACACCACACAGCTTGAGGTCATCTGCAAACTTGCTGCAGGCTCACTCAATGCCACTATGTCATTGATGAAGACATTGGTCCCAAAACTGACCCCTGAGGACACTACTTGTCACTGATCTCCATTCAGACCTCAATCCATTGACCACTATTCTCTGAATAAGGCTTTCCAGTGAATTTCTTACCCATTAAATTGTTCACCCATCAAGTCCATCTCTCTCCAATTTAGAGAGAAGTACGTTGAGGGGGACCATGTCAAAGGCCTTACAAAAGTCCAAATAAATGACATATGTAGCTCTTTCCTTGTCCATTGATGGACTCTCTCCACCAGGTTGGTCAGGCAATACTTGCCCTTGGTAAAGCCATGCTGGCGGTCTTGAACCTCCTTGTCCTCCTTGTGCCTTAGCAGAGGTTCTGGGAAGATATGTTCTGTGATCTTCCCGGGCACAGAGGTAATGGGACTGACAATATGATAGTTCCCAGGGCCCTTCTTTCCACCCTTTTTTAAGATGGGCACAATATTTCCCTTTTCCAGTCACCTGACTGCCACACTTTTCAAATATCATAGACAGTGGCTTGGTAATTAAATCAGCCAAATCCTGGGACTCTGGGACACATCTCACAATGTTCCATAGACTTTAGTGTGTTCAGGTTCTTCAAATGATCCCAAACCTCATTTTCTCTTACAGTGGGAGGGACTTTATTCCCCCAGCCCTGTTTTGTGGACCAGTCAAGAGGCGTGGGCAGAGAGGTTCTGAGAGAAGACTGAGGCAAAATTGTTGTTGAGTGCCTCAGCCTTGTCCCCATGCCAGCCTTCCTTGGCAGGTGGAGTACATCTTCTTCACCTTCCTTTTCTGGCTGACATGCCTGCAGAAGCCCTTCTTGTTATTCTTGGCATCTCTTGCCCAGTTCAGATCCAACTACACCTTGACCCCATCCATACACAAGCAGATTGTGTTCTATACTCTTTCCATGATACCTGTCCCTTCTTCCACCACCTGTGCATTTCATGTTTGCCCTTTAGTTCAGTTAGCAGGTACAGCCATTCAGTCTCTTGTCTTTTTGTCCAATTTCTTTCATCTGGGTTTCACTAGCTCTTCCCTCTTGGGAGATACCCTTAAAGATCTGCCAGCTCTGTTCTGCCCCCCTGTCCTTGAGAGCAATTTCCCAGGGCGTCCTGAACTTGAAGAGCTGAAAGTTTGCTCTTCTAAAATGCGGGGTCCTCACTTTACTCTTTGCCTGACCCATATGCCTGAGGACTGTGAACTCCAGTGCATGATCACTGCAGCCCAGGCTGCTGCCATTCATGACATCACTGATCAGTTCACTGAGCTGGTGACCATCAGGTCCAGTATCCCAGTATTCATAAGGAAAGCCTGCTCTAGTTTAACCATTGAATAAGCTGGGAGTAGTCCCAGTCACTGGTCCTCAGTCCTGCTGTCTTCAGTGAGACCCGAGCAAAAAATTCCTTTTAGAGTGTGGTGATTAGTGTACATTAAATGATGCATAAATGACTGCTCATGGAGAGGTTCTGTGTTTTGTTTTTCACACACCAAAAGGCTGGGATTTAGGTGTCATTTCACAGTGTTCAGACCAGTGCTGAAGCACAGGGGTCTAATACAAACACAAATCCTGTCCTTTGGCTTTCAGTCCTGCTTTGCTGCACATATAGAGGATTAGCCAGAGAATTGCCAAAATTTGCTGCTTGAACATAGAGAAGAAGAACCTTTTCTCCTATGTAGAGGTGGTGATGCCATTCATTACAACTTGACCCTCATCGTTCTTTCAGCTCCTTTTAATCTGTATCTCAGAGACTTTAATATGGTTCCTTCTAAATGGGGGAGTAAGATTCAAATAGCTCCACTGCCTAGAGAGATCTGAATCCTTGTTATTCTTCTCCAGGGTGTTCTTAGATCTCTTCTTTCAATCTCTGTTGAAGGTATTTTTCTCTGTGTGGACTAATTAAGTACTCAGAGCGTCAGAAGGAAGATGAGTATGAGCAAAACTCACTTGCTGAGTGGTTAGGGCATTCACCAGGGGCAGGAACACACAAGTTCAGTTCTTTCTGCTATGAATACTTGATATCAAACACTTAAAATATTAATTGAAATGTGGATTTCAGTCTCTATTGTTCATGCATTTTATATGAAAAACTCATTAGACAAAAGCATCAGCTGTTCCTAGAGAAGCTACTGGCATGCCAGATCTGATATTTTGCATTGTCTCCCCAAACTAGTAGGTTACTAAGTTTCTTCTATTCTTCTCCCTCCATCTGGCCCACTGACCTTTGAATTCTTTGCATTACTTGTGGAGGCTTTCAGCGAGGAGTGATGAGCACATTAACATCACAGAACATTCTTCAGCAGAGCTACATGAACAGCTGCTGGTGGTCTGGACCCAGACTGTGACCTGAATGCCTGTCATTCATTACAGCCCCAGATACACAATGCCTCCCATAGTCCAAGGATATCCAGGGTTTCTCACTGAATTCCCCAGGACTGACCTCAAAGAGCCTTCACAGTCCCTTACCATAAAGGTAATGGGTGTCACCTGGCTGGCCCAGCAGAGGCAAAGCCTGAAGCACTTTTCCTGCTGAGGAGGTTAGTCAAATTAGGAAGGAGATACCATGGAAAATATTAATCTAGTAGCCTTGGCTTTTAGGCTTATTGTCAGGAAATAGAATATGAAGATTTAAACTCCCACAGGCAGAGGATGTAAACTTGTCCCCCACCTTCCAGCTAATTAGCTCTTCCTACAGAGAAAAGGAAAAACTACACTTGTTTGAACAATTTCTTTGAAGAGCTTCATCCTGTAGATTCTGGGAGATTCTGGGAGAATAACTGCAAAATCTAAACCAGAAAAGTGAATTTCTAGAACCAGATCGGTCCTTCCTGTGTGTTAAGCACGGGGCCTCTTTGCACCCTGCACACCTGGGGGCTGCTGAGCCTTGGCAGAGGAAGAATTTAACGTGGACCCAATTCTCAGAACCTTAACTTCAGGTGCAAGGGAGTGACAGTACTGAAGATGAAACTTCACACTCCACTTTGAAACTCCAGTTTAAACTCCGGTTTAAGCTTAGTTTGAGATATCACTTTTTAAATTCCTTGTCCCTTGCTCTTCATTTGTAGAAAGGCAGGTAAGAAAAAGGGGTATCATTTACCAGAGGGGTATCACTTAGCAGAGGGAAGGCAGACAAGCCTGCATGCCCTCCTTAAGATGGCATGTGATTTACCTAGCACTCCTCTTTTATCCCAGCAATATCAATGATAATACTGACAGCCAAAAAAGGAGGATCTTTTCTTTCTTTGTCCAATCTATTGGTAACACCTGTTAAACCAAATACTTCAGGCAAGAAGTATTTCTTGTATTTCAGACATTTCTTCTCTTGTTCATCCTGAAAGGGGGAGGAGGGAGGGCAGGAAGGAAGGAAGGAAGGAAGGAAGCAACCTTGTACACAACTCCTCTGCTGGAGTGCTGTCAGAAACCACCACAAGTGGAAGATCTGCCCCTTTATGTACCCAGAAGATGCAGAGATGGATGTGCATTTTAATAGCACTGTTTGTTGTGTGTGGGTCCCTGCTTCACAAGTCTTATGAAAAGCACTGCTTAATAGATGGAAAACTAGCTCTTAAAAGCATCTTGTATGCCACTAGCAGCTTTCAGATGAGCATCCATGAAAATATTAATAAATGTATAAGCTGTTGAATTCTAATAATTTTCGCTTCAATTCACTGACTGATGAAGTGGCTTACATTCAATATTTCCCTCCCCAGGGAGTGATGCTTACCAAAGAGCCTTATAAGCACTTGACAGGGTCATTTAAATATCGTGCATTCTTTGGTGCCTAATTATGAATATTGACAAAGCTGGAAGCAGTCTACACCCACCAAAACAATGGCGGCAGAGGTGACCGCATGGTTTTTCACCATGACCATCCACTTGTGTGTTGTTACTCCTTGCTTTGCCCAGTCAGAGCCAGTTGGCTCCAAAATTCTATTGAGTTGTTGTTTCAAAAGGGCAAAGGAAGGAGTCCTTACACAAAATTAAATCAATAAATGTTACACTTACAATCCTTTTATCAAGATTTTGTTTCCACTTTTGCTGTAATTTCTTTTGCTTTCACACATTCATAAAGAAATTTTTTTTTATATTTTCTTCTTGTTTTGCAAGGTGCTTTGTGTTTTTCTTCATTGATTGTGTCTATTCCTTTGAGCAGTGTTTTCTTTCTTTTTCTGTGCTCACAAATGGCTCCTTACTGAGTGTACTAATTGTATAAGAATCCTTGCTGTTTTCTTTACTGTAACACGGTTGCTTTGATGATGTCACATCCATCCATATGCTTCACTCTTAATTCAGTGCAGGCATCTTGGGGAATATCTGGGGGTGTGAAGACGGGGTTCTTTAAAAGGGTTGACTCATGGGAATGTGACATTTGTGTGCCACAGCTTTAGTAGCTAAATATACTCTGGGACTGTTGTTTCTGAGCTACATCACATTTCTTGCCAAGATAAAAATGTGTAGTCCAACCCATAGAGTGGGAATTGTGCATTGCCATCACACTGGCATTTTCATTTTGGCCATTAAGGAATCTGCAAAAAAAAAAACAACTGTGATTGGGCAAATTGTAACCCTCTTTCCTATTCTCCCATCTCCCCAAAAAACTAAATTAAACCAAACTGAAAAAAAAACCAAAAAAACACCAACGAAAGAACAGCACATGTTCTAGAGTATGTTTATGTTTTGTTTTCTTTCTTGCTGTGTTTTAGTGTTAATTTAATTGTGTTTCTCACCTTTGTTGAAACAGTTTCCCTAAGCTTGCTTTCCCTAACCTTGCTGCCTAACAGTTTCCCTAACCCTGCTGCCATTGTACTTGGTGTTCCTCCTCCACAGTCGGAGTCACGAAGCTCCTGTGGAGCACTCCAAGGCTTTACCCTCTACACCTCAGTAGTGCCGTAGTGCTGCGTCCCTCTGTAGTCACCCTACTAACGAAGGGGGGAGTAGAGACATACAGCTCTTCGACGGGGCCTCCGTGAAGAAAGCAATGTGGTTTTCTTCAAGGGCCCCGTCCCTCACTACTCTGCTGCCCTTCTCTCCTGCCTCCTGTCCTTCCTGCTTCCATTCAGAAATGCCTCATGCTTTTCTAGTACTGGGTTCATTGGTGCAAATGTAGCCAACAGCTCAGTTTTCTCACACATTCCCTATCTGCCTGAAATCTGTGCCTGTTATTCTCTGTTCTGATAAATCGGTTGAAAATTCGGGTTATGATTTTGTGGCTCTGCTACAGCTTCTTCTTCACAGCATTCAGGTGGAAGTGGCTGAGCTGGGCACGGAACAGCAAAAGTGTAGTGGTTAGCAGTCTTTAATGTTTGTATTCTTACTTGGTTCAGCACTCCTTAAGTGAAGATTGTGAGTGGTATGTCCTTTCCTTCGCAAGCCTTTTAATGATACCCATGTAACTAAGGTAAAAACCTGATTAGAAGTGGGATGTGATGAACAGAGAGTTAAGAGTTGCTGGTTTATTAGGATATCAAGAGGGCTCCTTTAGAGACAGAATCTGGTAGCACCTATTATTTTATAGATTGTATAATCTATATTATTATCAATAGCTGTAGCTCTTCCTCTGGTACATAATTAACAATTGTCAATTCCTTTTTTTGGAGACAGCTGTGCTCTTGCGGAGCCCAAGAGCTGCTCCTTTCAAAACCTGCCTCCAGAAGATATTTCATACCGTACACAAGTGGCAGTGTTACTAAATTTTACTGTGATTATCACTACTTGAAAGATTTGCCAAGTGCTGACAATACTTGTCTCTGGAGAGTCTGCAAATGTTCAGGCAGATTCTGCTGCAGTGAGACAAAATTATAAGAAACTTCAGGTACAGTTATGATAAAGAATGTAAAGTGCTGACATAACAAGATACTTTACAAGTAGACATGAAATGAGAGGGGAAAAATCTGTGACAAAACAAAGCTGCAGACTTTTTTTCATAAACTAAACAATTAATATTCATCACAGGAGAGCTGAGTTTTGCATCAAGAAGTACATTTGCAGAGTATGCTTTTACACAAAAATATTGTTATATGCTAATATGTACAAGGATCTAGAAGATTCAAAGCAATTTCTGTAACAGAGAAAACAGAGGAATGTTATTATGTTGTTGGCATTATGTAATAAATCAGATGAGGAAATGAGGAATTGAAGTGGCACAAAAATGTGTCAAAACTTAGGTTTTGAGTCAGCGTTTGCAGGTCTGAGTGGAAGGGCTTAGACTTTCAGTGTGTGGAGGTGAAGCAAATACTCAGTATTTCATCAGTGCCATTGTCCTGACACTGTCAGAAGGAACTGATTGATCCTAAAACAATCTAAGGCCAGTGGGAGGAGTTGCACCATAGCCAGTTCTGCCTGGATGGGATTGGGAAGAGATGTATTCACCCAAAGCATGGAGGAAACTATGCAACCACTGTTTTTCTTTCCCATATCTCAAACCATTGTATGCACAAATATAAAACTGTTACAAGTACCTTGCAGATCACTAAAATTCAAGTGCTGGGGAAACAATGAAGATTGAATCAGACCAGATCCTTCTTTTAACATAAAGTTTTCTGCCCAGCATCTATGAAGTTGTGAGAAAGGGAGTAGAGAATTTGCTCTGATTCTATCTTAGGTTCTGTAGCATTTGGCTGAGATTTAGGGTGAGAGGTGTAGTTACTCAGAGTTGTAGTGGTTCACAAAGTGATTTTACCTAGACAGTATGATGCTGGACTTAGTTCATTTAAACTTGTATAAAGCTACATCTAGATTAAAAGACATCTAGATTAAAACTTCTCATTAGGATGAAAACAGAGATTGGTTGGATGAGTCTGTGCCAAACAAAGCTCTATAGATACTTTTTCTGAAATGTTCTTAAGTAAATCAGCATCAGCTTACTGAAGACATCCCTGTTTCCAGAGGGAGGCCTTATATACTGGTTGCTTGGTTAAAATCTTTAAAAAAAAACTTTTTTTTTTGAACAAACAACCAACCCTGTATTTGCCTAAAATGCCTCTAATAAACAACTTGTCCAGGAGCTGGATGTCCCATAAACTAATCCCAGCACACCTACTGTGGGGCACTGTTTCAGCACCATATCAAAGAAACACCTGAAAGCCATTGTTAGCGTTTTAATGGGACCAAATTTCCCAGTATAGTTTTTTGTGGCCAGATACCTGAGTCACCAGACCAGGCTAATAACTCACAAACATGCCAGAAGATTGATGAGCTCACCACACTGGAATGTCTGGTGTCCTGTGACATGCACCAGGAGGGCTGTGCAGTCAGGATTAAGGGAACACACCAGACTTGTCCAGAGAAATGACACTGATCCTTCCTCTGTTCTGTCTTGCATGTATGAGCTGTCTGCTCCCACGGCTAGAGACAGCTAATCATCTCAGATTACATCCTCAAGTTCAAACAGTGACAATAGTAAAGTAGGTGCTAATTAATAAAATGGAAATTTTATATAAAATTAATGAAAGAAGAATGCTGGAAGGATGTTTCTGATAGCAGGTTTTAGTAAGTTTCTCTGAGAACAAGAGTGAAGATATGGAGCAGAGACAAGGCATTCAGAAAGATGTCAGGAGCTAAATCCCTGAGCAGGGATTTTTCCCTGAGAGGGAAAAATCTTTAAGCCAATTTTAGTCAAACAACGGGTTATTATAGAGTATGGGGCAGTGATTTAGTGTGCCTTCTTTGTGACTAAGTCTGCTTTTCAAACCTTATGTAAAGAAAGCTCCAGCTCATTTAGTAACAGATTTTCTATAGTGGCCATCTGAAAGTGTAAAGAAAGGAACAGATTTAACTGCAAAAGACAGGCAAGGATGAGGAAATCAAGATAACGGTGGTGTATATTCCAGCACACACTAACTGCCTGTACCACACTTAAAGAAATGGCTATACTTTAGCACTGACACTCACTTAACATTTTCAGAATTCAAAACATTTCTGCATTTCACTAACAGTACAGATTTCAGATTTAACTAGCAGAAGTAGAAACATTGAGTGGCAAGACTAAATCCAAGGGCCATTTGCTGTTTAGTAGCAAAAAAGAAAATTACATCATTGGTAACAGAAGAGGTTGTATTGATCTGGTTATAAAAACAGAGCTTCTCTGTTCCCACATTAGATCCTACAAATAAAATAGTAGTGAAGTTTAAAATAGATGTTTTCAAATGTGGCTTCTGGAAACAGCAGGTATCCTTGACCCGTAATTGTCCACCAGCATAGGTTTCAAGTCAGGTTATCCATTTCTAGGCTGCAATGAACTGTAGAGGCTTGTCTTACTAAAAGAGGGGAAAACTGTCATTGCCCAAGGACTCTAATGTGCTTTTCCAATAAAAGAGGCCACATCTAATTTGTCAAGGCAGCTGCTCAGGGTTCAGGGCACCAGAGTTATTGTGTGGTGGAGCAGATCCCCAGCTGCATTCATCCACTGTCACCCAGCGAGGATGGCTCAGTGGAAGAACACAGAGTGCCTCGTGCTCTTGTTTGACCTTTGTAGCACTGACACATTTACTAAGAGCTGGGAATTTGCTGTAGGGTGTGCTTGCCCCCCAGAGCCACTACTCTGTCTAGAAATAGCAAGGCATAGCTGGTGGACAGGTTACCCAGTTTCATTTCTGTGATGTTTAAATCGATTATACAGAGATGTTTTGCTAAATAAAGATGCTGAATTGGGAGGACAGTCTGGCCCTTTAAACAAGAGTTTTCTGAAACCGGTTTGACATTCAAAGGGATTTAATAGCAGAAAATCTAATAGCTGAAAGATATTTAAAGTGCCTTTTAGTTTTGTTAATGCCAATGTACAATTAAAATGTCAATATGCTGTTAAAGATATTTGAATAATTAATTTTTCTCATATAGGTTGTGTCTAGTTTCAATTTAGGTATTAATTAATAGTTCAGATGTGATGTAGTAATTTTACAGTGACCTAAACATTGACAGTCCTGATTCAGAGCACTGCTAATATGGTCTGTAAACTGTCAAATGTCTAATTATCTGCTCTGTAAAAAATGCCATTTTTCTCATATTCATTAACTTTTAGTTAATGGTTATCAATATCTCTTTAATTATATAGGAGGGATCTGAAATAACTTTTCTATTTTTCTTAGTTTTCTTTGACTGTAAAATAGGCACACTTAATTCCTTGTGTCAGCATGGGCTGGTGGTTACTGATCAACAGCATGTAGTTAATTAAAAAATGAAAAACCTGGAGAGGACATAATTTAGATTTTGCAATCTCAGTTTTATTGAACATTAAATACAGATAACAAATGTCATTGAGTTTGGAAAGCAGTTGTTCCTCTGAATTTCCTTCATTTAGTCAGGGTTTAGGGAGGTGTTCCTTTAAACTCTTTCATAGTCATTTATGAGGCACTGTAGTCTCTGCTGTCTAGTTACCATTGCTGCTACTTTTGCTAGACTTTAATCATGTAGCCAGTGGCTGAGAGAGAGGATAGGGAAAAGACATGCTGTTATTCTCATATTACAAAAATGTGTCGTAAGGGCACCTTATTGAGCAGTTTTGAAGCAGAGACTGCAAATTTACCATTGTATCAAAAATGTGCATCCTAACATCCCTGTGAGGGAAAAGAAAAGGAGTTTCATTGGCAAAGCTGTAAGATTTTTTTTAAATCTGAGTCCCGCATGCCCAGAAGAGACTTGTCACAGTTAGGCAACTGAATACACAAACAACTCTGTGTACACTGAGCATTGGTGTTCTTAAACCACCAGCTGATAGTCTGATAACTCTCCCTGGCCCAGCAGAGCTGAATAAGTCAGGGTCCCTGGTCAAGTAGATTTTAACAGCTCCACTGGCATTAGAACGGCTTAGGACAGTTTATAGGATTGTTGCTCAGGAAGCATTAAGAAGAATTTCTGGCACAGCTGTAAAATACAACAAACATTTGGAAATGGCTGATAGCATATTCATCACCAATTTTGTGTAGGCCAGGATATTAAACTGTTGTTCTCTCACTAGCAACCAAAGATTGCTTATCTTCTGTGGAATAAAATCTCAGCTGAGGGGGCAGCTTGATAGCATTGTCACAACTGGGCATAAACTAGACAGTTCTTTCATATGCCCATCAAGGATTTTTTAATTGGAAAATAACACCAGCTGCATGCTGTCAATAATATGCCATCTTGTTCATGTTCCATCCCATCTTACCCACAATTATGATAGAAAATAAAAGAGCAGCTGTAATATTAAAAAAAAAAAAAAGGCAGTTGGGGGAAAGCAGGCACATTTTTGAAGCCCTACAAAGCTACTGCTATCCACTATCATGTCCTTGTAGAAAGAAACAGAGGGGTATTTTTGGACAGCCTGAAAGATCTGCAGTTGCTGAATACAAACAGTACCACATATACAGAGGATTTAAACATGTGCAGAAACACCTGACCAATGCCTTCACAAAAATAATTCCAAAAGTCCTTTGAGAAGCACATATGTTCTTGATGTTTTCTAATTCTTTAAATCAGTAAATTCTTATTCTTAAATAAATACTGAATTCCTGTTTGCAAGCAAGCAGGGTGAGTGCAACAGACTGTGAGGCTGGGTGGACACTGAGTACCACTGGTTTTTAAGGATGCTCACAGAAGTGGTCTCACCAAGTGGTCCAGAAAAGCCCATCGATAGTGACTTGGAGGCCGTGGCCAGCCCTGGAGAAATTTATTTCTGCTGCCAGCTCATAGCTCCCATCAAACAGCTCAGCAGCTCTCCGTGTGCATTTGTTGCTGAATGAGTCCCAGTCAGAGCCTCTCAAGGAGGGCACAGTGCTGGAGTTCACTCTGTCCCCTGCCTGCTGTCCACACTGAACCTCTGCATTCACCACGGTCTCTGCAGAGGTTTGTGCAATCATGGCTCGTAACAAGGAACATAAAGAGCACTGCTCTTTTTTTGCAGACAGCATTCAGCTTTATCTCTACAAAACAGGAGTCTCTATTCAGTGTCTTAAAGAACTCTTACAGTTTTGCAGCATTTTATATGATTTTTGTCTAAATATGACCAGCAACATGAAATGTCCTGAGGCAGTCAACCAGTAAGACCAATTAATTTTGTGTACACAAGGGATTTTTATATCTCAGTGTGCAGTTCACACTCATTGAACTAAATTACTAATATCAAATCAGCAGCTACTTTCATATACCCATCATCAAGACCTAGAAAAACAATACAGTTTATCTCTACTTGCTCATGGCAAGACAACTTGATAACATCAGCAGTGCTTCCCTGAAAGGTTTGATCTCACCTACACTATGTTATATGTCCCCAAGTGAAAGATCGTGATAAAAATTGATAGGGTTCCAACGCTAGGAAAATAAATTGGGCTTTAACCTCTTATATGGAAGTTTGTATATCTGTAGATCAGTAAGCATTTCTTGAGAGCTACAAAAAGTGAAAAAGCCAGTCATGTTCCTTGTTGCAGGAGCTACCTTCATGTTGACTAACTGGCTGTGTAAACTTCCTGTTTTTCCTGCAGCACTGGAAAATGCTGGGTTAAAGTAAGAGTGTGAGCAGGAAGTGGACAAACGACTGCAGTAAATCCAGAAAAGTAAAATTTGATGCAGTAGCAGAACTGATTGCAGGGCTGGGGGAGTTGTTATTTGCAGCAGCAACACTGCTGTTTGTGAGGTTTGTTAAGCAGACAGGTATGTCTGCCTTGCTGCTGCTTGACAATCAAAAGGGTGTCTGCACGGGATTTGGATGTATGATGGAGAGGACACTTTTTTGCCCACACTGTTCTGGGTATGTTACTGCTGGACTCAGGACAGCTTTACTGGGGCTGGGGCAGGTACCTACCTGCCAATGTATGTCCACTGAGATGAAGCCACAGGTTCACCTCATCCAGGGAAGAGACTGGCCATAGTAATTATTGGGCATGTTAAAAAATTTACACAGGAAACATTCAATTAAGTTGTGGCAATAAAGTATAAATGTACACACATTATACCAGCTTCTGGAAGGTAGGGAGGTGCTAAAAAGAATTAGGTTTAAAAAAAAAGCAGAGAGCTATAAGTAAGACAGAAAAATGCATTAAAGTAGGTACCACTGGAGACAGAAAATTAAGTGAGACCATAGCAGTATCTGGGCACCAAGTCCATAAGGGAAATGCTGTCTTTTACCTCAGGATATGGCTGGAGTAACTACATTTGCTTTACTGGACATACTCTGAATGTAAATTAATGTAACAGAGGAAAGAAAGGTTCTGATAGTTATACTTGAGGAGTTGTGGGATATCAAAGAACTAGCAGTAAAATTAGTCTTGCTGACTGTTACAGCCTGTATTTCAAACTCATCACAATCCCACTTAATGTATTCAAAGGCAGGTGAGGCAATGGCACTGCAATACAAAGGGAAATGGCAAACCTAATATCAGATATGCATAATCTATTTTTCCAGCAGCCCTGCAAATCTTTCTAGAAAAAGCAGTTTTCTCAGTACCCCCAGTAGGGGCATGTTTTAATTCTTAAATCCAGGCTTTTTGACTACCCCTGCTCTGTTCATGAGTGTAGAAGAGCTAATCCACAGTGGTTTTTTTTCTGTCGTGCAATATGCAGTGGTGGCATTTTAATCACAGTAGAGGTTTCATCCTTCCTCTGTGTAAAGACAGAGCTAACAAGGGGTTCAGCCATGTTCCTAGCATGCACCAGCTCAGCCCGGCTGTGGGCAAAAGGACTGTTTTTAAGAAATACAGTCTGTGTGCATGAATAAACACTGTTGCCTTGGTCACATAGTTGTTCAACAATTTAGTTATAATTTCTAGGAGCCTTGGAGAATAGGAGATACAGGGTCTTACTATTTATTGTCTTACTATTTGTCTTTGAATGTTTCATACATAACACCCTTGTTAGTTCAGTTGTGATGTGTTCAGTTGCCCTATTAGCTCAAAATTAGCCTTTGCATTTTTGTGTCTTTAAACAAGATCAGAGCTGATGAGGAAACAATTTTTGTTTTTAGATTATGTGCAATATTTGAAATTCAACCCAAATTCTACCATAAGGCTGTTTGAGCTTTAGCCTGCTAAGTAAAGCTGCTTATGTTGACACTCTGCAAACTTCACTTTTTCCTGTTGTGCAGAAAGGCCATAGTTCAAAACAGGCTGTATAAAAGGAGAGGAAAAGCCACAGAATTTCTCAGTGACAGCTTCTTTTTCCTTGACACTATTAATAAAACTTCTTCCAGAAAGGCACAGGGCTGCTCAGAATACATAATGCCTGCATCAGGAAAAGAAAAAAAAAGCCAGAAAAAAAAGAAACACCCAACACTTGTTCTGTGCCATCAGAGGAGCTCCTTGCAGTGAAATGGGAACTGTGAAGATTAGAGATTCACTTTTCAGGCTACAACAACTTCTCTGGAGCCCTGAAATCATGCATATTCAGCCAAACATATGTAAATCTATTTTAACCCAGCTGTGAAAGATCCCCTGAAGTAAGCTAATAAAGAGCAGCTGTATATGTTTGAGCTTATCCCAGGCATACTAGAAAGGTCCCAGAATGTGCACTGAGCTTTTTTTACGTCACTAGAGGAAATGCTGCAGACTTTAAAGGAATTTTATGTTTTAAGATGCAAAGCAGCATAAAGTTTGTGTCTGCCAAGACAAGCTACAAAAGAATTAATTTTCATTGACATTTGGATTTTGTACATCTTGTTTTTAACTACTGTGAATGCCTGTGTTTTATGGTGGTTTTTTTTTTTTTTTAAGTGACCTGATATGTCTGCTTATTCTCTATCATGCAGAGACATCTAAAATTATCATTGCTCACCGGGAAAGGGTGAGAGGTGAAGCAAAGTACTGAAATCAAGAAATTCAAAATGATAAGCCACTGCATAGCACCTGCCAGTGGGAGATAGGTTGTCAAATGCTTTCTAGTGCAAGAGCTGGCCCTGAGCTTAGCCTCTGGGACAAACAAAATGGGCCTGGCTTCAGGACTGTAATGACTTTCTGATATTATATATGCAGGAGGTTGTGTCATACAAACCTTCTCCCATACCTGCAAACTTAACAAACTGGTTAATTTACAGAGATAGTGCTCAGAAGTAACACAATTTAAAAAGCTATAAGAACTTCCTATTCCAGTCTTTTTCAGTCTTGTCTCCCCTTCACTCCACTGGGGGTGGAAATTGTCTAAGCATGAATTTTCTGGTTCAGGTTTTGTGATTTCCATCTATAATAATCCCTTGTTTCAAAATTCACAAGTGTGAATTCACAACGCCATGGTGTGAATGTTATATGGCCACTGTAGCGTGCAGAAAAATTGAATTGCAGGCTCATAATCAAACTAAAACCAGATAATTGAAATCCATTTTTAAAATGTTGCTTCAAGAGTCACAAGTTATATCATATGGATATGTTGATCTCCCCTCCTTTCGTAAGTTACAACCATCTTTTTTCTATAGAGAGTCATGTTGGCAGTCATTCATGGAAAGTGGAGAGAAATGATAAAATCATGAACCAGCTGAAAGGAGAAATTAAACCACCGTTAAAGATCAGTCGATAAACTTGCCCTGGAGGCATTGCTTCTGAAATAGGTCTGATAAGGAGACAGAAAACCCTAACATAGGACACTAGAGCTGATCAGATTGCTTAGGCAGTTTTCAAGGCTTTGTTGCAGGTTACTCCAGTCACATTATTTATTGATTCTTTTTTCATAGTTCTGAAGTATGATTTCTTCTCATACCTCCAATGATCCCCAGGCTTCTTGTAACTGAAGGTTTTTTCTTTAACAAATTCATTCTCTTTCCAATTTCATGCACCCTCTTTTTCCTTGCTGGATACCTCCAATTACTAGCTCAGGCAGCTGGCTTTGAGAGCCCTAGGGTAGAGTATGAGAGTAGATGGATTGCTTTCTCAACACAGTCATGCAAAACTTAAGAGTTGTAGACCTTTACAAGTCAACTATACAGCTTTACTGAGAGGGAAGGCAGAGGAAAGCATTTAACTGTGAATGTTTGGGCTGGATTTTTTTCTAGCTGGTGACACCAAGAGTCCAGAAAAATGGGTACTGGGTAGTATTGAACTGAGTCAGCACAATGAGTCCTGGCAGCCAGAGCAAAGATGAAGAAAAAGTGTTCTCACTGTTTTCAACAAAGCAATTTCATTAAAGTGGTAAACACCAAATCATTGGGATAATAATGTGGTTAGTTTATATCAAATCTTTAAATTATTCCTTCAGGAAAACATGAGATAAGATCTCAGAAGTGCATGGTAGCTTTTGATCATTCCTCTGTTTTTCTGACACTGAAATCTCAGAGTTCAGTCTAAATTTGGAGATTTTTTTGTTTGGTTGTTTTCTGGCATTGTTTGTTTTGTTGTTTTTTTTTTTAATTATTATTGATAGTTAAAATAGAGGAAGAAAGCTTGTTAATACCTGTAGGGATTTTCCAGTCTGAAATAGTCTTTTAGCAGCATGAGACTACCTGTAAACACATTTCTAACACCTGGAGACACATGTTGGAAACCTATTCAGTAGAATTTTAAAAATATATTCTGAAGCCCATAAAAACATCCATTCATAATGAGGTTTTTCACCAGTGTTTCTTGCACTCCTAAGGTGAAGGAGATGTATATCCTACAGAGAAACTTGCACTGAAGAATAAAATTAACTGCTGAGCTTTCCATTTAGATAACAATAGTAAAGAAATCATTGTGCTTTTCTGGAACAATGGCTTGTTCAGTGGAAAGTCTCAAGAGATTTTGTAGCTGTTGAAGGTGGACAGGGCTTATTCCCATTTAGCTAGAGAGGTGGCATTTAATACAGCAATGACACTCATGCCTTAAATGCTCTTTGTGTGTGGTCTGGAGATAAATATTACCTTACTCCTCATAGTTATTCCCTCATTTCCCTTCCAAAACATCATTCTCATTTCCTACTTCGGTGTTTCAAGTTCCATGTGTGTCACCGTTTTGGGCTATTACTTTACCAACTGTTGCAGGCAACTTTGGAAAGACAGACAATGACAGCTCCCTGTGGATCTGATCACAGAGCGATTGTGGTGCATATTGCCTGTGGTCTTCCCATTGCCCAGGGCACACTTCTGCCAACCATAAATCACTTCTTTGTCTTTACACTGCAGCAAACTGCAGTGCTCAGACTGAAAGGTGTTACTTTTCAGGACAGGTAGCTGTTATTCACACACAGGAACTTGCAGTGTCAGACCAGGTATCACTGCTAACCTCACCAGCTTCCACCTGCTTGTGGAAGAGGGCAGCAACCAAATTCTTGTATCACCAAAAGTCATCAAGCAATTCAAACTGGGGAGTAATTTGCTGCTTGTTTGCATTATTAATGAGTTGTGAGGGTTATAAGCTGGAATTTCAGTTTGTACTGAAACTGCAAAGCATACACCAGAACTTAGACTGAAAGGAATGTGACTGCGGGGCTTTTCTTGATGTCCTGCCATGCGTATCACATGGGGATCACCAGTGAGACAAGGATATTTAGGCTTTATCATGAGATGTTTCTTTTTGTGGTGTACATGCTAAAAGGACACAGAGCTTTTGCTGGGCCTCTGGAGTAGAGGTCTCCTTTCTGCAAATGCCTGTTAATTGCTGCTCTCCTGAGCAGATCTCTTTCCAGGGAGACCTTTGATCAGCACTTTTCAACTGCAACTTTTTAGCAGGTTTTAGCTCCCTTTCATTTACTTCTGGGAAGATAAGTCAAAGGCTTTAGAGAAGTCAAGGGCTATCATACTTACTCCTTCCACACAAAAAGTAAGCCATTTATCCTGCCAAATGAGGACGTTTGTCTGGTTTAATGCAATTTACTATTGGAAAATTTGCTTTGCTTTTTTTCCTTTTCCTTTTTAGTTACTTTATTCTTTGGGTGCTTATAAAATTTATTGGTTTTTTACTTGTTCTAGTGTCACCTTCCTTTGAAAGATTGCACTGGTAGGTCTGTGTTTTGTTGGGTCCTCCCTTTGGCTATTCTCAAAGGCGTGTAAGACATTTGTCCTTTTTCAGAGCTCTTTATGCTTGTACTTCCTCCAGTGTTGTCCAAGATACCATACAATGTCTAAAAATTGCTTTGGCTAGCTCCTTAAGCAGCTGGGGACAAATTGCTTAAGATAATTTAAAAATGTTTAGTATCCAAGGTAGGTTTACCTCTTTTCTTTATCATGTTCAACACTTACTCCCTAACTTTGTTACATTTCTGATTACAGAATCAGACTGGGGATTTTTTTAATAGCAGCAGAAAAAGGAATAAATAATTCAGTTTCCATGTCTTCCCTTATCTATTCTCCTTTAATGAAGTTTTTTGTGTTGATATGCATTATTCTTATTCAGTTATGCTCATTCCTTAGAATGAACTTAATCCCTTTGGGATTTTTTTATTTTAATTATATTTCTGCCCTTGGAATTTCTTTCCTATTAGAATTAAAAGAAGCAGACCATCTCCAGAATAGCTTAATCAGCATTTTCATACACATCTTGCTTTTTAACTTGGTTTTTTTAGCATACATATAGTCCAAAGCCTGAATACTTTTGTTAACTGGTGAAAAGAGGGAGCCTCACTTTCCTGCTTTTGATAATCTTGCATACAGGAGATCTATATCTTTGCATAACCTCTGGTCTTTTCTGCATTATTTTTACCCAGAGACATATCACAATCACCCATCTTCCATAACTTCAACAATAGTATATGTATTATTGACATAAAATGTAGTATCTCCTTGCTCATTAGTAACAACTCCCTTCAGCTAGAAAAATGGTCTACTCAGGGGATTTATACATGGCCTAGCTCATTTCAGAGTTGAATCATTTTGAAGGTCTGGAAACATTTTTCTAAATGTCCTCTTAACCAACCAGCCAGCCCAAACTGTGCACCTTACCCAGAAGCTCTGCTGGAAGAAGGAATCAATTATGCATAGCAGTATAACACAATACCTTATCAAGTCTTCTCTCTCATTAGATGAGTAAGAAGAAGTGATTCCTGCATGTTCCAGACTGTTACAGTGCAGGGTATACTGACTGAGAAAATGAATGGCAATGTTAGGAGATGCAGACAAAAGAACATGGGATGAAATTACAGGAAGTTAATGGAGGAGGAAGGATCAGGTTGTCTATAGGAATCAGAATAGCCATGGAAAAAGGAGAATATCAGGTGACTAGACTGGCTCTTTTAGTAGCCAGAAAGATTATTACATCACATGTAGGAGGAGCCTGAATTTGTAAGCCCAGCTGTGGTTTTTAAGGGAGAGACCTGGACTTAAAAGGAAGAGTCCAGGGAGGTCAGTAAATGTCAGCATGTTTGTGGCATTAGTGACACAACATGTAAGATCTCATCCTTGAAAGTGCAAACATTGGATGCCATCTATTTCTTTGTAACATTTTCAGGTTTACTTTTATTTTTACCACCACACAACTCAGATAATTCTGTCAAAACTATCCCTTTCAGAAGAATAGTTTGTTGTTATCCAAAGTGATAGGTCTCAAGGCACTAGAGAAAATAGTCAGGGGTATAGATTCAGACAACATTAAATGAAATAAGCAATGTCTTTTCACTTTTGCAAACACGAAAGTGCTAGGGATAATATTTTAAAAGTATTTAACATAGAATAATAATTTTATTATTTATTATTAAATAAGATATATATAATATTGGGATACTTATATCAGACATATTATACTGGTTCTATGCAGCTAGCCCAGTCAATTTTCCAGTACATGATGTCTTAAAAGTATGTCAGACAATAAATATCTGTAAGATTTTTAAATAACATGTATTTCCTCAAAGCTGGGAGTCTGAATACTTTATTTGTCTAGCAAAAATGTAAACCCTATTTTTTTTATTATTTTCTACTTCATTTTAATTTCTTGAACACTGAGTGCAAATGAAGGATGCTGGACTTGCCATGTGGACTGTTCTTTAAGAATTGCAGGATCAGTAAAAGAAAATAGAATGCAGTCTGTAAAGTGACATGAAGGGTTTGCCTCAAACTTGACATAGTTGGGGTCACACACTTCCTTAGTCATCCTGCACTGTGCAGGCAGTTACTGCTGATGTTAAGGTTTGACATGATGGACAACAACTGCAATTATCAGCCCATAGACTGGTATATCATGTTAAATTCCAGACCACCCCCACCTACCCTGTGGTCATGACAGTAGAATGCTGAGTGTTTCTTCTACTTTTTTATTACTTAGTTTTTTATCTAGTCCATGGACATTGATGAAGGGTCAAATCTTGCCCATTTAATTTTATTTACATTTAAGTTAGTGGGATTGTTTGCATGACTAAGGACACATGGAAGCGATACCTGGTAAGAAATAAACTATATCATTAAATTGACTTTGTTTCCAGAGAAGATCTGCCTGCCTAGAGAAAATCCACTAATGTTAAGTATCCTTTAGTGTTGGAAACATAATAAACATCACAAATGTTTGAGTTCAAGAGGACATAGCTGGAATCAGGATTTTTTAAGACACTCATAAATTTCTGCGTATAAAACACTGGCAGTGTGCACAACATCATTTCAGCTACCCCTTTCATGAACACAAAGAGTCATGTAGTCTGGACTGTGTAGTAATTTTGTAATGTGAGTGCTAATGTTTTGATATCTACTGGTAACCTAAAGCTGAAGATTTTATGTTGCTTTTTCATGCAGTGATGCAGGTTTGTGCTTAAGACTGTTACTTCCAGAGTAGGACTTAGCCTAAAGCAGAAGACTGAGAGTGCAGAACTTGAAGTTTCCCTCAGACAGTAGGAAATTTCAGGCATGGACATGACTTTTAAGGTATTCCCCTTGCGTCCTATCACCAGAAAACTGAGAGAGGTGACAGCACTTTCCCCCTCCACTCCCAGTCATGAGGAAGTTTTAGGAGCTTTAGGAGTTTTAGGTAGCAATGAGATCTCCTCTAAGCTGAACAAACCAAATATTTTAAGACATACATTATCCCTGATGCCCTGTAATCTTTTCACCATTTTTGTGTGTTGGAATGTTGACACATTCCAATATTTTAATATAGTTGGTCCTTTTTTCTACCAGGGTACATGGTTGAATCATATTGAGCATACCATCAACCAAAAATGGTTATGTGGAAAAAAATGGAAATCACATATCCCTTCCCACAGCTGCACTCCAGCCTCTTGCTCACAGTCTATATGTAAAAGAATATTAGAATTATAGTATCATGGAACAATTTAGGTTGGAAAAGATCTCTCAAATCATCAAGTTTAACCTTTAACCTAGCACCACCGTGATCTCTTCTAAACCATGTCCCCAGGTAACACATTGACATGCTTTTTGATCACTTTCAGGGATGATAATTCTACCACTTCTGTAGACAGCTTGTTTCAATGACTGATCATCCTTTCAGTGAGGAATATTAAGTTAGTAAGATATGACTTTCCTGTCATGAACCCATGCTTTTGGGCTTTGACTGTAGGTTCTTACACCCTTAGGTAGGCACTGAGCAGAGACTTTGAGCTTTTTCCATGCAAAATGCATTGGATAAGTGCTCAAAGGGACATGCCTGAGAAGTTTGTGCACAAAAATCCATTCAATTAGACTTTTTGAGGTGAAGCTTTTCTTAACTTCATTCTTCCCATCCATTTAAGACTCTCTTATCTTATTCTCTGGTTAATCACTGCAAACAGTTTTACAAGTATAAATTAATTTGGCCATAAAATGCTGCAGAGT
The DNA here is from genome assembly GCA_003676055.1 of Chloebia gouldiae. Lineage (NCBI taxonomy): Eukaryota > Metazoa > Chordata > Aves > Passeriformes > Passeridae > Chloebia > Chloebia gouldiae. Next base: position 393,099 of record QUSF01000051.1, on the reverse strand, counting down.
GTAGGATGCAAATATCAGCAGGTGAAGGATTACAGGAGACCTACACCTTTGCAGTGAAATATAGTTCCTGCTGACTGTGCTGTAACCATCAGACTGTTCTTCTACATACAGCAATGTTGTACGTGCGTTTAAATTACAGAATAAGGTTTTACTGCTGCTTTTTAGGTGCTGATGACAAAGAATAGAAGGATCTGCCTCTGAAGAAGCTTCTGGGCTTTAAAAGAGAGTTCTCTTAGAAACACTTAATTTGAAGATTGTTGCTAATTATATATTGTTTTCTGAGTTTTACTTTCCTGCCCTTACATTTTACTATTAGGACATTTATGTGAATGCCGGATCTTATTTTCTAAAGTGATCATCTGCTCTTGCTATTTATTCTTCTTGTGAAATCATAATCCCTTGTATTGTCACAGCACAATAATTTCTGTGGCACCCAGCTGTGATGTCACATGCATGTGCTTATGATTTCAAGAGCTGTTTTGCTTTTAAATATAAAGTTCATCTCTTGTATGCAAATATCCCTTGTCCACCTAAATGCTGCAATTAGCTTGGGACAGAAAAATGGGAACAATACTGTATCTAGCCAGGATACTTATCAAAGGCTTCTGTGAGATAGTGGCAACTTTTTAATATTCTTCTAACATAATTTGGTTCTAATTCTGGATTGTAATTACCTTCTGTGCCAGAAAGATGAAAAAACCCTTATTTTAGGAGTTGGTTAAAAACGTGAAAGTTTTGTATCTTCATAAAGTCTCAGGAGAGCCTCAGAGTTGTATTTTCTGCCTTGCTGTCTCTCCTGAAATAAGGACAACTATTACATTTCCTTTGAGCATGTGGAGCTTTTAATCCCCTGGTACTGGGGCTCTCTCTGGAAGAAGAGGTGAGAGAGATGTTCCTTCAGTTCCTTGTCAAACTGTAGCTGGTCTTTGTAAACAGTAAGAACAAAACCAGAAATAAAAACAAAACAAAACAAAAAAACCCAGCCCCAACAACAACAAAAAATTACAGGCTTTTTTCTTGTGTTTCATTAGTGCTGCTGGCATGGCGTCCATATCAGGAAAAAAGCTTACTTTGGAAATTCAGGGTATTAATTAATGCTGCATTAGGCACTTCAGATGGAGGAGATGTGCTCTGCCAAATGTGTCTCCTCAGACAGTGGGTGCTTGGATGGTCAAGTAGGATTTGACAGTGACCTCTGACCACAGGATAAGGCACCAGGTCAGGTCTTTTAGAACAGAAAGCATAAGATTGAGCACAGAGTTCAAGCTATTCATGTGTTCAGAAAAGAGAGAGCTTTTAAAATTAAAGTAGCAAGGACAGTCATCTAACAAGCTCAATAAATTTCAACACTGTGCTCTATCATAGTAACTCAAGCATCCTTCTGAAGCCTTGGCATGTGACACTGATTTATAAAACACATGACAAAGATAATAGAATGAAGAACAGAGAAAGAAGCCTTAAACAATGTGGGATACACTTCTCTGGTATTCACCAAGATTCTCTCTCCTCTCCTCCTTTTAAAGGCTTTTGAATGTCAGTGAACTACCATAGTAGAAATAAGATGGTATTAGCCTAGGAGAAATCAGAAAGAGGAAGGTGAGGAATGAGCAGTACCTCAGAGGAGAGCTAAAAGACCTGCTGAAGTCAGTGTGAAGTGCCCAGGGCCAGGATTTCAAAACAATTGTACTTGTCCTGCAAGTAAATTCCCTTTTGCCTCCTGAACTTTGTAGTCTTCAGCTCCTGATCTGAAAGCTCTACTGAAAGCTGAAGGCTGCACATGGATGATGTAGCTGGCAGGTAGAGTATGTCTCCAAATTTGAACAAGCTGATAAACAAAATCACCCTGCAAAATGCAAAGTAACCTCTCAGGGACATGCCTTTGAATAAAGTAGTTAATTCCCCCACTTCCCTGCTCCTCCTTTGTCTTTAGTTTGTCTAACCTTTGTATGCTGTCTATTGCAGGAGTGATTCGGGAGAGTTACCTGAAAGGTCATGATCAGCTGGTGCCAGTCACCCTGTTGGCCATTGCTGTTATTCTTGCTTTTGTCATGGGGGCCGTCTTTTCGGGAATCATAGTGTACTGCATCTGCGACTACCGCCGCAGAGACATGGCCGTTGTGCAGAGGAAGGAGAAGGAGCTGACCCACTCCCGCCGCGGCTCCATGAGCAGCGTTTCCAAGCTCAGTGGCCTCTTTGGGGATGCTCAGTCCAAGGAGCCAAAGCCTGAAGCTATCCTCACGCCTCTGATGCACAATGGCAAGCTGGCTACCCCAGGCAGCACTGCCAAGATGCTAATCAAAGCTGACCAGCACCATCTGGACCTGGCTGCCCTGCCAACCCCTGAGTCCACCCCAACCCTGCAGCAGAAGAGAAAGCCCAGCCGAGGCAGTAGGGAATGGGAGAGAAACCAGAACCTCATCAATGCCTGCACAAAAGATATCCCCTCAATGGCCTCACCAGTGATCCCAACTGACCTGCCACTCAGGGCTTCTCCCAGCCACATCCCCAGTGTTGTGGTCCTGCCCATAGCCCAGCAAGGCTACCAGCATGAGTATGTTGACCAGCCAAAAATGAGCGATGCGGCTCAGATGTCTGTGGAGGACCAGAATGCCACCCTTGAGTACAAAACTATCAAGGACCACCTCAGCAGCAAAAGCCCTAGCCATGGAGTTAACCTGGTGGAAAATCTTGACAGCATGCCACCGAAAGTCCCCCAGCGGGAGGCTTCCCTGGGGCCCCCAGGCACCTCGCTGTCACAGAGCGGGCTGAGCAAGCGGCTGGAGATGCACTCCTCTGCTTACAACGTGGACTACAAGAGAAGCTACCCCACAAACTCACTCACGAGAAGCCACCAGGCATCAACCCTCAAAAGAAACAACACTAACTCCTCCAACTCATCCCACCTGTCCCGCAATCAGAGCTTCAGCCGGGGTGACAACCCGCCGCCGGCCCCGCAGCGAGTGGACTCCATACAGGTCCACTCTGCTCAAGCTCAGGCTGTGACTGTATCACGGCAGCCGAGTCTCACTGCCTACAACTCACTGACGAGGTCAGGCTTGAAACGCACGCCCTCGCTAAAGCCAGATGTACCTCCCAAACCTTCCTTTGCTCCGCTTTCCACGTCCATGAAGCCCAATGATGCGTGTACATAATCCGAGGGGGAGGGGGAGTGGGATGAGGATGGCAATTAAGCAGAAGTTGCCCTTGAAAGCCGGTGTTCTGCAACTGTTATCACTCGTTCCTCTGAGAAGATGGTTGTTGCAAACTGAAGATGTGTTGAATTTCTGCTCTCTGGGAAAAGTGGAATATTTTTTTAAACCCGAGCCATATGACCCATGGTTGAAGGTTTGCAATTGCAGGATTCACCCACACAACCTGCCAGTTCTTTGGTCAAAAGACTAACCCTCCATCAAAAACATTGAGCCAAAAGCACACAGGTGAAAATGACTGTGACATTTCACCCCCTGCCCCTAACTGCACAGTGCATTCCTGAACTGAGAAAGGGTGCTCTGAAAAGCAAAACAAATGTAAAAACCATACAAATGTAAAAAAAAAAAGAGAAAAAAAGGAAAAAAATACTAAAAAAGGAACTAAAAAAAGGAAAAAAATCAATTGATAATGCTAACTCTGACTTAACAATGGCAGAGGTTTGCCACTAGCAGGTACTGTGAAATGATGCCCTTCAGTGTTACAGTCATTTGGTCATAGCAGTTAAATGCCGGCTTGGGCAAACTATGTCATAGATTTCTGCTACCCTTCTCTTTTAATGAATAACATGTGACTGTTAACACAAGTAACTCCTCTTATTTATTGTTCGACTTTTGTTTTTCCTAAGGAACTGACCTGCATTATCATCCCATGAGCAGCTTTTCAGAGAAGTACCTTGAAAATTATACTTATTTAACGTGAAACTCATTAACTGGAGTAATTAGAACTCTTTTATTTTTCCAAGAAATTCACTGAGTTAGATAAGTTGGAGCTGGATTTCTGAACTTTGTGCCTGGACTGCCTGGTTAGCTGAAAAAAAAAGGGGATATCTATTTAAGTCTCTCAGCTAATTAGCTGGCTGGGCCTCTGACCTAAGACAGCAACAAATAACGCAAGTTCATAACTTCTAAAGCAGCTGCAAGAGAAACTTAAAAGCTGCACATCTGTGCACCATTGCTATCAACATGGCTTTGTCAGTAGCTAATACTTTCTGTGAAGGCACCAGCTTGTGATGTGCCATCTCATTTCACCTTGCATGTGAGACGGCAAACAAAATCCTCAAACAGTGTGAACTAGCTAATATGCCGGCTGTTACCATGCATAAATTATGGTCTTATCACACGGGTTTTTCGTGGGAATATATCTGTGAATAGCCTGTTTTCTTCCACATGTAAATTTGTGCCTTACACCCTCAGTTGTGTATATTTGTGATGTAGTATGTAAAACCTTTTTCTTTTTCCCCTTTGAGTAATGCAAATATTTATTAATTCTTCCTCCTCCAAGCCCCTTCAAAAACTGGAGTAAAGACATTGAAAGAAGAATGTGGTGGTTATTTTCATAACCCTACGTCCCTAAAGAAATTAGGCTAGCACCATACCCTCCAAATTTGACTTTCTAGCTGTGCCAAGTCCTCTCTCAAAACCACGCACATGTGGTGATGCTCCCAAGGCACCATGCTGGGGGTTCTGCCTTCCCCCACCTCCCGCTCCCCCTTTACAGCATGTCAGCATGGAGATCATTCTCACTGGCAGCAGGAAAATGACTAACACCCTTGTCCATGGAGCTGGTACATCCCCTGGCTGGGGACAGCCCTGGTGAGAGGGGCCAAGCCCTGCAGAAAGCCCAGCCTCACATCCTGCAGCATGCAGGGCACATGGAGCTAGGACAGGCAGGCAGGCTCCTGCTGTAGCTATCTGCTGCTCCAGAAGGATGCTGCATATACTTCTTCGGGGAAAAACGTGGGTTTTTTTTTTTTTCCTTTATTTCTTTTGTGTGACTGTGCATGTAGCTAGTGTGGGAGTGTGCGTGCGCACAGGTGTGTGCGTGTGTGTGCGTGCGCAGGTGTGTAAGTTCCTTTCAGTCTTTCAGTTTATGCAAAAATGTAGCTGTGTTTTTAATCTGTTACAATAACTGTGTCAACATACTGTAGAAAAATGATGGGGATCGCTTCTAAGCTTTTTATATATATATATATATATATCTACTGAACAGTATGTTTGAGTAAGGTGGTTGTTTCTGTTTCAATTTGTTTTTTAAAATTTTATACTTCCATTTGTTTTTCAGGGTTTTGGTTTTGTTTCTGAATGATTGAAAAGACAGATTTTAAGTCCACTAGCTTATAGATGGTATATATAAGGTCTGGATGTCTACACCAAAGTGTGTAACAAGGGTGCTTGCATGTTCTTTCATTTCATCATGGCTTCTTTTATGAAACCGTTTTGTTCACCCATAGTGAACTATGCAGACTGGAGTAGATAGATCTGTATCCAAAGCAATGTTGTTGTTTTAATAAAAACAGACTGAAAACCCTTTGAAAACAGTAGGTAGCAAGGTAATTTTTTTTTTTAAAGAACCAACTCAACACCTTTTTACCAAGCTCCAACCTCTGAAGCAGGGTTCCCTTGATATTATCCCTCAAAACGTTCTCCCAAAACACAGAGATGGATAATCATGGCAACAGCTTGTGCAGCAATTTGCCTTCACACCGTACACCGCAGTTACTGGGTTGACCTTGAAATGTTCATTTTGTGTTTGGTCAGTCTTCTGTTTTCATTCTTTCCCAGCCCCAGTTCTCTCCCACCCTCTGTTTTGAGGGTTCATGAACCTGTGTGTGCCTTTGCTTTCCACCCTTGCTATACACTCGTAGATGCAACAAATTCAGACTCTCATTTGTTGTAAAGTTGTAAAGTATTGTGATGTCACCAGTTTCCCTTCATTTCCACATCCCCCTAACATATGATTCACAACTTAATGTCGGTTGTAAAAGAAACGAAAAAGGCAGGAAAGGAAAAGAAAAAGGAGGAGAGATGGGAAATAAAAGTTCTTGATTAGATATGGTAATAAAACCAGACTGTTCTACCTTGTTTCTTGTTTCCTGGTTCTCTTGTTTCTAGAGAATTTATCCTTTTCCTTTAAAAATACAAATAAATGCAATGCTGATGATGTAAATCAGGTTACAGTGAGGAAGAAATTTGTTACTTTTTGCCTCTTACAGAAGACAGGCTTTCGTGTAAGGTGCTGGTAATTAATTAAAAGTTAAATCACACAATTGCTCTCCCTCTATTCATATTTTGCATTTAGCTTTTATAAGCTTGTTCATCATCAAATATTAATGACAGACTTCATGATTTAAAAGAGCAGGCCATTTAAGAACACGTGGTCCACCAAAATAGATCATCATACAGATGTGACTTCATCTCTAAATTTTACATATTAATAATAGAATACCCTGTATTTTCTTTCAGCAGACATAAATCTGTTGTACTTCACAGGCCTGATTTAGAGGATGTTGTCTGAGACTATTCTGCAAAAAAATAGGAGTGAACAGATAATAAGAGAAGAGTGTAAAAGCAATGACTCCCTAGTCCTGAGAGTCATTGGAATATACTTGGGTTCCTCACCTTGATTTTGTATGAATGCACTTATGCATAGCCATTAGCTATGATACAAATAAACACTGGTTATGTCCATTACTGGGCTTTGCTGGACTTGTTTTGTGAGAGGAATAGGTATTGTGAAATGTGACCACATAGATAAAGGGATCAAATCCAGTAATTTATCCTTGCTCAGATCATGTTTGGGCTTTTCTGCCCTGTCAGTACACTCTGTTCAGGACCTATTGCCTTTGTGATACGTGCCACATATGTGGCACTCAAATGCAGAGCATTGCACACATCATTTTTCAGTGCCTTACCTATACACTTGCCTGGTTTTTTTTTTCTGAGTGTGGGCTCTCTTCAAGGTGGGCACACTGACATGCAGATGTGTGGTGTGCACACAGGACTGGGGGACTGGGACATGCCTCAAGTAATGCTGAGGCACTCTCCAGCCTGGGGACTGAGGGAAGTGCATAGTTACGCAGTGCTCCACTCTCTGCTGCATTTGACCTGCCTGCTGCCAGAGCTGCACAAACGGGAAAGCAAAAGCTCTCCAGGTGCTTGGGGACCTGTGTTTTCTTTAGTCCTGCAGCCAATCCTTTGTGAAATTCCTTTGTCTATAGTTGTTTGAAATGCTTTGTATAAGCAGCATCTACAGAAGCTATTCAAGGATTAACATAATTTAAAAGTTAATATAAATGTTCCTCCATAAGCAGTGACAAGCCTGGAGAAAAGGACCCAATAGTTCCTAGTGCATTGCTGGATGTCTCATTTTGCACAGCTCCTCCATCTCTTGCCAGTGAAAGGAAAGTCCATGTAAAATCATGGGCATGAAGGACGGAGGGCAAGAAAGTGCCCAGATGAATAAGCTATTTGGGATCTGTAACTGCTCTGTTCGTGTGTCCAAAGCCTGCTATCAAATGGAAGGTTTGTACTTAGCCCCTTAAAGCACTGTTCCCTTGCAACACTTCCCCAGAGGTGCACTTCAAGATGGCCTCTGACAGAGACCTGCCTTACCTTCTGCTGAGCAGGAAGGATCAGAGAGGAACTGAAGGAAACACGTTGCCCTGGAGCGGGCCCAGCCAGCCAAGCAGAGGGGAGGCAGCACCCTGCCGAGGAATGGCTCCTCCATGGAGAACACACAGCTCCCCACCCAGAAGAGGCAGTGACACTGTGGTGGCTTCTGACAGGGGAGGGGACCACTGAGCTATTCACTGTCTATTTGAATCATGAGATCTGTCCCCTAGAGGGGCTGCTGGTGCCACACTGCAGAAGCTCCCTGGGGCTGAACAGGACAAACAAGAAAGCCAAGAGAAAGGAAGGACACTTTGAGCACTTCACTCAAGTTAGTGTCATCTTATTAATTGTATTAATGGCACTCATGTTGACCTCGTTTAGCGTGTCATCGAGGATGCATGGAACTTCCCTTCCAATCAGGATTAATTTGCATACATATTTTTACACAAAATGGAACTCAGCTGAATGACTCAAAACAATAATTCTCTGCAAATAAATCTTGGTCCACTGTCCAATTTTTCCCCTCTGCCTCCAACACACATACATTTCAAACTGCATGAGAGTGTAGTTTCAAAGATAACTTCAAGTTCTGCCCCACTGTAGCAGAGAATCAGGGAAACCCATTAGGGGATATTTTGCACCTGAAAGTTCCCCATGTGAAAAAAAGATGAGTCAATTGGGTCAAGCATGTGCAGTTCAGAGCACTTTGCTGCCAGCAGGATGGCCATACACATGGCTGGGTTGCATGGAAAGGGTTGCCAGAATAAAGTGCCATAACAGTAATGCAGCAACACTAACAGTAACACATGATCCAGATGATGGCCAGACAAACTTCAGGCATGCAATTCCAATAATTCGTCTGCCACAGAATTAGCAGGCTGTTCTCTCCCTGGATTAGGCATGGACTTTTGCTCCCTAAAGCTTGTATATAAAGTTTGTTTAAAGCAATGTGGAGGACCTCAGTGGTGGTCTTATCCACCACTCTGCACTGCGGCAGGATCAAGCAAACCTAACTCATTCTTGATGACTGATTGTTTTACCCTTTCCTTGTAAACACATTTTACTCTGAGCAGTGAAAGTCACCCAAGGGATTGATATCAAGCATTTCAGAGTGTCTAAAGAAAATAATAAGCTAAGAAAGTGAGTTGGACTGCCTTAGTTAAGGCTAGTTTTCTATTTATCCAATTAAAGTTAATTTCCCAGAAGTATGGCACCTGCTTGAATGAACAAGTGTTAGAGAGACACATTGTGTGTGCAATATTCATATGCTTCCTGCTGATGTGTGTGTCTGCTAATGAGTCTCTAAGTAGTCTTTTTATTACTCTTTTCCCTTTCTTTTAGAAAGTGGAGATACTTTTCAAAGTAAGTACTAAGTCCATCTTCACATGCCTTGTGCAGAACAATGATGTGTTAGACATATTTGTATGAATAGAAACAGGTAAATAGTCATATATCCCCTGACTGTAATTTAAACAGTGTAAGTCAGTAGGGAAAGGCTATAATTGGAGTCAGAGTAAGTGAGGTGAAAATTGCTAGGTGGCAGTACCATCTGCATCTTGTTTTAATTAGCCAAGTTTATTGTCAGAGTATAAAACTTTCTGCTATTCAAGTCCCTGGCTTATTTCAACCATCAGTCCAAAGTGATTGCCACATGTCTGGGTAAGCACAATTACTGATCAGCAAAGGAGAATTACCCTCCCCACTGATCTGGCTAACCATAACCGTGTCTAGGAGTAGGGACAAAAAGATGACTAACCAAGATCATTGTCACATCTGCTTAGTGTTTCATGACAAACTCTATTAAGGCTAACAGAACCACTGTTAATTCAATTAGATCAGTCTTTTCTTTTGCTGGCCATGATGCATTTGGAAGACCAGCAACTGTATGCAGAGCGTGGCAGGCAGTCCTCTGCAAGGAATAATAGCATCATAAATAATATATTAAGACGAAGACAAATCTAGCATGCTGCAGTCAGAGCACATCAGGCTTATAGATGAATCCTGCAATATCACAAGGAGGTGGGGGAGGAAGAAAGCAGCTATGACAGGAAATTATAGCAACTGTAAATGACAGGGACTACAGGAGACAACAAAACACATTAGGTCAGCTCTTTAAGCAAAGTGCTGGGGACGCACAGGACAACCTGCTGGCAGCCATGGAGGCTCTGTGAGGCCTCATATTTATCCTCCTTAAAATGAAATAGCAGACATCAAGTGCTGGATTTAAAGAATGATAAATAATGGAAGATAACTGGCAAAGACCTCAGTGGAAACTCATCCCTTTCTCTGGGCTGCCCTAGTGTTCAGGGCTTTCACCCTCTCTGCAGAGTGGGACTTGGCTGGCTGCACCCTCCGGAGCAAGCAGCTGCCCTCCTCCCCAGCAAAGCCCCGCAGCATCAGCAGGGGCACTGCCCTGTTTTGGGGAAGTACCTCGCACAGCCTGCGGCAGTGACAGGCACAGGTAGCTCAGGGCAGATCAACCTTTGGTTCCAGCCTGCTGGATCTGGGCTAGCAGGGGGCCCGCATCAGCACGGAGCACCACTGCACAACAGCCCTTGCCAGCAAGCGAGAGACGCAATTGTGGAAATACAGTTCAAGCCTCAAAGCGGGCAAAGGAAAACAAACCAAATCACACTTTTTCTTCAGGGAACATGTCACTACAAAAATATTTATAAGAGTTTCCTAAAGTAATTTCTGCCTTTCGGGGGGGTTTTCTTCGCAGTTTTTTTTTCTATGTATCTATACAGCCTTGCTGCTAGAGAAAGGCACTCCATGTCAGAAGGAAAAAATAAAATGAAAAACCCAACTAGAATATTTTGTTTCTCTGACTTCTGGAAATTATTACATAATCTTGTCAATTCTCAACAAATACAATCTAAAATATTCAGACTGCTGATGGAAATATTGCTTCTGATGGTGCAGCAAACTGCAGATTGAGCTTTTATTAAATGCTGCATAAATTGTCAGTGAAGCAACCTTTTACGAGATGTGGTGGTTCAAACAATTTTACAAAGAGCAGGAGACAAAGAGTTCCTTTTACACTATAATGGTTTCCTAGGAAACACTGCAAAATGTAACATGCTATCTCTTTGTGGAAGTTCAAGGACTTGTGTGCGCCAGTGCGTGTTTCTCCTGACCTTCTTTTTTTTTTTTTTTTTCCCCTTTTTTGGTGTGGTGTATGGTACTGCTGGCCAATTTTACCTTTTGATGGTAGCACAAGAATAGAATAGACCTGTACCACAGCAGCCCACAATCTGAAGGACATTTTCCTCTTCGATAATCAAATCTCTTCTCTAAACAGAAAAGAAAAATACTGATAGAAACCAAGTCTTTTCATCTATACCACTGCTTTCACAATAAGGAAATAAACAATGACTGAAAATGCCCAGAGTCAAGTTTCAGGTTTCAGATAGTCCTCATGGCTGACTCAGTGTATTTTCTCATCTCTGTGGAGCCTTACAGTACATGGGATTAAAGCAGATATCAACAGCTTGCAAAGCCATCCAAAGCTGTTCAGAGATCTGGACATGTGTCTGATCTTCCTTAATTAAAGGCTATTAATCCACCCATCTGAGACAAGCACTTTGCTTTTGCCTATGTGCAAGCAGTGTGTCCCCAGAAATGCAAAGTTCCTGACTGGGACAACTCAGCTGTTTATCCAAACAGGAGGTAATTGTCTGGATTTACCTGGCTGCATGCCCTTTTATTAGTTGTCCTATTCTCACAGATGCTAATAGTGTTGAAGCATTAGATACACTTCCTGTGCATGTTAAAGACTGCAGAAATGTTGATGTATAAAACACTTTGCCCCAGCCATAGCTAATATCAAGACCTCAATATGCAGAAGTCCTTACTTAGACAATACAATGACCCTATGCAGTGCTGCTACTGTGTCTGTCATCCTCCCTGCTGCAGTCTGGGCACTCAGACCCATGCAATTCTGGCCAGAGCTATGTCCAGTTACAGAAGCATGCTGGCCCGAGTGCAGAAGATCACAGCACTGCATACAAGGCAGCAGAGCAGACAGTCAGGGTCAAAGGTCCAGCACGGCTCAAAGCAAAAACACCCCATTTCTTGCAGGATATTTTACAAGCAGTTGCTTTGCAACAGACAGAATAAAACTTCTGAACAGCGGTGGAGATAAGATTTAGATCCTAGGACTCCTTTTGCCTAGTTTGGAGAAAGGGCAAGCAGGTATTTCAGAAATAGCTGCACTGAATTTAAGCAGAGTGTCGTTCATAGGTGATAGGGGTGGCGCTGGTTGTCCCTGTCAACCTCAGCCAGCAAACCTCCGTGAGTTAACCAGAAAGCACTCAGTGTGCTGATCCTTACTGCTGCCTCCCCACTCCAGTAATTCAATTTTACTACCTTGTTCCTTGGTCCTTTTTTCCTCAAGCAGAGTCTGGTTTTTCTCTGGAAAGGTCCCTGGAGAATTTCTGTTCTGCAGGTAATTGACAAATGGGGGAAAACTCACAGAACAGAGTCCAGAGAGTTTAGCTCATGTTTATAAGCACAGGATAATCCAAGCAGCAGGTGAACTAAGAGCTGACATTTACTGTTGATGCAGAAATGTGAACTTTGGTGAACTGCTGAATTTGTCATGTCATGCAGAGAGCAGCATTTGGATCCAGGTGTGCACTGTGGAAGAGTTGAAGTCCATTACTGCTGGCAACAAAGATACTGACCCAAGGAAAGACTTGACTTGAAACACAATTTCATCCAGTGAGCTCCCTGTTCTAAAACTGGGACAGAGTGACAGATTTTCTGGGCACCGCCACAGGGCCACTCCTGAAGAAACCACATTGCCAACCACGTTAAGAATTGTGCTGAGCTTCTTCCAAACTAACCCCAGACAACCACTGATACTCCATAAGAACAACTGCCCTCCAAGCCAGTAAATCTAAAGGAGTTACCTGACAGAGCTGAACAGGCATAGGGCCGTGCATGCCTATAAAGGTAAATTGCAGACTCGGGGCCTACTTCCACTCTCCTTGTTCATGTCCCACTAATTGTGTGGACATAATTGGTTACTCCATGTGGCACCCAGAAGCTGTATTCATTGGTGTGTTGGAAACACCAAGGACAAAGGAATAGGGCTTGGCTGATGAAGACTGTAACACTGTTTTGTTCATCCTCTGCTGTACTGGCTCTGTTGTACTAATAGGATTAAAATGCATTTAACTGAGATTTCATGTTTGAGATCAGCAGGTAATTAAGCCCACACTGATGCACTACAGTTATAGAAACATTGTCTGAATAGAAATACATCCCACTTACTTACTGTCCTAAACACTTTATTCAGAGTGTCCAGTTACTAAAGACTTAAATAATTCACATCTACATTCAAATAGCTCTCATTTAGTCTTGTGTGTTTAAATATCTCCTAACTGTAGCACACATGCATTTAGAGTTTAAAATCCTGTGCAGACAAACACACTTAATGATATAAGTCATACCAAATATTAGTCAGTGAAGGCAAATCTGATTTTCAGGAAGGGGCTTTCTGAAATGGAGGAGTCTTGAGCTGCACAGGCTGCAATTTCGGTTCTATATCCTGCTGCAACCTGCTCAACATAGAGATTGTTTCAATGGTCCAGTCTCACCCATAATTACAGCTGATACAAGATCTCACTTGATACATGGAATATGAAATGCATTAGGCTGACTGACAGAAAAGTAAATAGTCTCCAGAGTATTGGCTTTTAAATGCACATACCATTTTGTAAAAAAAAGCAACTCAATAGTAGTTCTTTTGTTCATCTTAGTTTTTTAATGAAGGTATAGAAAACAAGTCTACCTGAAGTTTGAACTACACTGGAAAGGACTTTGCTTAGAATTGGTCTAAAAGCAGTAAAAACTAATTTTCTGGCTTTGGATTCTGTGACTATGTTATATAAGCGAAAGGACAAACTCTCCTGACCTAGATAAAGATGTATATGGCCTTTCCCCATTGCTTTAATGATGTAAATTAAAAGCTGCCCTATCAGCTCAGATCATCGAGGCAGTTCTTTACATGGATTTGGCACATCTGTGGGACTTTCACCACATGAGAAGGGGAACGCCTGAGAGTCACTACCATTCCTGTGGCTGGCACTGCAAAACACAGGTGCTGTGAGAGCTGCAGGAAGGGGTATGGCTTACAAACATCAGCCTCTGGCAAGGATGTTCCCAGCTGTCTGTGGTGGTTGCACAAAACTATCTTTGCTCCCTTCCAGCCCAGATGTCTGCCTGCATCTACAGATCCTTCAACCTGATTTGGAGAACACAGGGAACCTCCATATATTTCAACAGGGGTTTGATTCAGGCTGTTCCATTTTAAATCCTTCTTTTCTCTCTCCTTTCCTTCTTTCTCTCTCCTTATATTGCTACCTGTCCTACTGGGATTACTCTGATGCAGAACTGGCTGGATAACACATTTTATGAGCAGGCAAAGTGAGGACTGAAGCTATTTTGTCCAGGCTATGTGCAAACCAGCAGCAGGGACAAGGGCAGTCACAAGTTCCCAGGTCACTGCCAGAAGTTCCCAGGCCACATTCTCCTCCACATTGTCCAGCGTAACTGGCAGGTTTGAGAGTGGTGAACCTGGAGAGTGGTGACAGAAACAGAGAATCAAAGGAAAGGGGGTTGAATGGAAAATAATTCTCTTTTGTGAAGAAATTACAAACAAGGCAGGCACGTGGATATTCCTGTTTCAAGCAAAAAGAGCCAGGAACAAAACTAAACCTTCCCATAGCATGGAAGAAGAATAAGAAGAGGAGTTACTAATGTGAGAGGAGGAAGGAAAGCAGACTGCTGCCCCAGGGATGAGGGCCACAAGTCATCTGTTTCCAGGGAGGGGTTCACAGAGCCCCCAGTGCCTTCTGTAGTGAGGTGTGCTTCCACCTGCAGCTACAGGCTGGGCACGAGCTGTACCACCACTTCACACCAGCCCCACTTGCCCCAGAGCTCCTGCCCTGCCTTTGGCACTGCCTGAGTGCTCGCAGGACATCCTGCTGCCACAACACAGGCAGGCAAATGAGATGCCTCCAGCATCAAGGAACTTCTGCTTTCAGAAACCCTCCTGTGGGAAATTGATCCTAAAACACCAAACCATACTAATTTATATATATATATATATATATATATATATATATATATATGCAAAAATATAGATATAAATATTGATGTAGTTGACATTTATGATAGATAAGATATACTAAAGTTATATTAAATATATTTTATGTCTATTTAAAAGAATACTCCTCTTGGGATTATGTGCCAAATTAACTGTTAATATTCAGTTCTTGGTACAGTAACTTGTTACTTGTTCACAGCAGTGGGGGCTTGCAAACTACCCCAGTACACTTCATCCTGGCTGTGGTGGATGCAAGGAGGGACATCCCTTCTCCAGAAGAAGCACTGCTGCTGGAGTGAGGCACAGCAAGTACCCACAACTCTGAGACCTCACCTGTCCCTCAGAAATGAAGTATGAAAGGCACAGTCATGGGAGGATACAACATCAGGGTTTGGAGGACTTGCAGCAGCAGGCTCTTCAATGAGTAGGGTAGGAATAGATAGTGTTAAAAAATCTGCTGCCTTCTCACAAAAAAAAAAACAAACAAAAAAAAAAAAAACAAAAAAAAACTTATGAGACTAAATTTAAGTAATTTAAGAGAGATTGTGTGGTTTCACTCATGCAGCTAATTAAAGGTTATCTCACTTAAAAGAAAAATAATAGTGTAATATTTACAGCAATAAAAATTATAACTGATTTTTTCCAAATTGTGTCAAAAACAAACAGTCCACAGAGCCAGAAAAGTATTTTCTCTACTCTTCTGGGGAATGAGGACTGCAGGCAACCAGCTGCCTCCTGCCCAGGGGGCTGATGCTGGCCAGAAGCAATTAAACACTCAATTGTAATGGGGCCCCAGTGAAGATAAATCTCTAATCAGTCATCAGCTGTACTGTGGCTGTCAAAGTAGCTTGATGTTCTTCACTTAGCCTTCCTCTTTATTTATTTGTGGAGAGTTTGTATGTGTTTATTCTTATTTTAAGTGGAAGCTAGTGCCAAGTCTACCACCTACAGCTTTTTCAGCTGCTGTCCCTTTCCCAGGTCTGTTCTGTGCTCCTGGCGACAGAGTGGAAGGAATGTCCAGCAGAATGGAACCCTGAAGTCGATAGTACCACTGGCATGATGCACATGGCAATGCCTTTCTTTTCCTGCTCTCTTTTCCTGTTGTGTGTGCCCCTCAGCACAGAGGATGAGGGTACTTGCCATCCCCGACCAGCAGCTCTGCCAAGAGGGCCTGGAAGGTCTTCAATCCCAGCAACTTGGAGTTGAACCACATCCTTTTCCTCCTTTCTCTTGTCTCAGGATGTTTTCAGTCCCTTTTGTGACTGTGACTGTGGCTGTGCCAGAGAGGAAGCACTGGAGAGCTGAAACACCCCCCAACACAGGTTAGCCAAACTCCTGAGCAGTAGCACGGACTGACCAAGATAAACTCAGGACCCCAGACCATATAATGAAGTCTTCTTTTTTTTTTTAACATATATTTGTGTGTGTTACAGAAACCAGATGTATTCACATACTCACAGGACAGCTGAGGATGGAAGGCACCTGCAGATGCCATTCCATCCAACTCACCTGCTCAAGCAGTGTCAGCTAGAGCTGGCTGCCCAGGACCAGTATTTCCATGGGTGGGGACTGTTAAACCACAGACTGTTTCAGCAACTTATTCCAGCATTAGATTGCCTCCACAGTAAAAAATAGTATTTATTTTGTTTAAGCTGAATTTCCTGTATTTCAGTGTGTGCTTGTCCTGTCACTGCATACCATCGAGTAGAGCCTGGCTCCCTACCATCAGGTATTTGTATAGTTTTATGTGTGTTTTTCAATACCCTGTGTGTTAAAAGGCAAAAGGAAAGCAGACTTCTGTAACTGAAACAAGAATTGAGCCAAATAACACATAAAGAAAGAGAGGCAAACTGCCAGGAAAGTAAAAGTGGAATGCAAAGCTATATAGTAAAATATATAGTAAGCTTATCTGTCTGCATATACGAGCATCAAGATTTGTTGTCAGGTGCTACCAAACTTACTCAGATTATGTATTTGCATATGCCCAAAAGTGTGTGCTTCAGTCAGTGTGAAAAGGCCTTTCACTGGCCTAACACAACCTTAATCCCCCACTACATTCCCAAACCTTGCACTGCTGCAAAGCACGTCTGGGACTTCCAAATGAGAAGGTGTTAGAGGCTTTCAGATGGGGCAGAGAGGAGCTGCACAGCCCCCTGCTCATGGCACTGCACAGCAGCATCAGTTCACAACCCCCCCTGGCTAAGGCTCTGTTCCTGCAGGACAAAGCCCTGCTGACACACGCCCAGCAGCCCCTTCCAGAGGACAGGACTGCACAGCCCGAAGCACAAGTGCACATTTACCCACATCCTGCCATGCCATTAATGCAGGTAATGTTACTGCAATTAAAACCCATGCATTTTCCAAGAAACCACAGTGTGGTAACCCAGCTGTTTAGAATAGCATGTGAGAATAATATCAATGCGGTAAGTACTGGTGAATAATAATGTTTTTAATGATAAGTACTTCATGTAGCATTCTATTTTGAAGGGCTTTGTACATTAAAGAATTTTCCTTCTAATAGTTCCATTTAATTTCTTAGTTTTCTTTTACTTCAATGTGAAGTAATAATATGCACAAGCCAAAATCAGGTGCTTTTATTATCCTCTGAGTAAATGATTACAGTAAAATAATCACAAAATCTCACTGAACACCAATTGGAATTCTTTGGACCTTTTTTGAACCCACCTTCATTGCTACATCCACCACATTACTACTTGATCAGTTTCTGGTGAATTTCCCATCAGCTAAAGGACATTTCTATAGGATATAGATGTAGGATATACAGGATAGATATAGGATATACAGGATATATCAAGTGTGACCAGCCCTTCTTGGTAGTGGGCACTGCTGTACAGCACCATGCTCTAAGTCTCAGATTTCTCCTCTCAGTGGTGTCTTTACACATTATTAAAGCCTAAACTGTCATATGGAAAGGGTCTTTGGAAATTTTAGCTGCAAAACCTCATACTTTACTAATCTAATCTAATCTATGTATAAATGGGATGATGGAGAGAAATAATGTCATCTATATAAAAAAATGAAACTCTAAGGGAGATTGAGGTTATGGTGTCTCTGATTTTTCTGGTCATCCATTACTTGTTTTGCATTTGGGGGAAAAAGGTTTTACAGACCACTTCTTATTTATTGGTAACATATAAAAGAAAAATATTTGCAGGTGAACCTAATCACAGGGGCTTTGAGTTGCTGCTTTATACAGAGGTAAAACCCCTTCAGCTGGCAAGATACTGTGCAGGAGGGCAAATATCCACCATGTGTGGGAAGCCTTAAAAGCACGATAGATAATAAATGCTAGTCAAGCAGGTATTTTTTTTAAAAGTATAAAATCATTATTCTGCCTAAAGCATTCTACTTCCTCAAAAAGTTCACAAGGAAGGGCTGGAAATTAAGATTTCTACTTTTATGTCTCACTTTCTTACAGACTCTCTTTTTTTAAATTATTATAGATAAAGCAATTCATTCTTTTAGGAATGCAGTTTCTGCCTCTTTATGAACATGCAAAATGGCTTTATTATAAGAAGACATTATTCTGCTTGTATCATCTATTGACATCTCTGAAGTCTTTTAAGAACCATGGATGAAAGGTGGTATGCAAGTGCCAAGTACATCATAAATTATTAAATATTTCTTCAAAATCTGCTTGCTCAGTCTACATTTCATTGGTTGATGCCAGATTTCAGAATGAGCTATACAAAAGGTCTTTATGAAACTTTGTCCTCTTTCAGCACTGCCTGTGCAGGATCAGGCAGAATCAGAATATATTCTGTTTTCTGCAAGGAATTGCACACTTCCTGGGAGAAGAGAA
>QUSF01000051.1:313035-374551 GCA_003676055.1 Chloebia gouldiae | reverse complement strand
GAGAAGAGAAGAGAAGAGAAGAGAAGAGAAGAGAAGAGAAGAAGAGAGAAGAGAAGAGAAGAAGAATTATTTGCAATTATTCCATTTGAGTCTGTGTCTCTCCCTGCAAGGCAGGGTTCCTGAAGGCAGTGAGGTTAAGAGCAAGCACCAGCCATGTGCAGCCCTGCCCTCCCACTCTGAACAGCCGTGCCTGGGTAATGCAAATTATGCTGCTGCTGCTGGGCATTTAAGATCTCTGTGAACAAGCTGTCAGTTCAAGATCTAAAACTTATTCAGTTATTCAAACTAATTCAATTTCATCACCCAGCTCTGACACCCCCGGCACTTGCTGCAGACCATTTTAATGGGAAGTGATATGTAAGTGCAAACACCTGGGAGGCAGACGGCAGGGGGATTTTTCTGATACAACAGTCATCACCATGGCTGTTAACAGCAGTGGCATTTATGTGATCCTAATTATGCTGTAAGTATAAGACAGACAAGGAAGGCTCACACTGCTCTCCCTGCACTGCTCTCACACCATCTGCAGGCTCCCAGTGCAGACCATTGTCTCTTTTAGCAGACCTGATAAAACCACATGCCATATTTCTATTCACATGTCTTTCTGAGAGTCTTGAGAGCATGGAAAGAAGTCTTGCCTTGAGACCAAGTTGTGATTTATGCCAAGGTTCCCACCTTTAAGGTTCTTCCAACCCAGGCCATTCCACCATTCAATAATTTTCAAACACTAGTAAATTCTAGGCATGGATGTTTTGGTTCCAAAACAATATTGCATTAATTGTGCATGAAGACAAATTACAAACTGGAACTCTGATAGATCCTAAAGCATGCTTAATAATGAGGCTAGATCCAGCAGGGTTCTCACGGGACTGAATCTTGGTCTAACTTAATTTGTTTTCAATCAATATTCCAAAAGATGATATAAAATCTTCAACAACATGTCTGAAAATACTGTACTGGTCACCCAGCACTGAGCAGGACAGGCTTGTGGCTGCCAAATGAACTGAGCTAAATGCCTCATCTCAGTGGATTTTTGGGTTTGCAGGGACCTACCATCCCAGCTGGGTAATTCAGGTGGGATGCAAGTAAAGGCCGGCTCCCACAAGGTGAGCTCAGTCTGCACCCCACCTTGAAGGGAGATAGTAAGAGCTGTGTCTCTGTGGAAAAAAATAGAGGTGGTGATCATGGTCAGTGCATGCAGAAGAGGAAGTGGGCTGGCTTTTGACCTTGTTAAAGGACAAAATCCAGCCACCAGGGATGTCACATCAGTGTCCCAACACCTCTGTGCCAAGTAAAGCCTGGGCGGAATGCTTTTTATTTGGCTGCTGGGATGTGGCCTCAGGGGTGTGAGGTGGCTCAGCCTCCCTAGCACCTTCCTTCATCTGAAGGATGAGGAAAGAGGCCATCAGACAACTTAATAGTCTGTGATTTACCAGGGACCACACTGAGATCACCTAATAATCAGAATTAAAATGCACAGGGCTCTGTGGAGATGCTGTAGTGTGTATCAAAGCTGCACCCACCAAGGTCAGAAATCCAAGGAGGTGGAAGGCAAAACAGAGATAAGTGATTTAGTTCAATGCTATTAGTGATCTAGTTTAATGTTATTCTGTAAGCAGCCAAGTCAAAAGCAGCACCTGCTTTCCCTGCCCCCAGCCTTGCCCCTAAGCTGAGTCTTTGTAGCGAAGGCACCAAACAGAAAAACAGCTATTAATGAAGTTTATGCAATCAAGTTGTTTTTTTAAATACAGTGGTAGCTTTCAGCAACTCATAAAGCAATTCTTTATTTGCAATTACCTTTGTCACAATTACCTTTGTCATTAAAAGGGTTGTTGTTGATATTTTATTATTTTCTTATGATTTATTTATGGAGAACTTTACATTTGAAGTTTCTTCAACCACACAGGCTAATTGTATCAGCTCATGTAAAACAAGGCAAAGGCTGAGCCTTCTTCTTTGGACAGGAAGGCTCCTCAAAAATTAGAAAGCTGCAGCTCCAGTCCTCAGCTGTGGCAGTAGTACCTGCCAAAAGGCCTGGGACTGTATCGGGTCACTTCAGACACAAAGGAATCATGTTAGTTATGTTCCGCCTTCCCAAAACAGTGGAAGAAATGCAGCTGAAAAAAAAAAAACCACAAAAAAGGAGATAATATCCTTTAAAAGGCATTTTTGACAGCATTGATTAGCAGGTCAGCCTTGGACTTGTTTCATCACAAGGAAACAAGGAATTAATGGCATACTAACGCAAACACCAGTTTTCTCTGCTTTCATCACACAGAAAAATTGTTTGCTCCACAGCAAACCATGCCAAGAGGATCCCAGAGTGGAACAGATGTGCCCTTCGGACACACCAAACATTTTGCAGAGTGGACAAGCACTGATTTATGTCAGAACAGTAGGCAAAAGTGCTCTTTATTTATCTTGTAGCACACATGAGTACGAAGAGACATCATGGTCAAAAGAATAAATACTGAAGATCTCTCAACAGGAATTTTCCTCATGAAAAATTGCTTTCTTTTGGCATTTGTTGTGCATCTCAAATAAACCAGTCATCAGAACAGAAAAAAATAATCCTACTTGTTCTCAAATCAAGTGAAATCAGTATTTTCACTTACCATTAACATCTTGTAGATGTACAGAAAGCTATAAACTTGATTGTGGGCTCATTTCTTTCACTTTTCAGAGGTAAAATCCATAAATATCTAAAAGATATTTTGATTCCTTTTCCAGACTCACTGACGACAGTATAATTTATGTCAATTTTGATATAATTTTCTCACATTAAAGGACTTTCTTTGCTTAGGATTTTTGAGTGATTGTGTTCATGCTGTGCTGGTTGTGGCTGGAGTAGAGGTAATTTTCTTCACAAGTGGCTGGTGCAGTCCCATGTTTTGGATTTGTGCTGAAAACAGAGTTGATTACACAGAGATGTTCTGTTCTTGCTGAGCAGGGCTTACACAGAGCCAAGGCCTTTTCTGCTGTGTGTACTGCCACCCTGGTGAGGGAGCTGGGGGTGCCTCGGAGGCTGGGGGGAGACACAGCCAGGACAGGTGACCCAGCTGACCAAAGGGATATTCCAGAGAAGCTGACATCATGGTCAGTACACGAAGGGTAGGGAAGGAGGA
The DNA here is from genome assembly GCA_003676055.1 of Chloebia gouldiae. Taxonomy (NCBI): domain Eukaryota; kingdom Metazoa; phylum Chordata; class Aves; order Passeriformes; family Passeridae; genus Chloebia; species Chloebia gouldiae. The sequence goes on along the minus strand of QUSF01000051.1, from coordinate 371,426 downwards.
GGAAGGGGGACAACATTTGAAGTGAGGGTGTTTGCCTTCCCGTGTCACTGATACTGTCATGGAGCACTGCTCTCATGGAGATGGCTGAACACTTCCCTGCCCTTTGGGAAGCAGTCAATTAATTCCTTGTTTTGCTTTGGTTTTGTGCACAACTTTTGCTTTCCCTGTCAAACTGTTTTTATCTCAACCCATGAGTTTTCTAAGCTTTTAGCCTTCTGATTCTCCTCCTGAGCCTGCTGCTGAGGGAGTGAATGAGCAGCTGTGTGGGGCTTGGCTGCTCACTGGGGTTAAACTGCAACACATGTAATAGGAAGAATAGGCATCACCAAATAATTAACTTCTTATTACTTAACATATAAATTGCAGTAGGACATGAATGACCTTATAAGACAAACCTCAGCCCTTAAGAAATGCAAAGCATACAAACCATGGATGATTCCTAGCACATGAACCCTAGGGAATGCCACAGTGAAATGGAGGCAGAGGAGGATGGGGCCCTAGCAGTAGCCTAGCTGGTTCCTTTTTTCTTTCCATGCCTTTGCACAATGGGAGCAAATACCTATAACCTGATTATTCCGGGGACAGATATGAGGGACATAAAGCACTACAGCTTTCTGGCCCAGGCAGCCTGCACATACAGCCTTGAATTTAGACAGAGTGCTATACACTGATGCGAGACAAATTAAGCACAGTAGGACTAATTTGCACACAATCATCTCTCATTATCAGTACATCTATAGTTGAGGAGAAAAATCCAAGGTTTGGGTTTTATGCTGTTTTGGGGAAGGAACACAAAAAACAACTTGTGAACACATCTGGTTTTGCCTGCTCTCTCAGTAAAGGAGGAATATGGGTAGGGATAGCTGGTAACAGCCAAGCTAAAATGGCAGCAGGTCACACTCATGCGATACTTCACAGAGTGGGCAAGGTCTGGCCCTAGCTGTAAATGGGGAGAGCAATGTGTGGGGAGCAATTAAATTGACAGGCAAGGACCCAAAAGGTCACATAATGGGGTTCACAGCCTGTTTAACCATGCACAGCTGAGCTGGAAAGGAGCCTAATAAAGCATGAGGTAGGTGAGGCACAGCTCTGCATCAAATCACTCTGCCTGGGCTAAATCACTGGGAAAGCAAAGCTCTGCTCACAGCAGCCACGGTGTGAGTGGGTGCATCCCTGCACTGCCCCCACCACCCACCTCACATCCCAGCATTTCCATCCCACAGGCCAGGGGGGAGGGAGAGAGCAGGCACAGACAGCTGTGGCCATGCCGATAAGAAAATCTTGGGATTTACGTGGTCCTGGTAACCAGATCTCTCATCCCCAGAGGGTCTGAGCGCATTTCACATTTCACTGTGTGCCTTTTGCCACCTGCCCGGACAGGCCTGGAGCTCGTGCTCTCTTTGCAGGAGGGAAACACTTTGCTGCTCACCAGGGATGGCAGAGTTCGGGGTGGCTCTGGAGAAGGCTCATCATCTGTCTCTTGGGGTGTCTTAGTGTAAGGAGCAAAAACACTCAATGTAAGGAGGAAAAACAAAGCAGGAGATGGCCGGGAAGAGGACGTCTAAACACACATGGTGGCAGAGCTCAAAGCCCTGTGGCATCAGCGTGGGTCCTACAAAATGCCAAGATACCATGCTCTCCTGTCCTTGGGAACCCAAGAACAGGGCACAGGTCAAGAGAAAACTACAATCACACCAGACTACCTCACCTCCTGGCTGAGAAGTTACAAGACATTTTTCATCCATTCAGAGGGATTATTTAAAGCAAAAAATACCCAACGGACTCCAGGCTTGGGAGAACAGAAAGCATTTGTCTAAGCTTATTTTAGGGAAAAGAATACATTTCCTGCGCAGCTAAATGTGAATGCAGAAGGTTTTAACCTATAAAAGCATATAAACAAACCACACAACAAGAGCAGTTCAAAGATTTCTCATTTATTTAGAAGCAGAAAGACATGACAGCAAAAACCTAGGGGATGCAGAGCTTTAAAAGGCACATTTTAAGTAATGTTTAACCTAGTCCGGAAATATTTCAGCCCACATTCAGCTAAAAGTTCAAGAAAGAAAAAAGTTCATATTCCTTTGAAAACTTCCACAAAACAACCCCACTTGTATTCACAATATCTTGAATTAGCTCTTTGTTAAACTGAGTCTTTCCTGTTAGACTAATATTATGCATCAGAGAGGAATTATCCACCCTTTTGTTTTATAAAACAGGCTATTTGCCAAATGCTGTTCCATTTAGCAGGCTTAACTTTATTTCATCATATGATTTTATTTGTCTTTTAAGATTAGTTCAAATAAGCTTTATGTAACCTAGATATTTTTTTTAAAATTGAATAGTCATTGTTCGAACTGTAGAAATTACTTTCTTTTGTCTTTTTCAGTTTCATATAGGATTCAGGGCTCACGTGCATGATTTATGTGCATGCATGTGTAGCTACTCCTAACACTGGCTTGAGTGCTCCCCCATCTTTGCAACTTGAGCTGCTGCAGTCTGTCACCTGATAAGCTGTCAGAAACCAGAGCAAAGAGGCCAGGGCGAGCAATGCTCTTTTGCAGACCACTCCCAGAAATGAGACTGCACATTGGAGGAAGGAGAGAATCAGCAGGGGAAGGTTTTCCACCTACATTGTACCTTTTTTATATCCTGCTTTGAAGTCTCTTCTGCTCCTTGCCCTGGATGGATGGTGTTGTGCTTGCAACCTGACTGCAGCCCAGGACTCCAGGCCGTTTGGATACTCTATTGCCTAAAGGAGAAACCCTGATAAACAGTAAAATCCTTCTAGAGCACGAGTTCTTTTATGAAAATTAGACACATTTACATTCACATTTACATGCCTGATCGACTCCCCCTTTCTTTTCAAATCTGAACTGACAACACGTGTTCTCACTCACTGAGATATTATTTACTGTTGTGCTTTACAACTGCATTGTTGGGCAGAACAGAAATTTGTAATTGTAGTTTGCACAGTAGATTACACATAAAATAAATTGGAAATATATAAGTCTCCCTAGGGGGCTATATTAAAGATAAGCACATAAAATACAGTCTCAAATGTACTAACTCATACTGCCAGCTCTCCTGGGATATCCTTGATCCTTGTCAGGAGCAACATCTTGGGCTCTGGAGTATATGTGGGCTTGGTGAGTACATCACAAAGGTGCAAAAGGCTGGGCCCAAGCTTGAGGGGTAACACCAGCTACAAGCAGCCTGCAAGTAAAAGGACCATCTTCTGGTTTCCACCAGAAGGACACTCTTGGGAACATACTCCCCATTCATCCTTATGCAGGAGTTACCACAGCTAAACATGAAGAGTGTGCTGTACAGTTGAAGAGCAACTAAATTGGACCTTCAGCAAGCACAGGAGGTAAAATATTATTAGGAAAAAAAGGTGGATTTTAATAAAAAAAAAAAAAAAGCTGGAGTGGCTAAATAGCCAGATAGTCTTCTTCCCTTAGGGTTATACTTTATGAATATTCCAGTCTCATAGTAATTCAGGAGCTACATCTATGAAACTTCTATAAACATTTATTATATGGCAGAAACCATGTCTTCTCAATTCAGCCTACACAAGTTCAGATACATTTAACCCTCTGATACTCACCAACAGCTGCCAATAGCCTAACATTAGATAATTAAAGGGTTTCTCTCCTTGTGATACCCAGTCACTTCATGATCCTTTTAACAGACTGACTCATAACAAAAGCTTTTGAGTCAGGCAGATGCAATCCTATTATAGGACCAAGGGAAAGAGCCAAGAAGAAACTGAAAGGTGTAGGGGGAGCTGGGGACAGGACACAGCCAAAACCTGCCATGGTATTTTCCAGCTGATGACAAAATCTGCTGAGCTCGCAGAGGCTGGTGGGGGCCAGCAGGATGTGTTGCCACAAGTGTGCATTAGCTAATTCAGGCAGTGTAATTTGGCACACCTCTGCTGCCTTCAGCAGCACTCCGTCAGCCTACACCCACTGAGCCTCTTGGACCAGAGTCTAAAAAGTATATATTTCACCCACCTTTGATAGTTCTGGTAACAAATTACTGTAAAGTGCATTACTGGAACCAAATCTGCCCCAGCAGGACACCGAATGGAAAACCTAAGATTTCTTTCTGTCTCTCTGATAACTGCTCTCACTCACAAACACGGAAATATACCAGCAAATGCCTTTTGCATACCTATGCATTTCTCTGAAGGACAGAAACCTTTTGCAATTCATTTCTATTGCTGCTATTCATTATGCTGCTCAATTACACTAAGTGCCCTAATTACTTATTTACAAAGGGTTAGTAATGCTGTACTTTTTACCTGACCTATATACCAAGCCTGGAGGCAGCAAACACTTTTCTGAATTCATCTCTTGCTAGAAGCCGCTTTCAATAGCCCTTTGTTTCCCACAAAGCGTCAGGTCGGCAGAGTTTTAGAGGGAAGCATGACTTTCAGCTGACAGCGAGCACAGAGCCTGGGAGGTCTGGTGCTTTCTGACTGATCTCATACATTTCTGCCAGTGAAGACAAGAAACCCTGGCCTGTGTTCTCAGCAGTGGCATGCACAGACTGGGGAGTGGGACCCCCTCAAGGTATCCACAGAGGACATGGCACTGGACTGTTTCTAGACAGTTCTTGAATATATCCAGCAAGGGAAATTCCACAGCCTCTCTGGGCAATGTGTTCCAGCGTGTGGTCACTTGTACAGTAAATTCTTCCCCATATTCATATGGAACTTCCTCTGCATCAGTTTCTGCCCCTTGCCTCTTGTCCTGCTGCTGGGCACCATCGAGCAGAGCCTGGTCCATCCTCTTGGTACCCTCCCTGCAGATACTTAGAGACAGTGATGAGGTCCCCTGTCAGTTTTCACATCTTGAGGCTGAACAGCCTCAACTCTCTCAGCCTTTCCTGGTGAGAGATATATTCTAGAGCTTCAACCAACATAGCAGCTCTCTGTGAGACCTGCTCCAGGATCTCCACGTTTCTCTTGGCACCAGTCAAGCACTTCTCACCTGTCCAAGAACATCAAGCCCCTTTACCACAACTTGTTTTGGATTCACAGTCATCCAATCTCCAGCTGGAATTTTCTTCTCTGGCTAAAAGGCAGTTTGTCAATTTTTTTTATGTCCTCTAGTCTACTGTACTACTCCCATTGTCCTCTTGGCTTTAATCAAGTAAGACAGCCTCTTTTTGAGATGCAGTGTCCAAAATTGGACCCAGTAGTTTCAGGAACATTTTTATGTGTGAAGGAGAAAATGTGTATCATATTTCCTTACTACCTTACAGTCCCATCCATGTGCTGTAGTCAGGTGGGCTGTCACTTAATACTGTGTCTGTGTACTGCTGTCTATTTCCATTTAAAGCTATATATTCACTCACCTTAGATTCACCCTGATTGCGTTATATACTATTTTTTTTCAGTCCATATCTCTACTGTCAACATTATGTGGAACACTAATCCAGACTTTCAACTGCCTTGCAGCAGCACTGATAAACCTGATCCCTACTCAAATATTCAGGTAATCAGTGAATTACTTAATAATCCCAGTGCTCATAGCTGCTGAAGAGGTGACTTGAGAGATGTGGTGCTGCTGATGCTGCTCTGTGTCCCCAGGTCCACCCAGCAGCAAGGCTGAGCTTCTATTCCCAACACACACAGAGTGTTCATCCAAAAGGGAAGCATGCATACAGCCCGGCTGTGGTTCTCCTCTCCCTCCCTAAGTGGCTTTAGGCAGTCTCTGCTGTAGCTGGTCCTGGATCCCCAGCCTCCCTGGCTGTCCTTACAAGCCCCAGCCCTACTCCAGCTCCTATTCAGAGCTTCTTGTGCACAAACACATACACAGAAGTGCCCAAGGAAAACCACAGTGTGTCCTTCAAAGGTGCCAGGATCCTAGTTGGGCAGGTCACCTCTTGGCCATAGGCTGACTCCCACAGTTGTGCTGAAAGCACACGCATGCACATGCATGCAGAAGAGTCAATCAACTCAGAAAAGTACACTTGCCATTCCTGTTCATGTACATCTGTCCCCTTTTATCCCTTATCCCCTATTTTTCTGGACTTTTTCCTTCTCCATCATCCCTGATTCCTCTTCCTCTGTCTCTGATTCTTCCCCAGTCATAAAGCCTGTCCATCCTCAGAGCCACCCTATGAGCATCCCTGGGTAGGTGTTGTACAGTTTGTAGGTGCCATTTTACAGCATTCTGTCAGCTCTGGGCAGTGACTCCTGAAGGCTGTTGAGCACTGCAGGGATCCTCTCCCACCTACTCCACAGTCTCACCTGGTACCCTGGGTCCCTCACTTATTTTTATGACTATCATTTCATACACTCCACAGCAGACCACAATTTTAGCTTGCCAATGACAATGTTCTCTAGCAGATAACATATGCACTGAGAAATTCTTCTGAAAGGAATATGATACAGGTACATTCCTCGGATCAAACTATGAGTGCTGCTCTGCTAAAGTCAGTGCAGTTTTGACCTTTACCTCACCATAAACAAAATCTACTCGTCAGCTGCTCTTATTGTGGCTGGAGCCTCATGTGGGCCCACACACATATTCAGGGACAGCCAAATAAGAGAGCAGACATTTCTACAGTGAGGGTCTCCTGTGCTGGAGCTGGTACAAGGCACAGGCATAACATCCAGACAGAAATGGATGCTCCTGACAGGTTTGGTTCTTCTGAGGCTGTCACCCCAGGAAACTCACTGTTTCTGCCTTAGGGAGAGCTCCTGTGGTCAAACAATGCCATGACAGGGTATGGAGGCTCACACACACACATGGGGAGCTGCCAAATCCTTCCTAGGTACCACACTCAGGGAGAGACATTCCTCCCTCCTGAAAGCTGATAATGTGAAGGGTAGCAAGCAAAAGCCACAGAGACAGGAGATGGACACTTGCTGCTGCATCCCAGTATGGCTTTGGCAGCACTTTGCTGGAAGACAGCTCACTGTCCAATTACTTTCACACCATGCTTAAATCAGGGTACATAAAAAGAGAAACATTTAATCACAACTTTCAGAATAGGTAGGATAGTTTATTTTTTGAAGACATAGGTAAAGACACAAAGGAAAACCATGCTTAAGATTCAGCTGGTAAAAATATGTAAGGCCTTTGTGTTTCTCCATCCCTTCTGGCCTTCCTCCAGAGCTGGCTGGAGAGTACCCAAGCTTGGTAAAACACAGGAACCTCTACAGTTAATCTCTTCCAAGGGAGTCTAACCTTCCCTTTGATACAACTGTGCCTCTTTTCCTCCTCCCTCTGATGTGTTCCTGAGGTAGTCCTGCCAGCCTCCAATCAAAACAAATATTTTTCAGCTCCTCAGAGGAACAAGGTTTTGCAAGGCCAAGCACAGTCTTGTGGACTTGGTGAGTTAATCAGCTACTCATTTACTTAAGGATGAGGGCACATCCTGACCCCCAAAGCATTCACCTCTCCAAATGCATCGCCTTTCCATACCTGCATCTAAAGTTTGGAACGAGTCCATATGTCCACTGGTGCACTCAAACTTCAGTATCCATGTGGGATAGATGCATACAGCACAGTGTTGGCTTGTAGCCAGCCACAGTGGCTATCAGCCCCTTGCCTTCCTGCAGCACCTTCAAGAGCTGGAAAGCCCCTTTCTTGCAGCTTCATTGGGTAAAATTTGGAGGACAGAGCCGAAATTGCTGGAGGGGAGGAACTAGAGGCATCAGAAAGATCATGCTTCACACACATGGTGAGAGAGCTGGCTGCACTTCTCACATCTCTGTAAATATTGCTCTAAACAGAAAGTCAGTTTATTCCACAAGATTAGTCTGTTTTGATGTTATTACTCAGCATGTGGCAGGTGAACTGAGAGTACAGATCCTCCTGTGATGTGTCTGTAACCTTCTTGAGAACAATGGCACATGTTATTGGGAAGCTAAAAGTGGGAGGGTGAAAAAAAATAACATGAAGTGTGACACCAAAAATTCACAAAAATATTAAGAGATGACAGAAATTGCGGTGCTAATTTAAAAAAAAATTTACTGAAACTGCCATTATTTCATTATATGATTTTGTGCTGCAATGAGGAATTGATTGGCAAAAGAATTACTTAGAGATGTATTTACACCCTGCAAACAGAGTGAAGCAAATTAAGACCTATCCAAAGGGTAACACATTTAAATGAAAACACCTTCTTCACTACCCATCCAGGCATACCAAAGTGAACATCACCAGCTAGCAAAATCCTTTAAACTGCATGCATTTTACTTGCTGAAAATAAATCCATGTTAATGGACACAATGGCATACACCTAATGTATCACATAACCAGCTTAGTGTAAAAAATAATTATCAACAGAATTCTAGTTCATACATAATGCTACAGAAAATGCTAATTTGAGGAATGTCTGATACCAGATAACAACATACTTAAAGGGCTTTTCCTTCATCAGCACCAGCAATGTGGAAAATTCAGAGCAACATGCTTGGTTTATTTTCAGAAATCTCTAGAACTCTGTCATCTTATTACAATTAATTCTAAATTCAGAAGGAGAATAATATGTCATCTTATTACAATTAATTCTAAATTCAGAAGGAGAATAATATGGTATGTGATGCAAGAATTGGATGCCATGTCTGACTACCATGACATGAGAGAGACCATTTCATACATTCATTTGAGGTATTCTAGTTTCATTCCTCTATTGTGACAGGGGAGCACAGAAAAAGTATAATGGGGTGGTGGGTTGTCTTGTTTTATAACACCAGCAAAGTAAAAAAGAAATTTTTCACTTTGAAAAAATAGAAACATTTTTGCACTCTCAACGGCAGCTTAAGGAAAAGAGGAGCAACTCCTCCAAAAGATCTGTACACCATTACTCCATCGTGTTGGTAGGATCACATATGCACAGTTTCAGAGCTCACTCATGCTTCATGAAACACTCTTACATCCTTGAGTAATTTAGAAAAATACAAAGACACATTTTATTTTCTCTTCAAATATTCAGTGCTGATGTTATCTCTTCCAGAAATCTCAGAAATGTTGGCAATGCATACTGGGAGTTCAGGTGATGCAGAAATTTTTAAATAAAAGAATTAGCCCAAAGAAGTCACTCATACCTTCTTTATACAAATTGCCTGCTTCCTTTGTGGGTGGAAAACACCCTGGGTATGTATAATAAAAAAATCAACAGATTTAGCTGGCCTGACTGGCACTGAGATGGCAAATCACTGAAGGTCTTGACAGCATAACAGAGGTCATTAAGGAATTGAAGAAATGGAAAGAAAACTATTTTCCAGCATGTCCACCATAAGCAACCATTTTCCTCAGAGCAGGCAAGTAGCTCAGCCTTTCCTACTTTCATTTTACATCAGGGAAACAGACCACAAGCACAGCAGCAAGAATTTCTGGTTGCTGAAGCACTGGGAGGACAAGCTAGGCAACAAGGAAGTGCAGGGCACCGCTTCTGTCCCCCTTGAGCCTCCGATACTCTCGTGTTACAGACTGTGCTTCACGTACTGTGCTGCTGCTGTGGGAAGGGCTGCTATTGATCATCTCCAGCTCACATGCAAAAATCCATATTATTATTTTGTTGGGTGTCTCCAGGGAGGGAAGTGGCACCAGATGGTAAGGGGGTAGCAGCTTTCTGAAAATCAAAGGTGACAGTTTTGCATGACTAAAACGCTTAGTGAAATTTCTAGCCTGCACTTCTCCCACAAATGCAGGCTATTCCAATTGCTGGAGTCTTATGGGTAAAATGAACCCAGAGATCTGTGGGTGACAGCCTCTGGCTCCAGCCTGAATGAAGGAAACAAAACAACCCTGTGGCCTCCATCAGTTCTCTGTACTGAAATAATTTGAGGAAATTCATCCATTGGGGGCAATTGCACACAATTAGCTCGGAATCTCTGGGATTTGTTCCAGTGGAATTGATTCCCAATAGGCCCCACTGCTCATCAGCACAGGGCAGTGTGGGCAGAGGGAGTCCTGCCAATAATGCATGTGCAGGGATCTCTCCATACACACTCATCCCTGTCCCTGCCCATTCCTGCACACCTTTTGCAAAGAATTGTGTACATTTGAAACCAACTCTGCTGCAGGTTGAGCAGCAAAAGGGATTGAATTTCCTTTCCATTCAAGGGCAGTAACAAATTGATGTGGTCTGTTGGTCACCAACTGTACCTGAAGGAGCCACTCACTGCTGAACACCTCAGCAAGGATGCCCCAAAACTCCTCCTGACCACCCACACCCCTCCATCCAAACTTGGCTATGCTGTGGAATGATTCCTGGCCCTGCTCCATCCCCACCTCCTACATGGACATCACCACTTCCCACCAGCTAAGATGGGTTGAGGGTCGTTGTCGGCTTCCTCCAATGGACCAGCCGTGTCCCTGTTCTGCACACTGCATCCACCACCTGCAACACTGACCTGTGCCCCTCCAGCTGGGAAACACTGGACACAGAGTGGTCACTCCACCCCTGCCTCAGCTGTTGCACTCACAGAGAGCTAACGATCCTGAGCTTTTTTCCAGAAAACAGACTTTGGAAACATAATCCTGAAAAGGTGCCCCTCAGCAGCAGAAATGTGCCCACTTCTACTTTGCTGCCTGCCTGCTTATATATCCTCCCACTTCATAAAATATAGAACTGTGACTGCATTGGTGTCTGTCAAGATTATGTGATTACACTAACTACCTAATAAATGTATTTCTTTACATAACAGCTAAGCAGATGCTTCACACCCCAGCAAGCACTCAGCAGAGAAGAGGACCTTAACATCAACACAGGTTAGAACCAGAGTACCATGGAAAAACATCTCACAATCTGTGCAACTCAGCCAGTTTCAACAGAAATTATCTCTGGCCCATAAGATAGAGAGAATTTGTGAAATTATTAGCAGAGACAAGGGAGAGGAGGCACAAAAAGAGAAAGAGGAACAAACACCAGTGCTGACTAAACTGGGCAGGAAAGCTGAGACAGAGCACAGATGTGTTTTCAAGGGCGCTGAGAGTGCTCCAGCAGCACTCCTTGCCTTTTCCCACAATGAGCTGCTATCTGCAGGGAAAAACATAACATAACAAAGCAGGCATAAGTGTACAGCTCCTATGCAGTGCCAAAGCTGGTTATCAGAAACGAGGCCCCATATCCCACTGAGTACTTGTAAATTTACTGTCAGCTTTTTGTGATGTGCAGATAGGTTCATTGTGTGGTTATCTCTGTGGTAAAGACTGCCAGGGATTTGGGGGCTTTATGGTATTAACTAAGGCCATGAAAATAAAATAAAAATAAAAGGCTTGGGACTGAAAATATTAACCCTTTATTAACCAGAGGGACCACTTTTTCTTCCTGAGTTGGTTCTAGTGCAGAAGAAAAAGAACATGATCCATTAAGAGGAATTAATTTAAGTAATGCAGCCAAGGGCCTGAGCCTGGGACACGGTGGGGACCTGGATGCTTCCCAGCCAGGATGGTGAGATGTGTTAACACATGCCATTGGCAGTGGCTGTGCAATGAACAGGATCAGTGCCACAGTGATCCAAACCTGCAGCAGATGCGGCTTCCTCACTGTCCAAGCATGCCAGTTCCTTAGTCTGAAAGCACCAGAGGTAATAAATGAGAGACAGAGGCATTAAATGCTACAAAACTCGTCCTAAAGACCCAATGGTTCATTAGAGACCTACTGCTTTCTCTGTTCCTTCCCTCATTCAGGAGCACTGAGGGATCCAGCAGTGAGGTGAAGCTCTGAAACCTCTATACCAGGCCAGGCTTGGGCAGTCCCTGAGCCCTTGAGCCAACCTGCCTTCTGCAGGGTGCCCAGCCACCTATAGCTGCTCCTATCTCCACCTCACAGCATGGGGAAATGCTAAAATAGGACCATGGGGAATTCGTGGAAGAGATGACATGCAGACAGGGACATCCCAGTATAATCTTCAAAATGGAAAATGGACTTTGCTTAGCTTCAGAAGGAATGTTTGCATATAATTTAGAAAGAAATAGGAGAAAACATTGAAATATATTCTTCCAACAAGCAGGAATTGCTTCCAATTCTCCCAGGCTAACAACACCCTCTGGAAAATTAAAACATCCACAGTATTACCCCTCAGAGTAGTAATTTTAATTAAATAGATAGATGACATCCTAGTAAAAATATATATGTTAAAATACAATGGAGACTATCATATGACATGGATATTTGCAAATAGTATGATCCCACAAGCCTCTGAAGGAGAATATGCACCAAAGTTGAGGGACGGTTGTAGAAACAGGCTCTTTGTAGAAACATTCCTTTATCTCCATATTCTTTCCTAGGAAAAGAAGTACCCTTCAAAAGAGGAAAGCTTGAAGATATCTACCTCAGTTATTAAGGAAGTTGTCTTTAATGTCTAGATTTGCATTTCATTTCAGCATTTTTGTAGTACTAGCAGAAGCTCTTTGATAGTACAATTTTTTGTTAGAGGAATGACAGCTCTCTCTGAGAACACCTCCCTGAGAAGCATCTGGACACTGGAGGAAAAAAAAGGTATGAAAAAAAAAAAGGCAGGGAAAAAAATTATTTTCCTATTGATCTGAAGTTAATGATCTGCCACAGGGGGTTACAACTTTTCAGGTGCCTGCAGTCACTTATGCAGCTCTACCTTTGTAAGTCTGGATACTTAATCAATTGGGAAAATATTATCTGCCAGCCACAGAAAATGAATGTAAAACTTCTACAGAGCAGTCCATGTATAAAATCTAGCCACTAAACAAAATAAAAATGCCTAGCAGAAGAAACTGAAAATTCAGGTGAATTGGAAGAATGGCATCTCAGAATTACAAAGTGCTGTACAGGGAATGTAGGGTGAGGGCTGTGCTTTAGCATGTGTGAGGGAGCAGAATTGTTTGGGCAATCGGGCAGGGGCATCCACAGCTTGGTAACAGGACATGGGGGACACCTACAGCAACTCTAACCATGTCAAGCCCTCCAGTCTTCAAACAGGGATGAACACTTCCAGCTCTCACCAGGAAAGTCTGATACAGAAAATCTCTTTGGGGACTATCTGCTTGAAAGCAAAAAACTATCAGTCCTGCCACTCCAGTGGAGTTTATAACCCATTTACAAACCTTTTCTGCTCCAAGGAAGGAGAACAGCACATAAAGGCCAACTTGCTAAAACAATCCTTATCAGTGGTGCAGAAAGTGATAAATACAGGCAAGTGGAATCTAACCACTCATGACTGGGGCATAAGCCTATAATTTTTTGAAATTTCCCAAGAATGGACACTTGCCAGCAGGCCCAAACTCCCTGCAAGTCAACCTGCAAGAAAATGGAGCAAACACATCTTCCCCAGCAGTGCCATAGTCAGTGCAGGTCCCCTGGCATCACTCTCCAGCCTGTTCACAGTTAGATCCCACTTAAGAAAAAATCAGAATATTTTGTTGCTAAACAGAAGACTAAAGGCTGTTATGCAAATCATTTTTATCCTAATGCACAGGAAAATGACTGAATTAGAGCAATAGGATTAGATGCTAAATTGTCAGTACAAAAGCTCAACTTAGAATATAGTAAAAATTAAAAAAAAAAAAAAAAAAAGCTGACAGTGGAGTTTTTGGTCTACCAGTCAAACATTTCACGGAGTGACATCTTCTCTTTCTGTGGAAAATTCCCCTAGAGGAGGATAATGGACTAATTAAGGCAATTAAGGGCGAAGGCATCAGGAGCTTCTCTACAAATCACACAAAAAAAGTCGCCAAGGCACCGAGCCCTCTGCTTCCCTGAGCCCGCGTTGACTGTAGCGTGAGAGGAGTCACACTCAGGCCTCCTCTCCCTGCTGGGTCCCATCTTACCCAGCTGCTGTCACCTCCTGTCTTGCAGGATGCCCAGCCCCAGGCTCCATGCCGTGACAGAGTGGGGCTCCCCCCTGCAGGAGGCATCTGTGGCACTTCGGTCTGCAAGTCCAGTCAGGAGCCCTCTCTCACTCCTCTGGCCCTACAGAGGAAACAAAAATGTTTTTCTGTGGTGTTACATGTGCTTCTCTCCAGCTCATCATGTAGTCCTTTCTCGCCCTTTCTGCTCTCCCTGGCTGCAGAGCAAGCCCGGACTGCCCATTTCATCTTCAAGCAAAGGAAGATCAGTGGAACTTCCTGGTTGTTAAAGTACAGTGCAAGCAGCACTAAGCTCTGATATGGCAATTTCTGTCTGAAACAATTTAGCTTTGATCTCTGGATGCAGTTAATTGCTATCCATGCAGACATTTGTGGAGGAAAAAACAACCACAAGCAATTTCAGAAACAAGGTGCTTGATGCTTAATCTTGCACCTGTCCTAAGAACTGAAATGAGCTTTTCTTAGTCTGGATCATGCTGCATAGAACTGCAGATCAGCCAAAGGCAGAACATTTCAAATGTCAAATTGATGCAAATCTACTCTTCTCCCACATGATAGAAAGAGAAAGTCACTGTGATAAAAACAATAAGGTGTTCCATTCAATATACTCACATTAAAAACATTCTTTGTGTCTTGAAAATAAAGCAATAAATCATATACAGAATAATTGGGGAAAACAGCTACATTCATTCTTCAGTTTGGTCTTTATTTTTTTTCTTCTTGTGGGCAATTCTAGGACAGCAGAGAGCCAAGTCTTACTTCTCCAGGGAAAAAAAAAAAAAACAAACAAACCTGTTATTTTCAGACAGGGAAGGGAGTAAGATAAGACAGGACAACTTTAAGTATACCTAATCAAGGTTCAAATACCAGCACATAAAACAAGTCCTGGCAAAAGAAACCTCTGACTAGCAGCTGGGTAGGTGTGTCTCCACCGAAACTGCCCAGCTACAAATGTAAGCTGTGACAGATATCCTGCTACCCACCGGCAATTTGCTTCTATTCTCCTGGGTGTAACAACTCTTCTCAAACCCTTGCAAGCCTGGTAACTTGGGATTGCCTTGAGAAATGTCATTCCATTTAGCCCAAGAAACAGAGCCATCCAAGACTTGCAGTGTGGGCTTCAGAGGGGCTATGTGAAACCAGGCAAGTGCCTTTGCCTTGCCCCTTCGCTGCTGCTAGTCTGGGACACAGCTGGACCAAAAGGTGTAGTCATGCTGCCTGGTTTAACTTGCTCCCCACAGTCTTCATCCTTCAGATTGCCTGCTCCCCCACACCCCATTGGTACTCTGGCAACCCCAGTATGCAGAATCAAAAGTCCTCTTCTGCACCACAGGAAAAGGCACTCCTCTGCCTCCACTCCAACTCCAACAGCCAGCTTGCCCGCTGAGCAGTGCTTGGATGCTTTTAGCAAACATTCTGCAATGATTCAAGCTGTCTTCACTTTTTTCCTGAGATAAGAGATTCATGATTTTATATAAGTAGTCACTTTTCCCCTAACACAGAATTTTGTTATAGCATAGTGAACAATTTCAGCAGTTTTTTAGAGTCAAGACTAGTTTTGGTTGTCCTATATTTCATCAGTTGTAAACATTTTCACTATTTGCTTGCACCACCTTCTCCAGACCTCTTAGGAAGATGCTGAACACCACACCCAGATCTTGTGTCTATTGGACCTCCTGTTGATGTATGAGGTGCCTGTTTCTTCCAACTCTCCCTTTTCTGGGGGCTAACCCATAAGTAACTTCTGTTCCTGATAGTAAGTGTCACTTGTTATGAGCCATGGCTTCCCTAAGCTTCTGTTGAAAGCTACATAGCCTGAACAAGCACAATATGCATGCTCATGGTGTCCTTCCGAGAGTTCTTATGGCTTTCAAGCCTGACCTTCCTCTCCACACCCATGTTACTTCTCAAACCTCTGACCAAATCTGGCCACTGCAAATGAAATCTTTGACTGACCATTACTTTTCAGGATCACTCCCGAAGCCCTTTTCAAAACTTGCCATCATGTTCCCACTTGAATCCCTCTAAACCCAGAGCTGATAGTAGTGCCAGATCACACATAGTTAGCAATTCAGAAAATTCTTATTTGTGGTGTGTGTTTTTCCAGGACTCCTGTGTAAACACCATCTGGTGCTGAGAATTTGTTAATGTTTAGTTTATCAATTTGTCCTAACATGCTTTTTCCCACCACCTCCATTTGAGGTGGTTCCTCTGACTCCCTCCCCATTCATGGCGTCACTATCACAGTGAATGCCAATGCACGCAAAAAATTTGTTCAGATTTGTGACAATGCCACTGCTGCCTGCCAGTGGATCTTTTTACACAGGGGTCATTTATTGGCCCCAGTAGCTCCTCATCATCTCTATGAGCCATGGACAGGTGCTGCACAAACTGGTCATATTAATATTTATACATCAGATAAACTTTAAATGCATCTATACTTCATATACATGCTGCTAAGTTTACTTTGAAAATTTCAGATGGAAAACACCAAATGTGATCTTGGTACACATCCAAATATAAATGTGAATTCTTTTGAGTATTTCCCAAACAGAAGCAATTTTTATCTTAGGGATCTTCCGAAACTAACTGCTACACAAGCACACTGTGTAGCCTCCAGTCATGTCAAACATTTTTTATCAACAGAGATGAATGAAGCCTGGAACAACACCTTTCCTTGTGTTAAATGTTCCACTGAATACCTGAAAGTACTCTACTGGAGAGAGAAACCAAATACAAGATGACCCTTGCCTGGCCAGCACAGTGCTTTTGAAGTCCCTCTTCATGTGGAGAGTTGTTAAGAAGATTTATGTGAAGTTGCTCATGAAAATTCATAACTAGTGTTTCAGCAGTGGAAGGTAAAATATTTATTAAAAGTAGTGGATTGAAGACAAAAGCCTTGCAATCAGTTTACCATACATAAAATGAGCAATAAAGGTGACTGTTTAACATTTATTTAACAATCCCAGCTGAAGCCCTTAGAAAAAGTGAAGCTGGTGATAAGGGGTAGCAGCTTCTACAGCACTGAATGAAAGACAAGCAAGCACCTTCAGTGCAAATGAAAGGGAGATGAGGAGAATGATTTATAAGGGAAATTATTAATCTTTCACTTTATTGGGCATTTGATTAAATATTCAAGGTAGAAAAACAACATCTAATAACACAAAACCTTGTTTTGCAACAGCTTCCAGTTCTCACTGTTTCTTCTATGAAAGTGGTTTGATTTTTATATTACTGCAGCTTTGATTTTGGGTTTGGTTTTTCTTTTTTGGCCCTTTTATTTTTCCTGAATTAAAGATGACATAAATACATTTAAGTGTAGAGGTGTGGAAAGACAGAAAGAGTTTTATTTGGTTACTAGCATTGTTTTTTCTTCTGCTGCTCTTCACCTGATCCAGGAGGTAAGGAAAGCAATCAAAACAATGAGGAACATGCTCTTGGTCCCACAGCAAATTTGCCTCTTGTAGCAGGAAAATTAATTGGGATGCTATTCAGAGCTGAAATATATCACTGTGTATTCATCAGCACTGAGCATGGTGACACATAAAGAACATTACTCACATAGACACAATAAGGATAATACAACAGCAACACATGTCTGGTAACAAAAAAGCAACACTTTCAAGCTTATCTGTCAGACTTCTCATGTACTTGAAGTGAGGAGAAGGGGGAAGGAAATCAGGGGAACCTGAAATAGCATAGTGTCATGTGGGAAAGTAATATCATCACAGAGCTCTGAGCAGCGGAGACAGATATTTAAAATTCTTTTTCATTAAAGAATATTTTTAGATGCTTGGCTATTTCCCTTCTTCTTTCTGTTTTCTCGGTATCATTTTAATGAATATGTATATTCCTGAATATTTTATTTATATATGTTCCCTCCTTCTTCATCATAATTCCACTGTTACTTAGTGACAAGGCTGTGCTGTTGCTATGTTTTTTTTCTCAATAATCCTGCTCATTTGATGCTGCCATTCTTCTCCCTGTACAAGCAGGCGTCAGCCAACAATGGGGAGAAACAGCTGGCTTGTTTCAAGGTCCCAGATTTTACTGCTGTTGGTAATGGCACAAGTTATGCTGAGTTCACAGATGAGTGGCCCTCTGAAACTTTCTTACTATTGCTACAGCACAAGCTGCAACCTCCTGCCAAAGGCAGCTCCACTTTGCCAAAGGCAACCAAACCAAACAAACCAAACTAAAGAGCTGAGTGACCTGCTGGACTGCTAGGAGACCTCGTCTGCAAGTAAATCCATCTGCAGACACTCAGCCGCTTGAGTCATGAGACTGAATTCAGACATCCCACCAGAGCCCACCTGAAGTCTCACACAGAGAATTTAAATGAACAAAGAGATTACTCATCCACAAAAAACCCTGTTACAGATATCTATTGTGCTGGAAAAACAAATGCATATTCATAGGGGCATTTGCCCCAGGTGAAGTAATGCAGTGATGCACAGCAGGAGCTGTAATGCCAGCTGGGCAGCACTTTGTACAGATCCCACCTCACTGCCCAGCCCAGTGCATGCTCAGGAAAAGATTACGTCAGTGATAAGGACCTCCAGAGGGGCACATCCAGCCCCTTTGGTGATGCAGAGATGCTGGGGCTTTGAGGCTCATTGCAGGGGAAGGCCAACTTCAAAGAATGTGCATTTAAAGGCCAGAGAGACCATCATAAAATATAGTGTGATCTTCCAAACACCCTTGGAATATTGCTTCACCCACCAATTCTTACTCCAAATGTATCTGGATGTTTTCAAATTATGATGACCTCGATACTATATTGCAATCTGGCTATAACATCAAAATATAGCTCCGCATTTATAAAAGCTTACACTGTAGCATTAATCAGTTTATTTTTTTACTAAATACATTCACACTTCTTTCTCACACATCTCAAATTTTAGTTAACAACAACCAATAGTTTAATTTAAAATATAAAAGATATCCTGTGTTATGCAAACACAACTAGGGAAATAAAATAGGCCCACTTGTTTGCTTTCCTGCTGCGATTTGAAAAGCAGATGATCTGGGTTTTTACAATTGCTTTAAGACCATAGCTTTGTCAGCCAGGCTCCTGATCTGAGCCAATTTTTCCAGTTGATTTGCAGACCCCTTGAAATGGGTGTTTCTAATCCTGTTGTAAGCACAGACATGACAGATACCATCCTGGCAGATCCCTCTCGAGCTACAACGTCCATCGCAGCTGCAAGAGACGTGCTGGGGCAAGGCTTGTCTCCCTCATCCCACAGCATAATCCCAGGTTTTCACACAGTAAACTTTTGTATCCAAGCCCAACAGCCTGTTCACTAAAAGACTAGATCTCATTTTCCCAAGCTCTCTTGCATTCCTGTTATTTTTCTACCCTTGAAGAAAGCTGGTTTGCCACTAGTTACCCTTCCCTCCCCTGTTCCACTCCCCAGTTCCCTCACCAAGAACAACTGTATCAGACCTTTCAGGCCCTAATTGCTTTATTTTATCATGGTTAGCAATTAATTTAAGTAGGAAAAACAGGGAGCCAAAATTCACTGATGCAGACATAGAGATTTCCAGTGTGGAAACAACAAACTCACCTTGTTTCCCCTTCAAGTCTGATTCTTGGCATGTTTAATTTTAAACAAATATATCTCATGCTGAGTGTATAGTTGGCTTGAAAGCTGAACTGGTGTCAAGAGGCTCAATGGCAATAAGTAGCACATTTTCCTCAGCTTCCTTCAAAAAATAATTGGTTTTGGTCTGAGAACTCTAAAATTAATTCGGTTGCTCATCCAGTGAGATCTCACTCTTGCAAAGGTTTGTTTCTGCTTGAAAACCACATTGAATATAGGCACTTATGAATGAAGCAGCAGGGGAGCATGGTCAATTTAGTACTATAATTTATGCAGCCTTGTTGTGGCGTGTTTTGCTTTAGAGTTCAGGTTTGCCCCCTGTTCTCCTTCCCAATCTCCTTCCCTCCCCAGCTGTCAATCTTTCCAAGCTCTTCCCTAACCTCCTCCCCTCCAAGCTGTCAATCCTCCCTTTCCCTGCCCCTTCTCTAGAACATTCCCTGTCACTCCTTCTAGTCCCCTCCCCTTCTTCCAGAGTGTTCCTGTCCATTTAGTTACACTCAACACCCTATTGATTACTTTGTGTTATTCCACTCCTCTATTTCCCCTGATAGGTTTATGATCTGTTAGTCCGCCTTAGACCCCTCCCCAGCTCTACCCTCATTGGTTGTTGTTCCTACTCCCCTCCTCCTGAGTTCCTGTATAAAACCTTTGTTTGCCCTCCCAAAGTGGTCTTGGGCTCCCCCTCCCCTAATAAGCCCACTCTGGAACATCCTTGTGCTGTGTTGTCGTTTTCTGTCCATGCGCCGGACCCGCAGTTACCGGGAATTGCAGAGCTTGCAGGGGACGGTCGTGCCGCAACGCAGCCTTTCACGTTTCTGTCAAGCTGAAGAATGCTTCAAGTTTTGTAAGCTTTCCTCTCAAAACACCCTATATTCTATTTCTTCACAAAGTGATCCTGTACTGAGTTCATCTAGCACTGTTTTTAAGAAGAGTAGCAACAGTTGTCCAGGACAAAGCAACAAATTTACAGCAATTTTTAGCAAAGGAGAAGGAATCTAATTAGCTATTTCTCAGCTTCAGTCTTGACAATATGTACATGACCTTTATATCCCATATTTGCCAGGCTTTCTCACCAGGCTCATTACCAAGGTATAATAGCATCTGGCAGTCCCAGGCCCACCTACGGCTTGGGTGGAGAAGTAATGAAGAACAGCCCTGCAGACAAGGACTTGGGGTTGCTAGTGGACCTGACAAGGAGTAATGGGTACAAAATGAAAGAGGGGAGGTTTAGGTTCAATATTGAGAAGCAATTCTTTACTGTGAGGGTGGTAGGGCACTGGTACAGGTCACCCAGAGAAGCTGTGGACACCTCTGGCAGTGTTCAAGGCCAGGCTGATGGGGACTGTGAGCAACCATGTCTAGTGTGAGGCCTCCCTGTCAATGGCAGAGGTACTGGAACAAAGTGATTTTAAGGTCCCTTCCAACCATCCCATGATTCTGTGAAGAATGATAAGAACAAATATAAAGACTGGTCAATTCAGATGTAATATTCAGCACTATATTTATGCCTTATATAGACTACCAGCAAAATTACAATTAAGTTTTGACAGAAGTATTTGCATAGAATAGTTAATAAAAAAAACCACTTACTAAACCTTTTTAATGATAACAAAATGACAATTAAGAATGACTTAATATGAATATTTAATTAGGCTTAATAAAATGTAAAGTCAAGGCTAATTCCAAAAACTAATTCCAAGGACTAACTTATTTTTTGACCACTTTGCTTGATTGTCAGGGGAAAAAGCCCTACAACTGTTTTACAGTCCATTGCTGAAAATAAATTGGAGCTAACTGCTTCTTTTCAGGAAAGCCACAGTGCCAGATTAGCACACAAAACATATTTTAAGGTATTATAATTTTTTTTCCTGAGGAATAATAAAATAACTTGGATTAATATAATTGCTATCCAAGAGGCAGCACTTTGAGCTACACATGCAGGGAAAAAGAGCATTTTTTTTTTTCCAGTTGTCATTGCCAGCAGCCCTACCCAATCCAGCTTTGAAGTCTAATTTGGAAATTTTTCCCAGGGTACCAGCCTATGATTTCTTTTTTTCCTGGAGCATCCCATGGCCCCATAGCTCCATGGAAACAATGATATATTTGTGCTCCCCAGTGATCATCACTGTTGCAAATGGATGTGAGCAGGGGAAATGGCACTTCAGTTGTGAGTAGGAGAGAGGAGGGAGCGCACCGGGCTGGAGTCTGGTCCCTAAGGACTGAACAGGGTGTTCGTGGGTCAGAGGACAGAGCATGAACCCACCACTGGTGTCAAATTTCCATTTCTGCCTGTAGATCACGTGTGTTTTGGAGGCAGAGTGACCACTGAAAAACAGAGGTTGCCATTAAATGTATTGCTGTCTTTTGTTTCAGCTTCTGATTCAGGCTAATTACAGCTGCTCTTACCTCAAACTGACCCTTTCCACTCTTTCTGGCTGCCCCAAACTAATAAAGACTATCTCGGAGTTTCCCTCTTTGAAAACTGAGGAGTTCCATCATGCAAGCAAATTCATATTTGAGACAAAACATGCAAGGAAGATGGTGGGTCTTCTTACGGATCAGGGGCATGTAGGGATGG
Source organism: Chloebia gouldiae (assembly GCA_003676055.1). Taxonomy (NCBI): domain Eukaryota; kingdom Metazoa; phylum Chordata; class Aves; order Passeriformes; family Passeridae; genus Chloebia; species Chloebia gouldiae. Next base: position 349,428 of record QUSF01000051.1, on the reverse strand, counting down.
GTCACGATGTGAAAGATGTCGCACTGTTCTGCTGGCATCTCACTTACAGCTTTCAGGGAATGCTCATACCAGAGACAATGTCTGGCCAGCCAAGTCTGGGAACTGAGTTCCAGTTTGGGAGGATTAGCAAGCACTAATGGTCCTTACCTAAAAAACACCAGAGACCAGCAGCCAGGTCTTTGGCAGTTACCTCCCTGTGTCTGGGCAGCTGTTACTACTGAGGGAGAAAATGCATGTCTTTCTTCCAAATCATCATGTGTTCCATGAGTGAGAAATTATGGCAAAATTCCACATTGAAAACTGACTGCAAATGCAGCACCTTCTCACATAACTAACCTGCTCACTCTGTGAATTGTCAATTTTGCTGATTTCAGGTGACTGAAATAGATTTTTACTACCTTCTGCTTTCTAGTTGCATAAAACTGACATCATTGAGAGCAAGAGAAAGAGAAAAAGGTTTTCTCTATTTCATCAGCTTTCACATTTCCTTTACCAGGGACAGTGCAGAATGATGCAGAAGACATAGCTTCATGTACAGGTCCCAACCAGTTATGAAAAACAATAAATCCAGACCCCTATACCGCACTTTCTCCTGGGTTATTTTTCAGAGCAGAGCCACTCTGATGCTTTATAAAATTACTTCCTGAAGACTGCATTTCTGCAGCAGCATAGCTATTTTTAGCAACCAGACAACCTTTTTTTTTGTAGGTTGGAACCACCAACCTACATAAAAAAGCTGTGAAGTACATTAATACCAACTTATCAGACATCCTCAACTTTGACTCTGTACCTATGCTACCAAAGGGTATTTTAGTTTATCTGATCTGTCAGAGAAAATCCCAAACAATTAATTTCTAGTGGAATGGTTCCTCCAACACCATTCAGCAGCCTTGGCACAGAGCTAACATAGAAGAGCTACTTGATGAATACAAAACACCACAGCAGACAGGCTTTCAGTAAGAGACGAAGGAATGAAGTCTGGGGGAAGGAAGGTCTGACGATGTCTTTGTCATCACACAGCCATGTCATGTCACCAACTTGGCCCAAGTAGAGCTCCAGGCTCTGTGCATATGCCCTGGCAGCAGAAATGGGACTGGTTCTGTTTGCTTCTTTTTAGTGCAGGGTTATTTGTATGCATTGACAGATCTTCAGGTATAACAAGGGAATGAGCAAGCAGAGAACAGATGAAGATTTTGTGCTGTGCAAGGAAACATGGTGAACAAAGACCAGTGAGCATATAAATCTCCGCCTGGTCAATTATGAAGTTACACCTTTATCTATCATTGTTACCCAGAGGAGGGAAACGTCCAGATCTCTGGCAGTTTTGCTGCAGCACCAGCTACAAGACATGCCAATGCCTCTAATTACTGAAAACCTTGTCAATGCTTTATCTTCACTCTCAGTAACAGCCAGTGATTTGAAGCCAGTGTCTTTGCTCATGGAGACACATGCTCCTGCAGTGACTGGCTTAATCAGCCTTCTGGTCATGGATCAAGTCCTTTCTAACTCCTTACACACCCAGCACTCAAAATGCAGATGCCCATCATTTGAAAGCTTAAAAACATTTTTGCCACCTGGGGCAAATTATTTCCAAATCCCTAAGCTAGGAACCAGAATAGCTGCTGCTGGCACCAGTGTCAGGATAGTACAAGTCAGTATTTCAAGCCATGGCCACTGCTCTCAGCCTTGTGCCAAGCTCTGCAGCAGCTGTGTCTGAGGGAAGTGATGCCAGTCCACCCATGCCCTCCCCAGCATACTTGGAGAGGTAGTGAGGGAGAAAGAGAAATAAATACTTTCCTCTCACTTCTCTTTCCTTCAAAATGGGGTGAGGCCCCCTCAAGGCACCTGGACAAGCTACTCCTCTGCTCAGGAGCTTAAAGGGAAGCCTCAAGAAGTTAATGAGGAGGGAGAGGGATCTTGCTACCCATTTTGGGCTAGGAAGATATACAAGCTTCCAAAGCCAGTGGATGTCCACTGCGGTGTTAGGTGGAACAGATGGCACCTCCAAAGTGCAGCCTGGCCTCGCCACCAGCAGAGCAGTGTGTCTCCTGCACATATCCCAGGTCGAAGCACCCCGGACATTACCTCCCAAGAGCACTTCCCAAACACAACCAGTAACTAGCAAAGTTTCGGTGGGAGCAAACTCCTGGTTTGGATATTGTGGGATGGACTGCAAAGACATGACCAGCCAAGCTGGCACCTACTTTTCAGGATTTGAATAAGAACTGTCTCCATACTGTTTCTTCTGCTCAACACTTTGTGGGTTAAATTTTTATTGGGTAGATTGAGTCTTTTACCAAATACTCTATGATGTTTGTGAACTAATTTGGGATAATGAAGACCATAGTCCAGGACAGTTTATAGTTCGCTTTCCTTTCATCCAGGTACAGAGACAGGAGGGATAGGTAAGGTGCAGATCTTAAAGAAAGGGGTAATAGGTAGTGCTGAAGCAACAGTGGAGAAATTACAAGTAGTGATGTCACAAATTAATACTTTAGAGTTACTCAAGGAATCACCATCAAAGATACTGGCAAATATAGATTTAATATATCTTTATAAAAATGTGCAATAACAGATTCAATGGTAAGGTTCACTGCATTACATACTACATGGATAAAACATACAAAGGCAAATTAAGTTAGAATCCAGTTAGAGTGACAGAGACCAAAGATCCAACAGGGTATGTGAGTTTCTCCCCTTGAGTTGTGGGGCTCAGAGCCCCCTTGCTTTCTAAACTCATGATGAAGCCTAGCTGCACCTAGGCAATCTTAGTCTCAGACTTGTACAATTGTTTGTATCAAAAGAATCAATTTGTTTGTAAAGGAATCAATTACATTATTTCATGAGTATTAATCTAGCATGCTATCAGCTATTTACAGAGGATTTGTTGCAAAGAAGGTATCTCTCTGCCTCGGGTAAGGAAGGATGTCTTGATCTCAGGTAAAGAATCTCAAATTTCGAGAGGCGTCCCAGCTCCAGTGGAGATCACACATATGCAGCCACACTGCCTAGCAGGGAGAGCTCAATTAGGCTGTCATATTCATGGGATAAAGCAGTTGGCCCACAGTTCAAGTGCCTAAAGCGAGGAAGGTAAGCACGTATGAGTCTTGGCAAAACCACCTGCCCTCCTTGCATTAACAGCATGCTTGGTGTTCCAAGTCCACATGCATGGCTGCTCCCTGGGTCATCTGCCCCTTTGTGGCTTCCCTGGGGGGATTTTGCCTTGCCTATCGCCCAGGTCTTTACCTGCTTTGTAGTTTGTACCAGACTACTGCTAGTTTGGTTGAGGAGGCTGAGTGCATCCATCACAAGTGAATACTCTGAGTATTCAGTTTGTCACATCTGTCTAGTTTGTCGATTTGTGCAAATCAACATCAGTGAAACCAAGTAAGCTGCATCCACTGGGGAGCTGACCCTTTGCTGCAGACATTTCCTGGTTCTCAGCTGCCATGGGGATCAAACAGCAGGCTGGTTCTATACCCATCTGAGTGACTGCATTCAAATGTTTCCAAATGCCTTTAATGTTCTTTTCTTGCTTGTCAGGGTTACATATCCTTGGATAGGATTTCTATTACAAGTTTTCAGCATCCTTTCACATACCCTTAAAATTGCCTGTAATGTTAGAGAGGGCTCTAATTTTGCATAGTTTAAACCAGTCCTAACTGCAGAGCTGTAATATCCTGTGCATCTTGCCTCAAGGCACAATGTAAATGAAAGTGGACCTAAGAACAGGGCTTTGTGTCTCAGCTGAGGAGAGCAGCATGTGCCTGCCTACATAAGGAGAAGTAGGTTATATTTCTAATAACAAGCAACTTCTTTTTCTTTTTTTTTAGGAAAAAACAAAAAGTGAATATTATCAATGAATTTGAGCTGATCTATTCTCCTTGCCTCATTCCTAAGCAGATAAAATATAAGAAAAACAGACAGACAGAAAATTCCCAAAGGAGACTCTTGTCTTGTTTAAGATATAGTGAATTCAGTCTTCAGAGACCATGAAGTCTGAGAGATTTTAAGCTCTGTAATGTCAGTCAAATAATTATCTCACAGAATGCATTTTTGTAGGTGAAATCCCTCTGGTTTACTTGTTTTCCTGCTATGAAATGGAAAGCTGCTAGCCCCTTGGGAAATAAAAAAAAAAAAAAAAAAAAAGCACAGGGAAACCAGAGAAAATCAAGTTTGTGTAAACACTTCTTTCCACTTGTACTCTTCACCTAAGACTTGGTGATGAAACACCTTAGAAATAAGATTTCTCTCTGACACAGACTTCTCTCCCAGTTGCATGTGCAGGCAACCAGAGTGAAACATTAAAATAAGGAAAATTAAACATGTTGCCAAACAGTTGAGTGTTAAACACATCATTAACTGAAAACCTTACACTGAGATGAAATGCAGAAAATTCAGAAGAACATCCTAATCAAACACTTTTTTATTAAGTTTATTAAAAATAGAGTATTACTTGAATTGTAAAGTGACTGTGACATTAACTTGATTTGGTTTTTTTCAGAATATTTTACATTTAGGAGATAAAATCTGGCTGCATGGCCCCTTGGATATGGAGCTGGATTAAGAATTAATCCGTTAATTGGCTGGGCAATTGGGCAAAGTACATAATCCCTCTGCATGATTTATATTTCTTCATCTTTAATACAGAGTTTTCATGCACTTCAGCTTTCCTGAACTGTTTTGATTTACACAGATAAAAGGCTTATATTAATTACTATAGATGATACTGAAATGCCATAAAAGCATTGCTTAATGAAATATTGATTTTAAAAAATATCAAGTAGGACTAAGTCCTTGCCCTAGATGTTGAGGAAATGCCTGTGAAATGGGAGTCTCAGATCAGTCTCCTCAGAGATAATTCACAGCTCTGAACAGAGGAGCAGACAGGATACTCAGAAGTACTGAGTTGTTCAGTGGAAAAGCCAAGCCCTGGGTGTCCTAAATGACCATCTGGAATTGCCACTGACAGTCCAACCACAGGCACATAAGATGCCACCACTGCTCACAGAAGATCCCTGGTAACACCAGTGTCTTCAGGCTGCTTTTTTTCTTAAGTGGAAATGAAACCGAGAGGAGTTGAGGGTATAATTTCAACTCTTGCAAAAAGCTTCAGACTGTATGCTCTGTCTCTTTCAGTGGAGAGCAGCCAGGACCTGGAGAGGTGGGGGGAGCATTTAAAGGTTAGTAACTAATGAGGCTGTGTGGAATCAGAGAGATCAGAGACAGGAGGAGGCAGTGGTTTCTGATAACTAAATTAGGGAATCCACAGAGAGTTGTTTATGTGCAGAGATATTTACACTAACCCACAAACACCTACAGTTTAATGCATCATGGGTATCTTAGGTGACAATGGTATGCTGAAACATTTCAGTAATGCAGTCAGAAAGTTTAACCATAAAGCAATGTGACAACAGCCTTGTAATTAATGCTTTATCATTAGAAGTGCTTGAAAAGAGGTTGAAACGCAATGTGAAGCATCTGAGAGGTGCAAAATTATGTGAGCAGTATGCAATGGGTTAAAATAAATAATTTCACCTTTTATCCTCACAGTGACGAACTGTGCAATACTACTATTATAGTCCTTATCTGAATTCTGCCCTTCTTTTCCTCTTATGATTCTGCATTTTTGTCCTTCTTTTTTTATGCTATTTCATGTACTGGATGGCACTGAGATAAAACTGACCACAACCATGTTTCCTGAAACTACAGTGAAGGCTGCCTAAAAGTTTATCAATCTAATTTGCTTTTCTTCCCTGCTAGAAAATCACTAGGAAAAGCAGCAAGGGACGAGCATGGCTAGCTCAGATCTGAAGCCCTGAGGCTGCATCTGCCAGTGCATCGCAGGTCACAGAGCCAGCGACTCTGGCAGTGCTGTTCATTCACCAGAAAAGAGAAGAGACACGTGCAAAACCATGCTCTCACCTCTGTCTGCTTCCCAGCCTAGATCTGTGGTTTCTGAAATGAAATTTCGCTGTTGGGGAGGCCAATGGCACAGCATGGCTGTTAGCATTTGCACCACACTGGGGCTGGAACCCACCCAAGGCTTTGGCCTGCAGAAAGACACGTGAAGCTCTGAGAAATCCCTTACAAGACTTCAGTGCAGCCAGGTATTTTTATCACAGGTATAATTTTAATCGCATCCATAATCCCACTGAGGTCTGTAGGGCTATTCACATCTCTCCATTTAGGGACTTTCTGTAGGTACTTTGCAGAATCTGTCCCTGAAAGCTTATAGATTTTTTTTTTAACCATATGTAGACCTCTTACCCCACACAATAGTTTGACAAGTTTAATTAACAACCCGAGTGCCACTTAAGTGACCCAGAAGCACAGTTCAAAGCACAGATGGAAGTCAAGTCAGATCAAGTGAATAAAGATAAAAACCCCAAGAGTGAAACTCTAACCATGTATCCAAGTGCCTATGCCACAAGTATCCCACCCAGCTTCTTAGAGACCCTTGCAGGAGTGACGTGCCATTCATCAGGAGCCTAAGGTACTGAGGTTGGGCACATAACAGCAGAGAGCAAAGACTCAGATATGAACAAAAAATGAAGAAAACATTAAGCATGAAGTGAATGTCTGGTCAGCCTGCAAAGCCCACCCACAATGTGTTTGAGGGAAGCCTGTGGAAGGCAGGAGCTTGCAGCCCCCTGCACGGAGCACATAAGCTCCCAGCCTTCTGCAGCTCTGTGCATGGAACATTAAGAGGAGCCATTCAATAAAACAGAAATTATAGAAACCAATAATAAGCATTTACTGCCTTATGGAGTGGGGAGTGGGGAAATCTCTCATTCATCTCATCTGCAGCAAGGCATTTCTGGGATTTTGTTGATGTAGGTAGAAGAACTGCAGGTGCAGAGACTCAAGGCACACCGATTCATGCGTTCTCTCAGGATCATCTGTGCCTTGTACAGGAGCCACTGATAAAAAGAAATCAAACCCAACAGAGAGCAGCTTAGGGTTCAGTTTTGCCTCTTCTGCTGGTATCCACAGTACAGTCTTGTATCTCTGTGACTGCACTGTGCCACCTATTTCTTTGAGTTATGGGATCACTGGCCTGTGATCCCACAACTGTCACAACAAAGACAATACAGAAGCATAAATAAAAAATATCTCCACAGAAATAATTTAAAGGGATGATCTAGAAATAGGCTGAGTTCTCATCCAGGGCTTCAGTTTTGATAGTGATGGTGGCTTTGATGTGCCTTCTTCAGACTCCATGCTAAATTCATACATCCATCTCATTTTAAAGAGTGGGAGAATTAATCCTGATTTTAGTTCTGTCACTTCAAGGAATGAAGAAGGAAACAGCCCACTAAAATAGACCTGAACTTAACTCATGAGGTGAAAGTCTAACTCTTTACTAGTATCCATTTAGTATCTAGTGAAAGTACAATATATTCTTGATTCTATCCATCTGATTTTATAGTTTTCTGAACAATGGAGACAAATCTGAAGCTGGATCTATTAAACTCTTCACATAAAAAAACAAAAGCTGGGAATCAGCAAAAAAAAAAAGGGAAGTGTGAAGTTTCACTTAAATTCCCTTTTTTTCCCCATTGCAACTTGTCTCCCACTATCACTTCAGTGATTCAAATTCTACTCTACCATCTGTTCTGAGAAGAAACAAATGGAATCTGTCTAATTTCTGGAAATTCTGAAACAACCTGGGTAATCTCATTCCAGCAAAGAATCTGAGTACGAATCAGCTTTCTGATCTTTATATTTTACAAGAAAATGTAGCTGAGACTGAACAAAATAATGCTTATAGAACAGAAAGCAAACATCCCAACAGAGTAAATATAGACCAAAAAAAAAATATATACAGTCCTTCATTGCTCTGCCTAATGTACTTATGACCTCAAGTGACAGTGTCTCACTCAAGCTGCCAGATTGTGTAAAGAGTCTGAAGGATGTTCACAGCAAAGTTACTGAAGAAAGTTCCCTGAAAACTCTGGATTAAAAGTTAAAAAGTGAGTATTGTGTCTGTAATGTAACTTGGCAGATTTGAAACCATGTTTTTAACTTTGTCAGCTGCCCATGAGTTACACAGCATGAAAACATCCCTTCCCTTTGATGGTGAAGGCAAAAGTTCATCATCTTTTCATTGTGATGTTTGGGGGACATGATACATGAGCCTTCTCCATGTTCCTGTTCAACGCTGAGAGGTGCAATTTTATTGACAATGCACATCAGCTCCTCTCCAGAAAAAAAAGTTTTCAAAAAATAGATTGAGAGGGGAAAAAAAGCCTTTTGGAAGAACTCCTGTACTTTTTCACCTGCATTCCTAACTTAGCTTCTTTCTACATATTAGGTTTACACAGAGGTAGCATGTAAGAGTGAGAAGATATAGAGCTGTTATTCCTCCCATTAAAGATAAGCATAAGTAGTTACGCAAGCACCCTACAGATTGCTGGTTAAATGTGCAGTGACTAACCAGATATCACAGGAAGGAGTCTTTACTTCCAGACATCATATCTGCTGAACAGTGCAGACTTATCTTATACTGGTCTATAAAACAGGTAACTGCCTTTCAGATTCCCTCTGAGGAAAAGCACGTTCCATCAGCCCAGGCACCTGGAAATAAAGTCTGGTGGGGACTTCAGTCACTTCTGCTGGAGATTTCTCTTTTGCCTTACAGCCTTAAAATAGATGGTTTCTAAGTCACTGTCTAGTGTGGGCAAAATCTGGCATGTAGATATAGAAACACAGCCACTGGAGGTCTGAAACATCTAAAGGTTTTCTTCTTTAAGTACATCTTAGAGATATAATTAAAAGTCTTCTGACAGCTGACACACACCTTTGTGATATGTATGGTCCAGACAGAAATGATGACAGTGCTAGTTTTGGAAATAGGTATAGGAGTCACCTTAAGAGTGAGCTCTGTGGCAGTTCTTAGCATGACATGATCCTGATGAATAGCACCCAGCTGAAGTTTAGCAGTCAGAGCATTTGGTTCTGCCACCTTTCTCCTGGAAGCTTGACAAATATGTAAGCAGTCTCAGTGCAATCCGGAATTATTTCTGTTCACAGGAGAGTAGTACCCACAGTCCCCTTTCAGAATCTGGACAGCCTTACTCTGTCATTGTACAAGCAATCCTATTCCAAAAGTTAAAGAAAGTATAAAAAGTCAGATACAAGTCAGATAAAATCAAGTGCAAATAAAAACTGCTCCACACAGAATCCTGAATCCTGCATGACCTACCAGCTATATAAGAAAAGAAAATGGAAATTGTTTTAAAATGACTTACAAAGTACTAGAAGGTGAGGCCAGTAGAGGAGCAGAAGAAGAACACAAATTATTTTTATTCTTTCATAGTTCTAAATTAATCAATTAATAATTAATAAAGTTCTAAATTAATAATTTGCCACCACTGGTCTCCAAAAATTTGTGATCTTAAACCCTTAACCCTATTTAGCTAAAATAATATTCTTGTTTCAACAGCTTCCAGACTGCCAAGCCTAAGTAAACCCTACATCAACACAGCAGAGGAAACAATTTCAGAAGAGGGTTCTTATTACACTGCAATAATGAGAAACATCCTTATGGCTCACTGCAGGCCTATTCAGAGCTACCTTTACCTGCTTCTGCTTCTGTCTACACAACTCTGCTGAGAAGCAAACTATATTAACCTGTGTTGATCTTTTGCAGCTACTTCAGCACCCCACCTAGCCCAGGTATCTCTGCATGTCACTGCTTTGACCTGCCTGTGTTCCCTTTTTTATTTTCATTTGCTGTGGAACTGACATTGGATATCCCTTCCTCAAGAAATCCTATGTGGCAGCACCCAGGTTCCTAATGACGACAAAACTGGATTCAAAAGACATAACAAACACTATTAAAAATAGACTCTACATAACAAATCTGGATCTCAACTGAATTTAAGGGCATAATCTTATTCGTATTTTAACAATGTAAATTCTTACACAATTATTTATTTTTACGATCACATTTAGCTACATCTTTAGTATACATGGAGGGGTATGATTATAAAACAGAAGTCTTGGGAAGTGAGTGCTATTCCTTTCAGACATTCACTCTCCAAGAGCCAGCCTGCTTGGTTGATTTCCCTTGAATAGATTATCTATATTAATAACAATTAAAAGATGTACCAAAACACACAAACACTTTGTTTCCCTTTCAATTTAGGCTCCATTTTAGCTAATGAGGCAGACACTGAAGCTGTACTTTGAATAGCGGGTTTTTATGGATCAAAGAATAAAAACCGCCTGGTATGTGAATTTTGTTACTGTCAGAAAATAGATCCTCTTCTTCTTTTTTACTTAAATTACTAGACATCACCATCACATACTGACTTTTAAAGATTTTTACAATGGGTTAAGAAAACTCCACAGATGAGGGTTGGTGGAATTCAAAGAAGCAAATAATTTTTCATCTGCCTCCTGCCTCCTGACCGTTTAACTTTCTAGACCCAACAGGGGATGTGAGCAAATACTCCCTCTATTTAAGCTGATGTAATACCTTTAGAATGTATCTTAAAAGAGGCAGTAGACAGTAATCTGTAATAGTTTAGCTTCTGTCCAATTTATTACTTTTCTGTCACCCTCTTAGATATTGCCAGATCCCTGAAACACTACAGTTCTTTTCCGTTCATTTCATATATGTGACATTTGATAAATAATTTGATAGCACTTTGTGGAGAAATGAACTCCACTCAGATAAAATTTCTCCATCCTCCCACCTCTGACCCTGGTCCCAACTCCAAATCAGCAACAGACCCCAAGGACTAAGGTTATGGATTCATATCAATTTGAAAAGATATAAAAAACAATTTAGGTGAGCACAAGAAACAACCTGTCCTTCAGAAAAAGACAGAAGAGCCAAAATTCTTTCACACACTCCTGAAGCATAAAAGCTATCCCTCTGGGGCATCACAGCAGAGGGATGCTTCTTGGCTATCTTCACACTTCATCAGAAAGCCCATATTCTGTAGTGCTGTCTGCAAGTTGTGCGTAACCATGTGTCTACAAATTCAAGATTCAGTTTTGTCCTTTGACTTCATTTCAGGTCTTTGCAACAAGGAGAGGCAAATATCTTGGGGACTGAAATGCCATGTTGCTTTGGTTTAGTTCAAGCAGCCTGTGGCCTCTCTTTTATGAGAAACTCCCTATCACTTTATATCTCTGTAAAGCCTGAAGATATCTCTTGGGAAAAAGGTGAATTAAGAGCTATATTTATCTTTAGTGGGTAGCACATTTAAAGCAATTCTTCTATGGACTCTCAGAGTAACAGAGCAGTACTAGAGGAGTAAGTATAGTCTAACATCTGATATTTAGGATCCTGCAAAAAATAGAGCAAACTTCCTAACAATCAGATCAAAGTTAAGAATAAAGTTGCATAAATAGTAACACCGAAAGCTGGCAAAAAAGCCACAAACAAACAAACAAGGAAGAAAAAAAAAAAGTCACACACAGAAACAAGGACCCACACCACAAAACAAAACAAAAACACAACAAAGAGAAATGAGGATAGGAAAAAACTCCAATTATAATGTCTGGATGCTAAAAATACCAGATAAGAGAAATAGTTAGGTGAATAAAGGAGGATATACTCACCCACCTCACACTTTCCAACAAAGCAATAAATCAGTGCCCAAGAGCTGAGATTAACATGGACCTGAGAAAAAATCTGATTCGTATCTTGATCCTTATCTAGAACAGAGAACTGGGAAACTAGGAAACCTTGGAAGACTACCAAGGAATTTAATCCTCAGATCGGTCACACTATGTGTTCCTGAAAAACAATTCTGATAGAAAATAAGAACTATCTCTCTAAGTGAGTAATCTGAGAACAAGACAAAGTGAAGATACAGTAAACTCAGGGCTGGTGTAAAGAATGTACTAAATTATATGCTTTGACTGAAAGAAATTTATTATCAGAAGCTTTCCACGGGGAATAACAACAAGTAGGTGTCAGAGAGCAATCTGAGAAATGGTGACTTGGAAAACGAATTTACCTACAGAATAAACACAGGCTTTTAGTAGGGGTTTAAGCAGGAGTCACAGTACTGTAGTCCACATGGTAGAATGATACCAGAAAGAGCTGAGCCCCACCTGCTTACTCCACTCTCACCTTTCCACAGCCACCAAGCCCTAAATCCAGCTCCTGAAGTGCCACCAACAGCTCATTTGCTACACAGAATGGAGCAGCACTAACCCTTTGAAACCCAAGCAACCACTACACATATCTATGTGGTGAATATGGATATAGGTAGCTATGGGTGAAGTCTGGGGAAAAAAAAAAAAAGTGGAAAAAGTGGAGGGGCCAAAGATGCAAAGAATGATAAAGTCAGAGCTGATGGGGTGGGAACAAGCTGCTGAAGTGCCTCTAAAACTTTATTATAAATGAGTCATCCATTTCCAAATGCCAAAATTACAGTGTCCAAAAACTGTCAGGTAAACGCTGAGATCACTGAGCTTTTCTAATATTTTCCTAGGAAAAAATGGACCATAAAGTTGCTAAATAGTTCTGCAAATGGTTAATTCAATACAGATGTATCCCTCTCCAGCGGCATGATGAACCAAGACACATCTGTGTATGTGGATGTACATAGCCCTGAGTTCATCTGTCTCTGAGATTAAGAAAATGGAGGGGAACAAGGAGAGAACAGACTTTGTCTGTGTGGCATTCATATCCCAAGGAACACATTCACATCAAGCTTTGAGTGTTAGGACAATAGCTGATTTTGTGAATGAACTTAGGATACAACTGCACTCAAACCAAAAATGAGTTTCACATCTTCTGCCTTTCTAAGCATGGAAATGGGATGTGAGTTGAGAGTTGATATCCTGATGACAGGTAAGAGTAGACAAAATTTGAAATAACTTCTGCATAGCACTTCCATCCAGCCTAGCCATAAAACTAGGCTCAGTTACACTGGAGGGGAACTCTGGGCTCAGCTCCCATACAGCTAAGGATTTGCTGAAACTGAGAAAGGCAATAGAAGAGCTGGGCTAACTTAGCACACACAAAAGTGGAATCAAAGGTCTGAATGAAGGCCTTTTAGGACTGAAGTGCTGGGGGTAGTGGCAAAGCATCCCTAGGATATGTTTCCTATTAGAAATTGGAGACAAACTGGATGAAAATCAGTCTTAAGCTCTTAAGCTCACCTTAAGTGACACACATAAAGGGAAACTACTGAGGGACTAAAGTAAGTTTGTGCAGTCATACCAACAGGTTTGCAAATATGCACAGGAAGCCAGATCAGGGTTCAATAATGCTTGCAAGCACAGTGACAAAGCAACAATCCAATTGTGTGGATCTGGGCTTTAGATAGTTTTATTTGGCAGCATTTCCAAGGACCTCTGTAGTTTTTGAGCTCATCCATTTTGCTGCCTATGTTTCTGAGTGCAACGCTTTCTTTCACTTAGAGCAGCAAATATTTTCAGATTTTAAATGCGAGTACACACAGACTAGGAATATGGTGGTCTGATGAGATGCTATTAGATGCTTTGCAGCCTAGTCCATTAGAATATTTCAATTCACTTTCGCTTGCTTTTTCTTCAGAATTGTTTGCATAATAAAACTAAAGATGTTCTGTGTTCTTATCATTTGCTTATAAGAAAACCATCAGTCTTACCAGCTGAGCAGCCAGTATTTATGTATACCTGGGTTTTGATCATGAACTATATCTTTCAGAAGGAAATTAAAATCTCCTGTGGAAGAGTATCAAACCCATGCTTACAAAACCCATCAATGGAAAATATAGCTGCTGTCACTTCAGAGGATTTAACTTGACCATGTCATATTAATCACCTCTGAAGTAAAGGAATGACTCATAATTGTTTTCCATTACCTTGTGTTTGCTTTTTCAGCATTGCAAAAATGCATGGGCCAGGACCATGGATCATAAATCTCATCAGGCTTGTAGACAAGATTCTGAGTGGTTTTTGCCATGTTATGTTTCATGCTGCCCTTCTGATTATAAAAATGTTCCAAATACTTGTATTTCTGAAGCATCAATGTTTTCAACCATCTGTACTTTTGAACATAATACTTTCATCATTCCTTATAGATAGTAAAATGAATTTGTAAGGCTAGTCCACATTGTCTCAGACATTCTCAGACCTATTTACTTTCCAATGAAGTGACTGAAAACCACTGTGTACTCACATATACAGACTGTACTTACAGATAACAGAAAGATCTTCTTGCTAATGCAGCAAAACATCTGTAGAGTAAAAGCTTACACAATCACTTAAAGAAGCAAGGGAAACACTAATTTTGTAGTAGGGCCGATTATCTAATAAAGGTTGATTAGATATGTGCCCCATGTGTCCAAATATCCAGCGATGTTTTCCTTTCCTTCCCTTTTCCTGAACTGAACTGAATTGTAATGAACTTTCTTCTTTTCTGTATTTTACTGTTTCTGATCTTCTCAGTTGTTTAGCTGGTTTATTTCACCACTTCCCCATAACACCAGTAGTGACCTTGAGTGTCACTGTGATGAAAAGTGCAATTTTATACAGTCTAATCTATTTGTGAATGATTTTTATTGACTTTAAGATTTGTACTAAGTCCTTCAAAAATGCACACCAGCAGAGGACTGTTGACAGAAAAATGGCAACTCCTGACCCATCCTTTGAAAAGTCGACAAAGTACATATGTTGCAAATAGGGAAAGAACATGGCAAAACATTAATTTCAACTTAAAGAGAGTAGGGAAAATTGTGACCAAAACCAGTTAGCTCAGTGAGCTAAGGTAAAATCAATAAAAGATAGAATCTATCAGCAAATAGGTCAAAGAAGAAAATGGTGAGTTAGGAGGAAGGTTTTCACAAAATCCGAAGGAGAACCAGAATTCCAGTTTATGATTTAGTGGGATGCACAATTTTTATAACTGGGGCTTATAACTGTCCTCAGAGATCATGTTTATGAAACCTGATGGATTAAAAACTACTGACTACAGATAGGTATCTGTATTTTTCAGATAATGTGCTGTTAGCATGATGCATAATAGCAGGATTTCAGCTAACTTGTACCTGGGGAGATGCATGGACAACCATTCAATTTATACTAAGCAAATCTAAATCTATGGAAATCAACTCCTTTTTTTTTTTTTTTCCTCCAAGCGGGCTCTTCTAGAAGACAAAGTGTCTTAAAAGCTGTCACAGTTGTGTTTTCCTATTCTTCCTCATCCTTATGTCCATATACCAGGGGATAACTGCTGTACTGTATTCCCAGACTGGGTGAAAAATCAGCTTTTAAATACAGGAGAAATATAAGCAGAAAGGGAGAAAAAAGGAGAAGAGATTATGCAAAGAAATCCATAGAATCTTTGACTGGTCACCAAGTCATCAGAAGCCTTCTGAAAAGGTGTGTGCATATATACGTGTGTGTGTGTGTGTATATATATATACATACATACATATATATACACACACATATATATTGATAGCCAAGAGGTAGAGTAGATCTTCATACAAGTGATAAGAAGATCCCTTGTATCTTTTTATACAAGAGATATGGTTGCTTTATCTGGAGGTTGACAGAACTCTCAAGGGCTGAATTTTCAAGGACTAATACCTTGGATGCAGAAGTGGGCTAACATGGCAGCTGAATTGTCTGTCTGATTTGAAACCACCAAAAATCACCTGCCTGAAGATAGTTATGACAATGGGGCTACTCTGGCAAGTAAAAAGTACAGTCATGTCTGCAGCCTGGGTTTGATTTAGGCAGGGCTATGAAATGCAGAATAAGGTACCAAGTTTATGCTTTGTGACCTTGCTCACTGGAATAAGGTTGATTAATAGGAGATTTCCTTTCTTCCAACATGCTGAAATCATTATACCACTGGGATAAGATCTCTTGCTCAGATAATTTTACACATTCATATGCAGACCCATCTGGAAGGAACTCAAGGGTAGATTTTATTCATCTAACATAGTAGTTAAAGTATGAACTTTGCTCCAGGGAGCAGAATAAGCTCCACCTTTGGCTTCTCTTTCATATTGAGTATTTCAACTAAATATTAATTTAGAACTTCTCTGTTCTCAGACAGAAGATGGATCTTAAAACTTACCAACTTCAGTGCTGAGAGAGACACTTGCCCACCCAAAACCTTTTCTATCAACCCTAGCAAACACAGCCTGTTCAGATAGAAAGACACTAAAATTACTTGAGTTGCTTTGCATTCCCATTTGGGTGCTGTTTGCAGAAGCAATTAAGAGCAGCACTGCCCAGCAGTGCTTGAGGTAATTCATGACCTTGTATCTTCTGTCCTGACACAGAGAAGAGAGCCCAGACTGTCCTTTTGATACAGACCCAAAGGAGTCAATAGTAGGCTGCCAAACAGATTTTAATGGGTAGATGCAGGGGTGACATTTGACATGATATGGGGAGATGCAGCTCAGTTGCAGGAGGACATTAAAAGCACTCCAAGTCACTTACTGGGTACTGCAATGAGGATTACACACAGTCTGTGCTGCCCCAAGTAAGACCTGAGAAAACTTCTCACTTGTGGCATTTTATTATCCTCAGTGACATACTATGTTCTTTTGCTTAAAAGAGACTCTGCTTTGCTTATTTGTGTCCTTTTTGGTCTTTATATATATTTTAACTAGGGTGGCTTTTTTATTATATCTTATTTATATTATATATATATATATATATTACATTTATATATCTCATTATATATTTTTATTGTATCTTTTTATTATTACTATCAGATTACCTAAGAAACTGGGATTACAGGCATTCATTCTGTCAGACAGTGGGTGAACACAGCTCTGAAGGTGTCAGCTCATACTTATAGGTTTCATTTTTTCTACATTTATCTGATGTACTTCACTTCTGTTGCCCTAAATCCAATTCCAAGGATATTTCAGTTTGATGCAATCCATAAGGATGATGTGGGGAAACAATGATAATTTTATTCCAGTAGGCAGTTTGGCTGCAAAGAATAAATTTTATCATTGATTAGCTGAACACAGAGTTTGTTCCAGAAATGGCCAAAGAGTGAATAATACCCCTGAAAGGGAGTATTCTGAAAGGCTGGTCTTGTTTGACTTCTCATACAGATCTTTCCTGGACATTTTTCAAAGTGAGTTTCAAATTTGGGGTGATGAGAAAATCTCAACAAAAGCTCGTAGGTAGGATACTACCTGGAACTGTACTGAACACTGACCTGAGAGAGGAGTAGGGATCATCTTGGGAGCATAGATGAAGCAAGAGAAAGATCCTTTGCTGTTCTTGAGGCCTGTGGTGCCTCCTTTCACACTGTGTATGAGCTAGAAGCAGGAAGAATTTGCTAGGAATTAGAAGAGCAGATGACGGATATCTACCATCACATGGCATGGCTCCTGACAGAGGTATCAGTGATTCGTCTGATGTGCAAAGCACTACCCTGACCTCATTCCTTACAGAGAGGAGACCTGGGCAGAACTGCAGCTTGCATGAAGAAAATATTCTCATCCCTTCCAGAGTAAAGAGCTAAGCTAACAACACATAGTCTGACTTGAGTTTTTTTCCAATGCAGTCAACTTTTCTGATGCGCTGTTACCCAGGAAAGAGGTAGCGACGATTTAACTGGCAGTCTGAGGTGAAAACAAAGCTGCACAGCCTGAGCTGCCCCATGGGCTCAACATGGAGGAGTGCAAGGAACAGGAGACACGGTCCTTTCCTCAGTCACTGCGATTCACTGACCTCACTGACATTCATTCTCTGCTGCCAGGAAGGATATTGGCTACGACAAACACTCTGAAATAGAAAAAAATAAAAGAATGCAAATATTATTTTAAATGCTTATATACCGTTAACTGCATAATTTCTTAAATCAAATTGATTTCTTTCTTTTTTTAACAAAGAAGCATTTCTTAACCCTGAAAGCAGAAAAACAGACAAGTACATGACAGAAAAAGCACAGTGTTCTCAAGCTGCCCATGAAATGCAATTTATTGAAGAGCTACCCTACCTACGAAACCATGAATGAGAACAAAATGAAATAAAGGCAGCTCACCCATATACGGAGCTCTTCATATTAACCCTTGTGGGGATGATCCTTCCAACGCAGTGCAGATGTGAGGAATCTTCTTAGCTCTGTCCAGAGAGTGCTGCTTCCTCCTCCCTTCCCTTGTCCTGAATGACCAGAGGGTGAATTCCAAACGAGCTAATCTGCCACTCCAGTGTGTCCAGTCCCAGAACTAGTACTCCACAGCTGCCTGTGCTGGCCTCTGTGGATCTGCACAGCCATCTCCAAGACAGGTACTACATGCATACACATTTCTTGAATATATGTTTTATATTACTATAAAGGGGCAATTAATGTTTAGCACCAATGAAAAGAAGTTGAAAGTACTCTAAAAAGGTGATCATCTTGTTAGAACAGCTGGACAAGACAGTTATGCTTCCAGCATGTGTAGGACTCCAAATTGCCTTCCTATGATTTCAATAACCAAAGAAAACATTAGATAACCATGAAATATATTTTAACTTCAACAGAAGAAAGACTAATCCCTCTAAGTGAGAGGAGCAAGTTCTTCCTGAATGCATAGCTGAACACAGATGAACACTATCTGATTTGTAACAGATCAGTAGTTTTTATCTCTTGAAAAATAAAATAATGAGGGGATGAAGGGATGGTCTAAACACTTTATTTCAGTTAAAATCACAGCATTTTATTTGGTTTGATCAATAATTAAGGAGGCCAAGGGAAGATCTAACAAAACTGATTAATTTCTGTGGAAATTAGAAATCAACTTACGCAATTGCAGATAAAAGCATCTTATTAGTTTATCTTAACGAGACACCATCAATAGTGTGCCAGTCACAAGCACTGTGGTTCACACACCTACTCAAAATCACTGTTATTCATTTCTGCTCCATAGAAAAGGAACTTCCACACAGTACAGTAGCTCAAAACATTACTCATTTTCATTGGTCAAATAAGCTATAAAAGCTTTTAACACAAAATGCTATGATACTTATTTACTGGTCAGCAGACACCATTAAGCTGTATCATTATTTTACCATAATGTGAGAGAATTCATAATCTTCTAAGATAAGATACGCCAATTCAGCCAAGCAATGAAATGGTATGGATAGTGCTGGAATCAAGAATATGAGAATATGAACAAATGTGAAGGGGCACTTATACTATTTTATAACAATAACCACTTTTCTTCCTTTGACCAAGGTATGAATTAGCACATCAATAAATTTTTCATGCTTTGGAAGAACAAGACTTCAGAGCCCTTAAAATCAGACTGCAGAAATGAAGCTGCAGGACATTACTAAAAATTTATGTGTCAGCAAACCCACAAATTAAAGGACAATTTGAAAGCCTCCTCTGGAGAGCCAAAATGGATTTGGCAGTTAGTCAAAATTTTAGAGAGCAAAGCTATATTTGTCTAATTATGTATTTTATTTCAACAAAAATAAAATGCAAAAACTTACAAACATTTTGTATTTGCTTAAAAAACAGGAATTACATGTCCAAGTCTGAACTGGACAAATATAATCTAATGCATTTGTACTCAACAAGCATTAATGTGCCATTAGTGTTGGTTTTCCTCAGTGATGTACAAGTGGTTGCTCTTCACCAGCAATTTGGTGTTTTTGAGGCAGTTTGAGAATTGGCTTTCCCTTACGTCCAGAACTCCAAATCTTCACGTCAAAATATTACTGTTGTCTTTTATACCTGAATCAAAATATTTCCTCTTTTGCCAACAGTCCATTTGAAGCAGATTTTGACATTATAGTTTTGAAAGAAGTATAGTCACAGAAAACGCTGCCTTTGATGTCTGAACAAAGATGAATCAAATGTTTTTAAACTGCACTGAAGGATCTGAAAGAAGATTTAGTTATTCTTACTTATTCCAATTTCCAGTTTTAGAGTTCAATAAATCTCTGCAAATATCTTCCTTCAACACTATGTAAAGCCTTGGTAATTTTAAATCTGGATCATGTCCAAGAATAATTACAGGCCAGTATGATAGGATGCTAAACTGGAAAGGGCACGAGCTGCATCCCTTTTGTTTTCTGCAGTAAAAAAAAATCAAAATTTTTCTTGGGGTTATTCAAAATAGCACTGAGACTCACTGTTCTGTTTTTCACCAGTACCCAAAACCAAAGCCTGAACACCTTCAGAATGCACACACCTATCTAGGCTCTCACACCAGCCTGGTGTGGTCATTTTGTGTAGTGTACACAGTGCCTTCCTCCCAGAAGTGTTTTTCTTTCTGACACCCCAAGGCGCTGGGTTGAGTCCCTGCTTCAGGCAGATCTACCCACCCATGACCTAGTCTGCACCAGTGCTTGTTTTTCCTCTTGTTCACTGACATTTCTCAGACACCAGGACTTTATACAAACAAAGCAGAGACAGCTTCTCTCAGGAGAAGAATAATCTTCCCCTCTCCAGGTCCACTCACACCCAGAGAGAAGCAACCAGGATAAAAGCCTTCTTTTCTGCAAGACCTAACAAAATGCCACAAAGTCTTCTGCTCTTTCTCAGTTAGCCAATTTTCTCTCTTTAGTCAGTAGCACTTAAATTTAAGTGGCAGTGTTCTTCGCTAAGATGGTACAGGTTATGCCCTTGCTCCATAACAATGTACAACCCCAAAGCTTCCCATTACATACAGAACAGTCTTTTTAAACTAAATGTTATTTCTCAGGAGTCCTTGACTAAAGGTAACCACTGTACTTCTTACAATAAATCTTTTGACACTAAGAATTCAGTACAGTTAGTAAAAAATAAAAGGCAGCTGCTGTAAAGAAATCATAAATCTTTTCAGTCATCTGCAAACAAAGATAAATAAATTTTACAAAATTACTTAGGCATTTTCTTCCCCTTCAACATAATTTTATGATTTTTTAAATATTTCCTATTAAAGCTGGATTTAAAATCTGTATTTCATTAGCCCACAGTTTAATCTTGGTCAACTTTGCACCACAGTTGGCAGTTCTGGGTTAGTTTGAAATACTAGCTGCAGTTATACAACTGGCTAGTTTCCATAGCTAATTCTGCTTTACTCTGATTCCCCAATTTTCCTCTCACTCTTCTGTAAGATTTTCTCTCCCTCTGCCTAATATTTTCTTTGTATATATACTTTTGTCATCTTTTTCAGTGTTTCTGCTCTTTCCTGGTATTTTCCAACACCCAAATTCCATCCTTGGAATATCCATTTCTCTACCCTCTCCTTCATTTTTCTTGTGCCCCATTTCTTCCTACCCTGACTTCTTTTTCTAGGATGTGCCTGCTGTTTACTCCAATGCCTCTTGCTCTCCAAACTTCAGCCTTCACCTCCTCCTCCAGGATCCATCAATCACTGCCTACATTCACAAAGATAACTGAAACCCCTCACACAACTGCCTTAGTATGTCCTGTATCCACCCCTGTATCCACACAGGAAAATATGAACTCCCTTCAGACCTGACTTCCAGAACTTAAGCTCTGGAAACTCCGAGAAAAGGCTCAAGAGCAGTGTTCTTACACAAAGCATACACAAAGCACTGCTACTGTCAGCAAGCAGAGGGAATGGTGGGGATGTGTCCACCTGCAGACACCTCACTAGTCAGGGTGAGATGAGCAAGCTGCCAAGCTCTTGTTAAACAGCCAGACCAAGGAGGTGACATCTGTATCTTCAGAAGATCTGGCACATGTGCCAGGGGCTTATGACACAACGTGATTTGGCAACCAGCCTCCCAAGCTATAGTGGATAGCTGAGGATGTTCTGCCGGTCAATGGTGACTCATTTCTTCTTCAGGGTGACTAATTTCTTCTTCTACAGTAACAGTGATACTGTACCAGAGCAGTAGAATATCATTTGGCATTTCCTTTAAGAGCTAAGAACTATGGTAAATGTGTGTTTTCTCTTCAGTGCCCTTTATTCACACATAGGCTGTTAATGTCTTTATCATCTGAATGTAGCAATTTTCAGCTTGGACAACTTGTGAAAACCTCACAGTATCCTAGAGTTGACAGCAACAAAGCAACAAAAAGGCACACAAAAGCAACAAACTGGGAAATCTGGCACAAGAGTGTTAGTGTTCAGGAACACACATAATTACGGGATATGATTATATGCAGGTGCTTTTATTGAGAGCTCTGGGAATCAGGGGTACAGACCCAAATCTGACTCCAACATGGCTTTCGAGCTGAATGTATTTTATATTCTATCATTATATAACTTATATATTAATTATTAAACTTATATTGTTCTATTGTATACATTGACTTTATTCAAGCATGAGTTTCTCGTGATCTTTCTTAAGCTTCTGACTAGTTTCTTGTTATTATTCTTATGATTAAACAGTAATTATATTTAATTACTAAACAATCATAATATCTAACAATTATATCATTTATCATGTACTAGCTACACAGGTGCAGTTCTAGCAAGGTACAAGGCCTACATGTTCCCAGGGTATTTTTTTTTTCAGGGCTTATTAAGCTTAATTTTCCTTCTAACCCTAAATCCCCATGATTTTAAAACCCTTTTACTATCAAGAGGACCTAAACTATTCAGGAGAACCAGCTATTCAAAACATACATTTTGGTTATATCTACAGTCATGAGCAAATAAGCTACAGAAGGAAACTGTAGGCTGGTATTAACCATTCCTGATGTAGGCATCAGGAAGAAAAAAATTCTTCAATCTCGGAACAGGAAAATTTTCTCTCACCTTTTATAAGCCCAGAGTTGTATACTGTGTAGCAAGAAGCTGCCTGTCAACAAATGGCAACAAACAAGAACTAAGACAACTTTCACCTTTTTGCTGCTGCTTATGAATCATCTGGAGCTAATGGGTGAAAGTATGACTAAGTTGGCCTTTTATCACTATACTTCAATTTTTACTGTTCAGGGTAAAAATGCTGATGGTAAAAAGAGCATGAGGAAAAATCAACATAGCTTTCAGAAATCTGTCAGGTCATTTCAGTATTTTTTGTTTTATACTCTGAGATTTCTCCCCTCAGTTATACACCACACTTCTTAGATTCATTAGTGGGCACGCAGTGGTAGGAAGCCATGTTTATTTTTAGTGGCAAGAGTAAACACTGAAATCAGAGATGTTTTTGATTATTTCAAAGAAAAAAACCCTACCAAACCAAAATAGAACAAAGATAATGAAATGAAGTGTGACTAGCCCCAAAACAAACTTTCAAAATTCTGAATTTGACAAATCTGCAACAAACATTATAAATTGTGTGAATATTATTTTAAAAGGATAGAGACTTTATTAGCTGTGTATAGAAGTTGTAAGCAACTTCTATAATTACGTTTACAAAAAAGGGTTTTTTTACTGGTCTCTCACTAACAAGCAAGTTTTTACCAGAACCAAGTAACATGCATAATAGAATGAAAAAATTTTTCTGAAGCAGGGTAGCATTATTTGTGGGGCAGAGGGAGTGGGCAGGGTGTTTCCCCACGTAAAGAGGACATTTTTCATTTTTAGCTGCTAAGCAAACAAGAGAAAGTCCATTAGAATCTTCAGACCCTTGACACAGACTCTTAGCTAATGGTACTGATCTGAAAAGCAGGTAAGCCATATAATTTTACAAGAAACAACCTGCTGAATCCTTCAGGAAACGCAGCTTGGCAATCTATCTTCAGTTCAAAATAATGAGATGGCAGGAGAGGGATGGAGAAATAAGTCTTCAAAAACATCATGTTAGGGAATCCAGCTGTGCTTGTATAGTTTCCAGCTATTTAAAGGAAAGAAAAAGAGAGAAAAAACCCTCCACTTATAAAGTGTTATTTAGAAACATGCAAACAGAAATATCCAATATCTTCAACTATGCATACCAAATATATTTGCATACCAATATAAAAATCCTCATGAATATTTGTTTTTACATGAAGCTATTAGAATTCATTGCTGCTGTTTAAATATTCAAATTTTAAAGAAACAGTTGTCTAAATATTATCTCTTTAGCATGCACAGATGTTTTTCTGTGAATTTCCAATGCATAATAACAAGGAAAACAAAAAATAGAGTTCATTTTGACTGGATTACAAGCCTAGCATCTCTTGACTGAAGATGCAACACGAAGATGCTGTTTCCAGAGAGATCCCCACTGTCAGTCATCAGCTACTCCTCCTGACAAAACTGCCAGGTACACTTACAGTGACCCAAGCCCTGCCTGTTCCAAAGTTGAACGCACAAGCTCTTCTTGAAAACGGTTTATGTTATGAAAGGAATCCAACAGCCTTAATTTAAGTTGGATCCCTTTTTTCCAGTTTTATTAGATTTAATTCATATAGGCAACATTTCCTGCTGAGCAGCATAAGGTGTTTACAAAGAAACTATAGTATTGTAAAATCTACAGACCTTGTTGTAGAACTCAAACAGCTCCTGATGGCTAAATTCTACAAACACCTTCTTCAGGTTCTGTAAAGAAGAAAGAAAAAACAAAAAAAATAAGGAATAAGCATACTCCTTTTCTCTTTCCCTCTTCCCCTTTCCTTTCCTTTCCTTTCCTTTCCTTTCCTTTCCTTTCCTTTCCTTTCCTTTCCTTTCCTTTCCTTTTCTTTCCTTTCCTTTCCTTTCCTTTCCTTTCCTTTCCTTTCCTTTCTTTTCCTTTCCTTTCCTTTCCTTTCCTTTCCTTTCCTTTCCTTTCCTTTCCTTTCCTTTCCTTTCCTTTCCTTTCCTTTCCTTTCCTTTCCTTTCCTTTCCTTTCCTTCCTTTCTTTCTTTCCTTTCCTTTCCTTTCCTTTCCTTTCCTTTCCTTTCCTTTCCTTTCCTTTCCTTTCCTTTCCTTTCCTTTCCTTTCCTTTCCTTTTTTTCTTTTCTTCATTTCTCTTTTCAACGTTAACTCTATTAAATCAGAATGTGAGATTACGCTATAGGAAAGATTATAGTTAGTTTCCTTCTATTTACTACAATGTTCTTCATATATGTACACTTCATTTAAGTGAAGAATTCAAATCTACCAGTATATTTATTCTCCTCCTGTGAAGAACAGTAATAAAATAATCTATGTAAAGAATTTAGTTACCTTATTTTTAAGTCAGACTAAAATGAAAGGTTACATTCATCTTTCTCAGCAGTCCATCTAAGATCTGGTAAATACCATTTCACAGTGACAAAGTCAGTAGTGTATTTGATTGAACTGGCACAGCTATTAATGTACTGCAGAGGCATAGGGCTGATATTTCCATTCATTAATTTAACAATTCCAATCTTAGCAATGTCACTGAATTTGGCACACCAAATGCAAAAGACCAGCAGAAGCCCTGGGAACACAGTATAGGTACTGCCTGGTGCCTGCTCCTCAAAAGGAGCTGTAAAAGACACAGGAAAGAGATAAAATAACTGGGGCCAGCCTGTCTGGTGCAATTCCTCCTTCTCGCTCTGCAGAAAGAAGGATCCCTTCCAACAATTTCAAGACGGCTACAAAAGCCTAGAAAAGGACTAGTTATTTGCATGAGAGACCAATCTTCCCCCTCTGGGAAGGAACAATGCAATACTGTGAATCGTATGGTGAATACAAAATAAAACTACCAGGACAGCAGTTTTCTTTGCCATGACTCCAGCTGATCCTCCCTCCAAAGAGCATAATGCCATGACAGGGAAGTAAAAGCATTTTTAAAGGCTTTCTAACAGCTAAGAAACAAAAAAGAAAGCAAACAAGGGTTTTTTCACAAGAGAAAGTGGGTAGAGGAAAGAAGAAAGATACACTAATAGGAAAGGGATCTACCATTTCAGCTGGGATGTTTGCTTGGCATTTGCCTTCCTAGAAGGATTTTGGCAACTGAATGGAAGGAATCAGAACTGCAAAGAGGAGGTTCAGCAGAAGGAAGATATCTTGTATCTTAAAAGTTTATCAGTCACAATTAATAGCTAGGATAATTTCTTGAATGATTTCTGGAAGGGGAGTCTGCTGCATTTTGATATGACAGCTATGCAATGCCTCCAGAGAGGGGCAGAGAATGACCTCTGATCATCAGATCTTATTTCTCGAATCTCCGTGTCTCATTCAAGTTGGGCATCTTCTAGTACTACTTCAGATCAGCAAGCACAATCAATTCTCTCTATCTCTCACTAGTCTTTCATATTTTCTAACTACATTAATTACTGTTAGTTAGAAGATAGAGTATGCAAATGAAAAGCGTAGACCCTTGAATTCAGATTCTCTTTACATTAAAAAAAAAACACAAAACACTCTGCTTTATGAAAAGAATGAGATCTCTCTTCCCATTATTATTTAATAATAATACTCTGATAACTAGGACAAATTTATGTTGGATTGTGGCAGGCAAATGTCTGTGGAGATGTAAAAGAAAGCATGCCTTGTATGCCAGGCTGTGTTTCTGATCTGGGGTAGGAGTAGGAGTGTCAATGGGAGAGAGGTGTAACAATATTGTATGAAATATGTTGTTTATCTGCACTTAATTGTCTGCTAAAACATATTTGTTTCTATGTGTAAAAACCTGGTACATCTATTATACCATTTCAACAGAGAGTGGTGTACAAAAAAACCTATGCAGAAGTATGGCACCAATTAAAAATGTTACTTTACTATATTAAATTTCTCACTAGCATGAGTCTGTTAAGGATGGTGGCAAATTATCATTATTATGTGGTCAGGAGTTCCTATACAAATTACAAAAACCTTGTATCATAACTAGATCCCTACAAAAAACCCCTATGTCCCAGGTAGCTGATGGCCCCCCATTTCTAGCTGAGATATCCATTATTTACTTATTTGCTTTATTCTGTGTGAATATAAACAAGTGCAATTAAAACTGTGTGCCACAGGACTAGGTTACCATCCAGTTCTTCAATTACTCAATAAAACTGTCTTAAAAATCACTGTATAGGTAGAATATTGCTAAAGCCCCAGAGCAGGCAAACTCCTAATATACTTAATGGAATTTTACTCAGATAACCATACAAAATTACAAACCCCAATAATGTTTCAACCATAACTAAAACACAGGATGAAAAAAATTGCTTTCAGCTTACTTAATTAAAAGTCACTGTGTGCAAAGCCTCAACCTATTTATGAAAAGTACAGCTAAGCTGACTTCTTTTATCTGCACATACAAGTTTTCAGATGTTGCCTCTGATCTAGTATGTGTTTCCCAGACATAAATAGGAAAACAGCAATTTGCTGGATGTCTAACTTCTTCTTCTTTTTATCAAATGTATCATTCTTTTTTCCTCTTTCCTTATAAATATCTTCCCATCCCTCACCTTCACACTCCTCTCCCCATCATTTTTGGCATCTCATTTTCTCTTTCTATCATCTTCATGTGAAAGGAAAATAAATTGAGCAACCAGAAAAATAAACTGAATTTATTCCCATTGTCACACTTTGTCAGTCCAACAATTTTTCTAATTACGTCTCAAATTTTGCTGCTGTGCCACTATTAACTCCTAGCTCCTACTTTAAAGAGTTTTACCCTTGAGTGTGACAGTTTCATAGCATCAGAGAAACATAGCTGAACACGCTATTCTTATGAAGACAAAGAAATCTCTACAGTACGAAACTTTCATTCTTTGGGCTGCTTTGAAAACAAGGACACAGGCTTTTTGTCGGATACAATATCCATGAAGGATGGCAGGGACTGCACTGGAGCAATATGGTCAATGAGTGTAGCCAAAGGGTATGTGCAGCACATTAGCTAAATAAAGTTGCTGTTAAGTTCAGTGTGTTCATCTGTTGTAAAACATGACAAAGCATTGCATTTTCTACCAGAAAGGTATGAGTGAATTGCAGATGTCAGTAAGAAAAATCTTTATAACACTCTGAATTCACTGCAAGGGATACAGTAATAAGCTTTCTGAAATGTGTGGTTTAACATGTTTGACCATGTATCACTAGTAAATGTATTTTAAGTGTAAGAATTAGATTTTAGTGCCTTCATACATCTGGATGAAATCTGATTTCATTCCACCTCTTCTCTCACCCCAGGGTTGTATCAATTTACAACTTACAGCCTCCTGAGAACTGTGAAATTCTAATGAGTTTAACTGATTTGGGTTGTTTTCTACCCTTAAGTATCTTCTCACTTACTGTCTGCTATTATTTTAAAAAACTAACATCTTCATCAGTGTCTAAAACCTAATTTCCTTTGGGGTGGAAGGGGGGCAGGGAAGAGGAAAGAGAAATGAGAGGAAAATGAAGATAAAACCTTTGTATTCAAAAGTAAATACTATGTTATCCTAACCAAAACAGCCATTCTGCATGTCTGGCTAATTCTACAAAATAGCGACAGTCTTTTAATATACATTTAGCTTATAACCACCACCAAACAGTTAGGCAAATTTTATAGCTGAACATGATCATCAGCATAAAATTATGAAGATACAAATATACAGGCTATGCAAGTGTCTCCAATTTCCCATTATCTTGGCTAACTATTTTAAACACAAATACCTTCTTGCTGCAAAACGTTTCTGTGGAAACCAAGCAAAAATTGTCTCCTTAAAATACTTCAGAAAACAGAGGTAAATTTTTGGCTATAACCAAAGGACTGGGTTTTTGCTTTTAGGGGGTTGGTTGGTTTTACAGTAGGGATGTTTATTGTAGTGGTTTTTTGTTTGTTTTTTTTTTTTTAATACAGTGCTCTAAATATTTATATTTTAACATGCTACTGTGGAAAGCCTTATTACTAATGACAGAGTTTTGCAACCTTACATACTACACAGCTATCCCACACTTTTAAGTCCCCAACCCTGTATGTAAGCATAGAGTAATGCACTAGAAGTTAAAAATAAAAGCTAAAATTCTGGTTTAAAGCTAACTTGGATATAAAAAAACTGATGTTTTTTATAACTACTGTTATAAACTACTGCTCTCAACTGCAAAGCTATTAACTACTTCAATGACTTTGAACAAATAAATGCTAAGTATTTTGAAGCAAATGGAGAAATAAGCTGAATTATATATTTATAAGCTAAATGTCTACTGATAATTTTAAGGTTCTGTAACTGAGCACATGTAAAAAAATACAGTATATTCAGCAAAGCTTTTTAATAGTAACTAAGTGAAATAACATTCATGCCACTCTTCATACTCTAATAAAACCTTAATACTTCTTGAGCCACATCTCCATTATGTTTGAGAGAAGAGTATTTTCACACTTGCTATCCATTCTCCAATTTATTCCTATTAGACATCCTTAAAATCTCAAATATAACAGAATTATATGTATAACTAAGCTAATCAGTTTATGGATGAATTAAGCTTCATTCCTAAACAGACCCCAGCTGATTCTTACTAGCATACATTTCCCTCTGGGCCTATCAGTTTTTGTGCTACATTAATTCAGACTTCCTTTAAGCTTGCTTGGACCCCAGAGAACTATGCATTCACCTAGGCACTTACAACTTACAGCCCTTCTTCTACTTGTATCTCACAGAATTAAAAAAAAAAATCTGTTGCTGTTAAAAAACCTGTTTGTTAACTCTCTGCATATAAGACACATTAATTAAAACTTCTTCAAACTCTTGTAGTTGTAGATGGATGTAATTCAGCTCAGGAATTCATCAAAACACTGGGAGTTAAATACAGACTAATATATTCCTAATTAAACTTCTTTCCCATCATCAAAAAACGTGACCTTTAAACTTCAATCTTTTTCCAAGCTTATATTCATTTGCAATACCAAATTACTATTTTGAAGAGAAAAAAAAAGGTGTTTTATAACTGAATTACATACGTTTAAAGCTTGAGTGTGTAACTATTATAAAATATAAGATACTAACCCACTTTTCCTGACCAATATATTAACATCTAGTTCATAAATATACTGCGTTCTATCTTTCAAAGTTGCATTTCTTTTTCATATCAGCTTAAGAAATTCAGATTCTTTGTGGATTCAGGGAGATCAAGATCTGCATAATACTAAAGATGTCTATCCCTCTCTCTGCAATCTATATGTAAGCATCCTAACCAAAGGTCTGTGTTGATTCCTGAGATCTAACCAATGTGTT
The DNA here is from genome assembly GCA_003676055.1 of Chloebia gouldiae. Taxonomy (NCBI): domain Eukaryota; kingdom Metazoa; phylum Chordata; class Aves; order Passeriformes; family Passeridae; genus Chloebia; species Chloebia gouldiae. The sequence continues at coordinate 319,526 of QUSF01000051.1, read as the reverse complement.
ACTGGGATTTATGCAGATACACACAGATAAATCTTGAATCTCACTCCAGCAGATTCAGGATAATTTAAATATGTTTGCATGAAATGAATAGACATGTTTGCAAGAATGAGTGTATTGTCCAATCTGGTAATAAGGCAACAGATTCTGCAGGCAATTGGAGACCTAGAGAAGACCTGACATACTCCCCAACTGCAATAAGAATTGTCAGTCACTACCCTTTTCATTACTCGTTCCTCTCTATCTTCACAAAAACATCCATTGCTGGCTGAATGAACTGATGCAAAACTTTAGACACGAAATGGGACATAACTACTAAAAAGACAACATAGGCTGGGAAGATCACAGGACATTAGAGACAGAGAGGTCCCTTTTTTCATAGTGGGTAAGAAAAATGCTTTTAAAACAGAGAGAATTATCTGAGGAAAAAAACCCAAAACTACAGTTTTCACCTCAGTACATTGTGTCAGAGTAAATACCATCTTGCTAAAGAAAAGAGAGATTGAAAAGCCTTTTTTTCCAATAGCTGTATCCAAGCAAAATGTTCCTAGCAATTTGCATTCCTGTAAGTACCATCATTATATTGGTTGCCCTTTCAATGATACTTTTGCATGGAAAACCTCTAAAAACCATAAATCTTGAGATGAGGGTTAACACTTCTGTGCAGATTATGTTAAATACACTTTTAGAAAAACATCACACTGAACAAACATGTTTTTTGGAGAAATGGGTGGTAGATGTGTTACCAGTGTATGCTTATCACTTAAAAGCACGTCCTTTATAATGATACTTCCCTGTATATGGCAGGTACAGAAAATGGCTCATAGAAGAATCTACTGAAAGGCTGACTTGTTTTATGTCAGTTGTGTATTTGTATTTGTCTTCACATGCCCTTTCCTTTTGATAACTATACACACTGCACAAGCTCCTGATGGTTCCTCACTAGACTCCACATGGATTCAGTCACTACGAGCGACAAGCCTCCGTCCACATGAATGTTTTCAGGATTCAATAGCAAAACATGCAAAATTTCCAAAAACAGTATATCCAACAAAACATGTTTAAAAATTGTTTCATTCACTGAAAGGCTGCTACAAATACTAAGAACGTCAGATTAATCTGAGAAACATAGGTCCTAATAATTATTATTTTCTTGTTTCATCTCTCACCTAATTTTGCAAATTCTACTGTAGTCCAAATACTGCAGAAAGCTCTCAGAAGAAGCAGTCTTACTAAACATTTAAAAAGGAAACCCACAAAAAAACAACCAACCAACCAAACAAAAACAAAAAAAACCCCAAAACAAAATAAAACAACCCCACCCAAACAGCCATTCTTCCTATTAAATTTCACTATATCAAGTTTGGATGAAAGAGTTCACAGGAAATCATACATACCCTAATTTTGTTGCATACTTCTTATGCGGTCTGTAACTATCAAAATACAATTTTCTTCTGTAATCAGAGCTATACTGTGATAAGTGGTTTTATTCCTCAGAATAAATTAAATTCTTATCTCTCCCATTTTGGTATACCTCACTTGTCACAGAACTTATGACATTTAAAAAATTAAGTTCAGGAACACTGCAAGGAAAACCAGGCAGTTGTGATTCTGTATTTCTTTTACTTCCACTGGGGCTAGCATGTATAAGTCTTCAGAGCCATGAAGACCAGTGAGTTCACATTTCCATTCTAAAGATAGCTCACATCAAAACTGACAGAACAGTCTTATATTAGCATCAAATAATAAGGAATTCACTTTTCTTATTATTATTGTATTCACAGATAACCTCTGCTGAAGAAACAGCAAGCCTAGGCATGCTGGCACCAGAAATGCTTTCAAGCTTTTCTGACCTCACATGTTCACCAGATTTGACCACAGCAGATGCCATTTTGATTTGATGCCCCATTAAATTTTATAAACTATACATCAAAGAGATGTCACTTAAGTATAGTTGTGAAATATTTTCATTACTGGGACCAGAAAATAATCAAATTCTAGGAAACGGACAGAACTGAGTATAAATATTAAGTGCCCAGTATTGTCATGCACCAATTTAAGATTATGAGCTTAAATGTCAAACAATGCACCTTGGGTAAATGTCTTGCAACAGCAAAGCTCGGCCTACAGCATCAAAGGCAGACCGAAAACTCTTTGCATCTAGATATACAATGGTCAAAACCCCCTATTTGCAAGAAGAGCAGTGCAATACCATGTACCAAGTGTTTTAAAGAGCTTCTCACACAGCTTGCTTGCAGCTGGTTTAATTAACTTAGAGTTACACATATTTTATGTTCTAATCGGTTACATATCCAATGCTGGGTCCGAAGCTGGATTTAAAGGAAGTTCAAACTCTCATCCAAACCACTTAGGAAACCACCCCTTTGTTCTTGTCAAAGAGACAGAGAAGAAACCTGGACTGTTATCATCTGCATCCACATCTAGAGCTACAGATACGACAGAAATATTATATGGTTATGTCATGCAGATGACTTTTGAAGAAGGATTTATACCTCCATTTAGGAATGGAGGAAGCTGGCATCTTTTTTGAATTATTACCTTCTAAGCCTACCTGGTTCAGTCAGAAACTGCATTGCTGTATTGTCTTATCATAAAGAGCCTTCATCACTGGAATACCTGAAAGTATCTATTGTTTCTACAAGGCACAAGAAAAGTAGCTGGATAAAAGATGCCAGCAACGAGAAGAAAGACCTAAGGAAAATCAGATCCACATGAAATCAATGTAACTGATGTGAAAACATCTTTCAAAAATCTGTTTAAATATTTACAAAATGTTGAGATTAGATAATCTGTAAATTGGGGCTTTTTTGTTTAAAATGGGTCACTTGGAGTATAACAAGTTTGGATTTTTTAAGGCAGATCAGCAAAGATAAAATGTTTGGGGCTTTTTTTTTTTTTTTTTCTGTGCTAAAGAGGTGCTTGTGGCTGTCAGCAAATATGTTTTTTTTCTCCAGCAGGCAAATCATTCCAGCAGCTAGTAGCTGGGGGCTTCACAAAAATCTCAGCTGCTGAAAGACAGGGAAGTCATACAGGAATGAGGGATGTTAACCATCAATCTAGTCCCCAGCAGGATCAAAGGCAAAACTCTTAGGGAATAAGGTTGTTTGTAAAGTAATGCATATTTTATCCTTTCTTAAATTTACTTACTTTTATGAGGAAGTCACCTACTTACTATTTTAGTGCATTCTAAAGGTAAATATATCTACAGCTTTTGCTACAATGCACATAATTTGCAAATAACTGGTGGTATCTCTTCCTTGCCATAAGCAATCCAGCAAGGCCTTGAACCAGAGCTACCTGTTTGTATCAAGGACACACTGATCTCAGAGTGTGAACAAAATTACATTGCATCACTTGCCTGACCAAGTAAACACCAACATTTCTCAGACAACAGACCACAGTGCAAAACTGGAAGAGGTTATTAAAACCAAAGCTTCTGAAATTAGACAAACATGCTTCGCCTTTTTACAAGAATTACAAATAGATTATATGGTCTTTTCATTAAAACTCCACAAAATGAATACGAATGTGGAAACAACCACTATACTACAAAGCAAGCAACCAACAACTTTCTAATTTGTCACTGAAGGTTACACACATTCTAATGACACAAAATTAGCTATTTTGGATTTCAGACAATGGAATTTCAGTGATTTTGCTTTACTACTTTTGCTGACAAGTTATTTAAAGCTTGATGCAGTGGAGTGGTGTGAATTCTCACTGCTTACTGAAAACTGGACAAAGTGCTAAGGACTGAAAGTACAAATTCTGTGTGTTTTCACATACACCAAAGATGAAATGAGATATCTCACCCACAGTTTCCTTCAAAGCCAGACTATGAACATAAATGTGTAAGTAATATCCTCTCAGGAAAGAAAAAAAAAATTTGGCTAAAGTAAGCAACTCAAAAGAGGATATCAAATCCTTCTTTGTTTTATTCACGTCTGTGTGCTATTGAATTACAGTTCATACAGATTGCTTTAAAAGACAGTAAGTAATATGAAGTAATACAGTAGTAAATTCAGATTATTTTACAGACAGCAGGAGCACAATCCAGTACTCAGGCTGGCTGCAATGATTTCAGTAAGTATTAAAACCAAGACACTTTCTATGCTTCTTTCTCAAAACTAACCCATTTAGCTCCCAATTAATTATTTTTCTCTTTCAAGGCAGCACTGCATGATGCAAAACTAAAATGGTAGAGCAAGAAATAAAAAGCATATAATAAAAAGTGCATGTGGTGTCATCTTTTCACAAAGACGTGAAACTAATATTAAACTAAATTTAATGTCTTTTTTATCTTTTTAACATATGGGTCCTTCATAGGGAAAAATGGAATGGTAAGATGTTACAGATCAGTTTGCAAATACTATTCTTTTAGAATCACATGTCATTAAGGCTGGAAAACATGGTGGTTTGGCCAACACCACCATGACAACTAAACCACAGCACTAAATGCCATACCCAGTCATTTCTTGAACACTTCCTCTACCACCTTCCTGGGCAGTCCATTCCAGTGTTTAACAACCCCTTCCAGGAAGAATTTTTTCCTGATGTCCAATATGAACACCCCCAAAGCAGCTTGAGGCTATTTCCTCTTGAACTGCTGCTAGTTCCCTACCTTTCCACAACCTCCTTTGAGGTAGCTGTTAGCACCAAGGCAGTATCCAGTTGCATTCGAGGTGCAGAACTGGTCTCTGAGCAGCGGAAAAATGAACAAGAAGAATGAATGGGTGACAGCTGAACTGGTGAACCAAAAAGATAGCCCGATGATCCTAGTCAGGATCAGGGTGACAGCAGTCTTTATAAAAGAGCATATTAACAGTATCTGCGCTTTCTTACTGGTGTGACAGAATTAACAGCTGAACACACACTAAAGGGAGATGCCACTGGATTCCAGACATGAGAAATGTTTTGTATCTGTTGAAGAAAGTAATTCCAAAACCCTCCACAGAAGACTGAACTGCCCAAATTGCAAACCAGTTTCTTTAATGAGAACAGTCTAAGACACTTGGGAGCGTTATTTTGAAAGGATTAAAACACAATTTTGAAAGAGAAGTTATGCTACTTGGACTGTTTTGTGTATTTTGGAGATAAACAGGTTGACTGGTTTACAACCATAAACTAGGCAGGACTCTATGGTTAGGTAGTGGCTCAGTAGCTACCTAAGGAAGGAATACATAGATCCAACAGCTGATTTGCCAGTTGGCAATCTACTTTTCAAAATTATAAACACAGTACCTGGGGTTTTGTGGCATTGTTAATATCCTCTAAACCCTTCTGTATAATATCCTTCTAAAGCTGAAGTCTACAGAGATATGAGATTCTAGAAGGTAGTAACAAAGCCTGATATTACAAGATAAAGGGTCAACTGAATAAACTGCATGTGTGTTTCAGCACAAACTTTGATAAATACTCAAAATGACGTTTTGTATTGAACTAAAATGTTTCTTCAGTAATTGTTATTTTCTGTGTGTTGAAATATTCAAACATGAAAATAAACATTTGGGAATTCAAAAGCTACAAGCCATTTAACAATAGCTATTCTTGGTACAACAGTGAATGGAGATTCAGAATACTGAAGATCCAGAAAGACTTTCCATTCCTTTTTTCTTATAGGAACTAAAACTTTCCTTTCTGAAATACACTTTTCAAGATTAATACACGAATGACAAGAGATTCTTATCTTCCAACATATTCCATTGTAAGAAGAAAAGAGAGTGTTTACCTCTACTAGCAAAAATGCACCCATCTGAAACAGTGCAGTGATTCTCCTGTGTTCAGCACTTGTAAGGCTTCATCTGAGATACTCCTTCCAGTCCTGCACAGCCCCAGTACAGGTTAGATGTTTGGAAACTGGGGTGATTTTGATCTGAAGGGTTATCATCCAGATATACCAGATGTGAGAGATACTAGAAGAAGTATCTTTTCACACCTGGTTTATAGAGATATACTGGATTTGTAAAAGGATTAAGAATAGGGAATCTACCTGCAGTCCTATTGTCCTGACGTAAAATGTTATTTTATTTCATCTCTATCTATGCCCAAAAGATTCTCACTGTATCTTTAAGACCCTACAAATGAGAACCCTTGTGGGAAGTGTGCTATCAGAGGTGCTTTTACAATCATCTCTTGTATGAGATTTCCTGGGTTTTGCCACATGGTATCTGCTTCACTGGCTCTTTGGTCTTTGCTTAAGCAGAGATTTTCTCTTTTTTGGGTTTTCCTTTTTTTTTTTTTTTTTTAATCTCATCTCTGAGAGGCTGCAGCAGGGGTTTTGGGCTGCCCTGGGGAGGATTCCACAGGTGCCTGTCACAGCTGAGGCACTGGCCCACAGTGACCCCACTCCAGCCGAGCCACTGGTGGCTCAGTGGCAGCGCCTGGCTGGGGACAGGGAACACCGAGTGTCCCGGGCCAGAGGGGACAGGGAACACCAAACAGAGGGGACAGGGAACACGGAGTGTCCCAGGTCA
>QUSF01000051.1:205830-311014 GCA_003676055.1 Chloebia gouldiae | reverse complement strand
TATAATATATAATATATAATATATAATATATAATATATAATATATAATATATAATATATAATAAATATATAATATATAATATATAATATATAATATATAATATATAATAATATATAATATATAATGAGTATGTAATATATATAATATAATCCTAGCATCCCACTGTTTCTAGTTGACTACAAAAAGCCCCAATTATCTTCTCTAGTTGAATGGCTACAGATGAAAGCACAAAATAATACAAGGATTTTAAAACTAAATCTAACTTTTTCACAAATAATGTTTTCCACCCTGATCATGGTGGTTTAAATAGCTTCACAATCAAGAAAATAAGTGAAATCAGTTGTGACTGGGGATTACAAAGGAAGTAACTAGTTCATGGAGATCAATCTAGAAATCAACACAGACCTCAGAAAAGAGAGACCTCAGGATCAAGACTCTGCAAGAGTGGCTTCTGTTCAGCCCTGCCATCACTCCATATTCTAGGAGTGAGGAGGGAAAGACACTCCTTCTTTTGCCATTCCTGTAACACCCAATTAGAAGATACCTGGGCTTCAGTAACAATCTGTCCCTGTATTTCCATGGCAAAAAGCAATTTCAAGAGACCACAGTTACAGACTAGAAGACCATCTATTTAAAAATGTACCTACAATCAACTTGCTCCTATTGAATAAGGATTTGACTAGAGTGCTTAATTAGTAACAGAGAATTTTTAAAAAAATATATTTTTTATAAAGTCAAGTAAAATTATTAAGGTTTGCAGTGAGAAAAAGTTTCTGTTCCATCAGTGCAATAAATTTTTAACACCTTTAATTAAGCAAATTTTAAGAATCTTTCATTCACTTCATGTCAAAGTCTCAAAGTATGCCCAATATTTTTGCCAGTATAGCTACTTCTCAGTGAACTGTAGTAAATGCTTTATTATTTAAATTGTTTGTTCATTTTTTGTAGCTGCTTTCCAGTGAACTGCACTGAACATGTTATTTGGGCCTTTTAATTTTATTTGGGCCCCCTATCATGAGGCCTATCCATGGTTCCTTCTGCACTACTATTATCTAGTATAAAAACCTTGCCCTAAAACCTGTGGGAAAAATATTAGGTGCTTATATACAGCATTCATTACTTAAAATATTGTATTCTGTTCTTTAAAACATTTTTTTCACTTCAAGCTTTTTTGAATAACAGGGAGAAAAATGCACCTGAAATAAACTCGTTTTACAGACAGTTTATAACAAAAATGAAATATGCTCAAGGCCATCCACATCTTATGTAAATGCTTAGCATGAAATCATTTTATTATATTTAAGATAAATATCAGTGTACAAAACGGGGAAATGGAACAGGGTAAAAGTACCAGTTTTTGTTGTGTTCACTGAATTAATACTACACCAGTGTAGAGTAAAAGAACTGGAAAGGTGTACACAAGTGTATAAAAATGTACGTAAGTGAGCTCTCTAGCATCCCCGAGAATTTACCAAAGATATACTACATTTGTTCACAGGTTTGTGTGTCATCTGTAGCACAGCATGAGATTAGACCAGCTATACAGTCTAATGGTTTCTTGGTAAGTTTACCTAGGCACAGCTCTGATGTTCAGTTCTCCCTTTTGCAGAAAGATGAAATGACTTGCAAACACTTCTGCTGACTTCATTTTCTTCTTGATCCTCAACACTAACATCTGAAGTTTTAAAAGTGGCACTTCTGAAAAAGCTTAGGAGACTCTAAGAGTGGTAACTTGTTTCATACATCATTTCCTACTAGTAGTTTATATTTTTTACTAAGAGTAAAGTGCGGCTCTGTATAAATCAGTAAATTCAGTTTCCTCATGTTGTAATGAAGAACTGTAACACCTTGACTCTTGAGTAATTTTTATTTATTTTCAATCCAGGTTTGACATCTTTTGCACAAGTGATGATGTGAACTCCTCTCCTACCTAGAGTCTACTTTCACAATCCAACAGAAGATGTTACATCACACAATGTACTTCTTAAAAATGCCTTCATGCCTACAATACAAAAAAGTCTCTATCAAAAAATTGAGACTCAAATCTCATTTGAAAATTATTTTTCAAAAATCCAGTTAATTCACAAGCAGGTTTTAGGCAAAACCATCTGTCCATCTCAAAAGACAATATCTTTGCCCAGAACATTAAGTCTTACATGACTATAGAAATAACAACACTTAATTTAATACTGTACCATCTTGCTAGAGGGAAAATGTAGAATAGCTCTTTTGTAAACTCTGTTAAAAATGTATGAGATATTTTTTCTTGGAAAATTTAATTTTTTAAATCCATAACCCTTAAATGTCACACACACTAAAAACCCACATGAATTCTAAGCAGAGCAAATCAGAAGCAGGCAGCATATATTAATAACAATGGGCCTATTAGCATGGAATCAGAATGCCAGTCTTAACGTGAGCAGGTCACATGTCTGTACAGCAAGGAGACTGACAATAAAAATTTTCTCAATATGCAAACCTTTTGTCCCAAACTACTTTTTTAAAAATTGTGACACATGCATTTTATACAGTGAGGATAAACCAAGTGTCATTATTTTTAAAATGCATAGCTGTATTTGGTTTTGGCCAAGTAGAACTGGCAGACAGAAAAAATTACCATTAAACAAAACAAAGATAGAAAATGCATTTTTTCCTGTGTTAGAAATTATTTCAACAAGAGACTTTGAAGCACGTTGCAGGAATATGTAGTAATACCATGGAAGCCAGAGACTCAGTCTTGGAGAAGGAAGCTATTTTCATTGTAGAATCACAGACTGGCTTGTGTTGGAAGGGCCTTAAAGATCATCTACTTCCAACCTTTACCCAGTGGACAAGGATGCTATTCACTAGATCAGGTTTCTAAGGAATCCATCCAACCTTGCATTGAACACTTCCAGGCATGGAACGTGCAACAGAATTTATTTTGCAATATCAGAAAATCAAAGAATTCTGAAAATAAAAGTCATATTTGATGCTTGACTCCATTCCTGATCCAAGTTGATCCTAAAGCCTTCAACAAACTTTTCAAACTTGAAATCAATTCAGTGGTCCAGAAAGAAACACATTCTGTCATGCTCTCCTAACCAGAACTGCAACGCCATTTAAATTGCACCAGTTTCAACTGGCAAATGCTCTTCAGACTTTCTCTTCTCCCTTCATGCATTTGCACGGTAAGTATTTCAAACACTTTGGTATTGCTGTCAATGTTCCTTGAAACTAGCTCCTGCAACAATGTGTCTGGCCCTCAAAAGTAATCAAATGCTCATTTATTTTCCACAAATCTACTTACATTATCAAAATAACCCTTCTGTGCATGGGTTTAAATGGCAAAATAAACTTGGAAGTACAGTCTTGGTCATTACATTTTTTGTTTAGTGTTACAGAATTAGACCAATGGCACTTCAATATAATTCTACATCACAACACAAAACCTGAAAAATTCTCAAGCAAGTCACCCCATGGATCAAAATGCCAGAAATTATGGAACAAAGATTTGGAATGAAAAAGATAAAGGGAATGTGCAGGCAGAGCTTTCCTTGATAAATGATCAGCTTTATATATTAAAAAATATATAATATTTGCAGGTTTTTTCTGTTTCACTGTGCATACTCTGAAAGCAATTGCTTTAAAGGCAGTATTCATGCATTCCCATCAGACACCCTTTCAGAATTCACCTGGCTTTCTTCAGTCTCATGTGAATTTATTTGTCTAATAATCTTTAAACTCTATTCATAGACTTGTTCCATCCTTCCTTAAACCCACATAAAAACTTTGCAACCACATTTTTGAGCACAGCTTCCCAAAGGATTATTACTTCCATGACCATACCAACACTTTGGCTTCAATTAAAAACACTTCCTGATGTATCAGCCTGGTTTATAAAGTTCGTATGAGTCAATGACAGTTGTATTGCTAATCTCAGTAAATGCCTTCCCTTCGTCTGTTAATTGTCATGCCACTGTCAAATTGAGAAGAATATATTAAGTTGCTGCTTAAAGGTCATACTGCATTTTATCCACTCAGCTTTAGAAAGATATATTTTATAATGCAATAAGAAGGAATTTGCTTTAACTCCCAAAGCACCTTAACTCTCAGTTCCATTTTTTTTCTACCTTTATTCCAGTTTCTCTTTCCTGAGAATCTAGTTTTCTCTCTATACACAGAACTCACAGTTTGTGAGGTCTTCACTTCCTTTCAGGAAAAAAAGCCCATGTTTAACTCCAGAAATCGGCCAAATATGACTTTGAAATGTAAATGAACTCAGAAAAGCATGATGTCTTGCTTTCAGTTCTATTGGATTCTGAAAAATATAGTATCATTATTATTATTACTATGAAATTACATTGGTAATGAAGCAGAATTACTGCTCATCATCAACCCTCTTGCAAACATGCATTTTTTTCCAAAATATTTTTTTCAACACCTGGTTAATTCCTTCAATTTTACACTCCCATTCCCAAAGCTCCCTTTTTTATGATATGGCTGCTGTCCTTTAGAATTAGGAATATTATTACAGAATATGGTATTATTTTTTAAGGAAACACAAAGTACAGTAATTTATTTAATTGTTTCTGTAGATTTAGTATATGTTGTTTCCTTCACACTCACACTTTTCAAATTTAAGAACCCAATGAGCCCACTTTCTTTCAAATATTGGATAAAAATATTAACTATTAATGAACATCAAATTTACAGTAAAAATACTAAAAAACTTATTCAGACTACAAAAAGTATGTAATTGATTAATTTTTTTCCTGCCAAAGGACCTACTGTTTCTCTAGATGGTAAAATATTTTTATATTGCTAAACACTAGACTCTGCCTAAACATGTCTAAATATACTTCAAGATTTCATACAGCTTTAGGTGACAGCACATTAATGTAAAAAAGTATTTCCACACAGACAAATCTGACAATGACTTGTTATAGTTGTCAACTGTTTATCAGCTTATGTTAAAAGACAGCTGACTTCTATGTATATGCAGCTGGTTAAAGCAGCACAGTTCAGGAGAGTTCAGCTGACATACTTTTATCCATAAGGAGCAAACTGGGTAGTATGAGTCAACTTTTCAAATCCACAAAGACATGCAGGCAGAAGAATGAAGTTAGATATTACATTCCCACAATAGCTTAATCTGCTTCAAGCCATTGCAAAGTTGGTATGCAACCACATGATAAGAAGCAAGAGCCACCCCAAAACTGAACGTGCAGCAGATTTCCCTTCTTCTGCCAAGATTTCAGTGGGTTTCTTTTCAATAATAAAGCAACAACTTGTCTGAATTCAGTAGGTAAAATAATTCATATTTCTTGAAAAGTATTTAATCCCAAATACCCTTTATAGCACAGGAAATACTTTTTAGAGCATTAGTACCCATTACATTGCTTTGTGTTTGTGCAACAATCAAGAATACTTTATTTACTGGATTGGGGGTTGTTTTGTTTCTTGTTAGGGTTCCTTTTGTTTGTGTGATTTTTTGTTTTAGGACCTAAGCAGCTAAAATTTTACCTAAAGGACACATGGGTAGACCCTTCAAATTTCTTAGTCTTAGTTGGAGTCTACTGTAAGCTAAATAAGAATAACATAGTAGTATTCACATATGTCAATATTTAAACTATTTATTTACTTTCTAAGGCTGTATCTTTTTCTTCACCATAAGACTGTGATGTCTTTCACCAAGGCTTCTAATTATCATGTAAAACCTCTAATAAGAACAAAAAAATATTTTCATCACCTTTAACAGAATTCTGTGATTTTTGTAGGCGATTGTATTAATATAACTCTAATTAACACTAGGGTTTTAACAGACACATATACTTATGCCCACTGCTTTTTTACAGAAGCAAACAATAGGCAAGCTTATTATTCTCATAATATATATAAAAAAAGAACACTGTAAAGCCATAATTTACTGTAATAACTTGATGAATCTTTAGTCTTAGAATAATACTCAGTGTTTAGTGTTTTGCAGGAAAGCAGAGAAACTAGATGCAAAAGAGGAAAAAAGTCAATAAGACATACTCTACATATAGGGAAATATTTAGAGATGCTGAAAGTTATTTTCTCTCTTGGAATACATGTCACAGCACTTTTCAGAAACAGTATCTACACCTAAGCAATTCTTAAGATTAGTCTAACAGTTATTTAAATTCATTTCTGATCAAGCCTATTATGCTTATAAAATTCAGCACAACAGCAGTACAATTCTAGCTGAAGATCCTGCTGTGTCTCCTCAGCTCCCTTTGTAGGAATCTCAGATACAGGCTGCAGAGACAATCTCGGTTCTTCATTTAGCCAGTTTTCCTTGTTGACAACATGTTTTTTGATCTCCATCTTTACAGCCATGAAGAAAACAAAGAACTTGTTGAATGCACCTTACTGCCTTGGTTGATAACTCTGTAAATTTACTGGCATTTGTGCAACAAAAAAGCAGCTCAACATTTGGACAGCTTATGATTTCACAGTGCATCTGCAGAGGTCATACATAATAGATACTTTTCTGAGGTCCATCCAAATAAAAGAAACTGAACAAAAGCAATCTGTGCTGATGACACTGACGTAATCATCAGTGAAAAAAAAAATGCTGCACAGAATATCATGCTAAAATTATATTGCAATAGTTAGTTTGAATATTTAGAAAGTTCAGCAAATCTAGCAGCAATATATACAGGAAATATTATACACAGTATTCTACATCATCAAGCATGAAGTGTACAGGGCATCTAGAAAGAGAAAGGGAATACAGGTCCTAAGGAATACTGAAAACTTAGCATTTAAAACCATGTCAGTGGTATAATGCTGCAACACTAAATGTAGACAAGAGTGACCAGTATAAAGGCAGGGAGAAAATTAGAAGTAATTAATTACTGAGATGCTTAAAGAGAGTTTACCTCAGCTCCTTCAAATTCTTTCACAGCACAGGATTCCTTAAATTAATTACTGAGCATAAATACAACAGAGAGAAAGACGAAGGTAAAAGAACATTGAAATGAAAACAAATGGACATAAATTAGATAAATATTCACTTCAAATTGAAATGAAGGTTCCTAAACACTGTGACAGATAAGCCTGGAAGAGTCTTGCCATTATAATGGGGAAAAAATATGAATTAATTTTATAATGAAGATCAGAGAACTTACAAAGGTGCTATATGACAGAGCAATCTAATGAAATAACAGCAGATTTTTAGCTACGGATTCTTAAATTCTCATCTAAAGAGTGATGCACCCTAAATCAGAAGGTATCTATACCACTAAATATATTACAACAAAGTAAATTCAGAGGTATTAAGAATATTAGTTACTCAAAGCATGCTAAATATTAAGCCACATTAAAAGTAAACCAAAAATCCACTGGATATTGACAGCTAAGATCAGCTAGTGCCATAAGCCTCCACTGAACCTTAAAATCATGAAGCTCAAAACAAACAAGCAGCCACCCACGTACCTTACCCTCTTGCCCATTGATTGCAATACTGTTGTTAATATGACCCAACATGACTTAAAGCTTTCAGTTCTACTTCCAACACGTCATGAATAGCAACATGCACCTTAACTTTGTCACACTCACAAAATCTCAGAAGGAGGTTTTCTACCACTGTGAAGTGACAGAATAGCATATCAGATTGTCAGTCCATTTGCTTATTTTGCTTCAGTATACATGACAGTTTGTAAGATAAAAATCCACTCTGCCCAGAGCCTCAGCTTTGTGTACCATCCCCAAGATACTGGGTACTCTAACCAGCATCTCTCCCACATTTTCCATTAAACATCCTAAATCATATTAGACTCAGTGATGTCAGAAATAGCTTCAGGGAATATTGTATATTGTCACTGTCAAAAAGGCACAGCAGGTTACTTCAGAGAATAATCTCTTTCATTAAAATTTTAAGATGTGAAATATCATTAGATGATTCACTCCTTGCAATCTGTGTTGTTTTGTAAAATAATTGAAAAAGGAGTTCATTGATCCATGTTTTACTTCTTTTCCCCTGTATTTCTCTTGGGCACAGAGGAAAGAAACTCTTCAAAACTCTCAGAAGAAGTTTGTTTTACTCCTGCATTAGAGATGAGTCCCAAAAGGGCCAATCTGTAGCTAAATGAACACACGCAGAATATTTAATTTTGCTACCATTATAGCACTGATTTCCACACAACAGAAAAAAAAAACATTCTCAGTAAGCTCTTGTCCAAATTGAAAATCTCCAATCTTCCTATCTGTTTCCATATAATCTCATCTCCTACAGCCAATTGCTTCTGCACCAAAATAACCTGAAGCTTTCTTCATTCAAATTTGTCTTTAAATGTAGTCTTTTTATGTTTTTTTCAGATACACAACAGAAACTAATTTTAATTTTCTTCTTGTGCTTTCATTCAGCTAATGGATATAAAAAGAACATTTAAGCTGCAAAGCTGAATTTAGGAGATTTTGTAGAAGGATCCTGTCACATTTCAATAATTGCATATAACTAAATGATCTGCATTTCAGTGAAAACAAGTTTAATGTTTTTAATGAAAGGTTTCCTCAAATAATAAGAAAAGTTTCCTATTCCTCAAAAATTGCTTTGAAAACTGAGGATCCGTGTGAGGTACATTCTGATTTCTAAAAGCAAATTTGTAAAAAAAAATAACATGTAGTAGTATCTTTTGAATCTTTAGGTTTTTTTCGTTTTTTCTGTTTCTATTTAGAAAAAAGAGGAGCTATAAACAAAACAATGACAAAGCAAGCAAATTCCTTGTCAGGCATATGTCTGTATGAACAAAGAATAAATAGCAAATTCACATGTCAGAGACCATGAGCACTAAGAAAAATTTAATAAAAGACTATGTAAATTCAAGCTAAGTGGTTCATAGAAGCCATGATGTAGGATCATTTATTTTATGATGGTGAAAAAGAAAAGGGAGATTATGCTTTTTATTTTAAATATTTGAAAAAGAACAGTGTTTCTCAGCATAAGTCAATAGCTACCACAATATAAAGCCACTAAACACAGTGCCTATCTTTATATGCTGCTTTCAAGGATCTCTCTGTTGAGAACAGGAGATTAAAAAGAGGGAATCTATAAAACATACATTATAGATTTGATACAGAAGTAAGGTGATGTTCCAGCATGTAAGAACAACACAAAGTTTAAAAAAACCTGAACATGTCTTGAAATGGTCAGTCTTTTCAAGCAGTTGGTGGTGAAGGATTTACAAAATTTTATTCTGTTACTATTTTTACTTTTCTATAATTGACATTTCAACATTGTTCTTCATTCTAAATTAAAATTTACCCTACTGCTAAATGTGGATCTCTGCATAACTACCATAACCCCAAGACAATGGATGATGCAGTATTACAGTCTCAGTACTAAAGTACTGGATTGGCACAGAGACACACAAGAATGAAGCACAACAGAAAAGGGGCCTCTGGCCTGCGGTGGTGTGCTTTTCTTTAATTTGATATTTGTTAAAATGCCAGTTCATATCCCCCCCTCCTCCTTTCTCCAGTTGCCAATCTTCCCCAGCTCTTCCCTGGTACCCCTCCTCTCCAAGTTGTCAATCCTCCCTTTCCCTGCCCCTTTCCCCAGAACATTCCCTGTCGGTCCCTCTGGTCCACTTCCCTGCTTCCAGAGCACTCCCTGTCATTCTCCCTAGTCCCCCTGATAGGTTTGTGCTATGTTAGTCCTGCCCTAAACTCCTCCCTAGCCCTACCCTTATTGGTTGCTGTTCCTATACTCCACCTCTTGAGTTACAGTATAAAACCTTTGCTCGCCCTCCCCGCAGGGGCTTGGGGCTTGCTGAATAAATCCATCCTGTTCACCCCCCAAGTCCCGTGTCGTCTGCCATCTGTCCCCGCGCCGATAACTGAGACCGCAGAGCTCCAAGGGAGAACGGCCGCCCGTTCTCTTCCCTCTCACCGCCCAGCACGCCACCGCTCGGGGTGTCGCGGCGAGAGGAGCTGACCGCGAACCAACACTGGCCACCTGCTTTTCTTGCTTCCTCTCAACTATCTTTTCTTCTCTAAATGATAAATTAAAACTGCCACATTAACAGCAGTAACTTTTCAATATATCCACTTTAAGATTTTGCATTTTCAAATGGAAATATCAATTCTAGGCAGACAAGGGAAGAGAAAGAAGAGAAGATCATCTAATGAGAGTATTAATCCACCTGGGTTTTTATTTGTTCACTATTGATGTGCTTTGGGATATATTGTTTAATTAATATTAGACAAAGACAACAATTGTGCTCAAGGTAATCTTTGTAAAAGTTCAGTCAGGAACATGCACACTGATCATGCTCTGATTGCCAGTAAGATTCATCAAGCTGTAAAATGTATTTGAAAACAGGACAAACTGTTCTCCCCTTCTCTGGTATGCTAGCAATTAAAATAAAAATATTTAATTGAGATCAAATGTTTGCTATTAAGCTCTGTAGTTTTTAAAAACTAAACCAGGAGCTTAGAAGTTGAACAAATACTCAAGAATAGAAACACTAGCATGAAAATGTTTTGAGGTTGTAACTATTAAATATAGGAAAACTTGGGTGGCACACTGCCTTGCAAACTGTTGATTGTAATCTGTCACAGAGTAAATCAGAATTAAAGTGTGAGAAGAATTAAAACTTATTTATAACCTCTTTCTTACACTCAATATCTTTCTTCCTCAAATTTAAAGAAAAAAAATCTAAATTAACTACACAACATTTTATACTGTTTCCAGATCCTTCCTGGAAACCAAACATCCAAATCCTTATCTCTTCTGGGTATTTTAGTTTTCTGACCTGACTTCATTAAGAGTATTATTGTAGAGACATATATGCAAGATACCACCAACTTCCAACCTCCTAATTTTTTTTCTTTTTCAGGCTGGAACAATTTAAGGTTTCAATACAGCCAGTTAAGAATGATTCAGTACAGTAATTTTTGGATAGAAGATGATGAATTTGACATGTCCCTGAAAAAAATTCTAATTCTAACAAAGACTAGCTAGAAATATGCATCTCTTCTGTCTGCTTCTCTGCCTGCTTCCCTGGGCCTGAAAACTGGGAAGAACACAAGAGTTCCCACATTTTCTACCAATCTGTCCAGAGGGCTGATGCAGAGAAAAAAATATTGAGACAGCCACAAGCTGGGATTTCCAAACCAGTGCCAGCCCTGGCTTGCGGACAATGGAGATGCTGGGGTTTCTGAGCTCCAGACCTGAAGGCAGCACCTCCAGGAGCTGCTGGAAGCTGTGGCTGTCTAGTGGCCAGCCCCAAGGCTACCGGCGCTTCTTGGTGGCAGCTGGCCAAACACCTGCTAGTCTGTCATACAGGGGAGCTTACAAAGTCATTGGGGTTATCTTGGCATCTGATAAGTTCCTCTGTAAGAAACCAAGATCTCTATCTGTATACAACTTTCCCACACCTACTGTTAGGTGTGGGAAGGCTTTGTTGTTATTACAGCCTCTGCCTGCTTGATAAAAGCAATGGTTTTTTGTTGCAAAGGACAAAACACAGTATCTGGTCTTCATTTGTGTTGCTGGTGGGGTTTCAAACAATATAAAAACAATATAAAAGAAAATATAATAAATTAATCTTTTCTTTCCCTTCACTAGGACTTAATTTTATACTCTGTAAGGCTGCTGATTTAACCACATTTGTGGTATCATCCAAGAGAACCAGTCTGCCCCTTAAAATTTGGAATTGGACACAGGCTGTTTTCATTTACACTTCAGCTAAAACATTTGAATAGCAAAAGACTACATATACTATGACATGTTGGATCCAGAAATCCTGAACCATTCTGCATAAAATACCTACTAACCAAATCTGAAGGGTAAAATTGAATACACAACTGTTCATTAAATAACAGATTACTTTACGCATTATCATATAAACTGGCCCAAATAAGGATGCAAAAAGCCTTACAGTCAAGCATTCTATCTGTTGCAATGTGAGCAACACATAAACAGCTTAAAAAGAATAGTAAAATCATAAGTTTCTGAGCAAAGCCAGTAAATCAGGAAAAATAGAGTTAAGAAAAAAAGAGGGTTTCTTAAGCAAAACAAGCTTTGAAATGAAGTAGAAGTGCACTGTGCTGAAAATGGATGAGAAGCTGGTGAGATGTCCAGTAATAATGCATTTAAATAAGCAATTTGGCTAGAATTTGCAGTCATCTGTGAATAATTTATCAAATTGAGCAAAGCAGCTCAAAAGAGTACACTGGCTAAAAACTGCTGAATATTTTTGCAGTGATAATATTCAAAGTCTCCCTCAGTTTCAGTTCCTTTACTTCTAAATCCATAAAATCAGTGAAAACATTCTAGTATACTGCCTAGGCGACAGCTGATCAGAGTATATATTTTCCCTCAAAATATTCCTGAATAAAGACTGCAAAAATGGTAAAAGGCTTTTTTCTTTCTCTAAGAAAACCCAACAAACACAAAACACAGCTACTAAAGCATCACACATGCTCACACTGAGACAGTATGTTATCCACACATGCTGTGAAGTACAATCAGGGTCTGAGATCAGACACACTTGCTTCTCCCACAAGCCATACATTCTGTCCTCAGTAACCTATCATAGCCTGTATCATAACGCAGTCTTCAAGTATTAACCATCCAGAATTTAAAAAACCAACCAAACGACAGCAGCAGTGGTCTCTTCATTCCTTCTCCAGGCTTCTTTTGGATGAAATTCATATACTGTAGTCAGACTGGTTGGGTTTGATTTTTATATATTTTCAATTTCAGCCTTACTGTTGAGAAGAAATCATAGAATCATGAAACAGTTTGTGCTGGAAGGGAGTTTTAAGCGTCATCTAGTCGAATCCCCTGGCAATTAGCATGGACATGTCCAGCAAGATCAGGTTACTCAGAGACCCATGCAATGCTGCAGAAGAACAATGAATTCTAGCTAGTTATAAAAGAACTTGCTCTGTAAGGAAAGTGTGAGCAGTTTTTACACCTCACCACTGTCCTGTGATCAGGAAAAGCACATTTATTGATACTAACTGTAGAGTCCAAAGCCCCTACTGCATCTCTAATTACAATACACTTCATTTATACCACAAGGGTTATTGTCCTTAGCAAGCAGGCTTATCAGGAACATGATGATAAAAGGCAACTTGTTTCAAGCATTTCAAAATTGGGTCCCTTCTTTTCAATCTGCAGCCTAGTCCTCATAAATATGTTTTTACCCAAATACAAAAAACTCCAATTTCTGGCACTCTTTCTTTATTATCACACAACCTTTCTCTTTCCTTACTAATGCAGCTCACCAAAAAAAACTTATTCCCACATTCCCAACATAAGTAGACTAGGCTCAAATTTATAAAGCTCCCATCTTTCCGCTAGATTTCTCAAATGAAGCTTCCAGAAAGGGAATACCACCATCCTTTTGTTTATCTAGCTCATGTAAAAATTCATTAAAAATCCCCCAAAATGTAACCCTTGAAATTAAAGCATTCCAGATTGTTAAACCAAAATCTTGACACCCTACCCAGCATGGAAAAGTCCAAAAAAAACTGTCTCTACTTTGTAAAGTCCATAGATACCTTACTTGCTGAATCTCTCAAAATACAGAACATCAAGGAAAACAAAGCACATACTCACATGTTCAAAGTATTTAGTTTAACAAAGCCAAATGACTCCACTTAAGAAAGTTCTAGAAGACTTCACATATCAGCAGAAAAAAATAGTATTGTTCAGTATGTCATGAGTAAAATACACTGTAAGATAAAGACAAAATTAATTTTCTTAATTAAAAACTCCAATAAAAACCTTCCACTTTACAACTCTGAGGACAGAATACTGAAAAGGCCCTAAAGACTATTAATTAAAAGACTTTGATTTGTTTTGCTGAAGAAAGCATTTAGATTGCTGAATCCATGTAAAACTCATATAAGAATACTGATGTTAGACGGAACTCACATTTGCATTAAGAAAGCTTCCTGATCCAGAAAAAATATATCATTAATTACTTATTCTTCCCAGACAAAGTTTAAAATACTTTTACTGACTTAACCTGGTTTGACAGTAGTGAACATTGCAATGATTTAAAAGGAAAGTAGAAATATATGTGTATATAGAAAAATATGCATTCTGAAACACATATATGGTACTATAGATTTTCCGACACTACTTCAATTAAAGTAAGTTCTACTAATGCAACCTATATTGCAGCATATATGCAGGATAAAAGAAGAGGAGCATGATGTAGGACCCATCAACAGCTGATTTTTAAAAGTTGTATTTGAAATACAGCAAATAGAAGAAATGGAAATTAATACAGTCTTAACACAAAAGCAACAGATCATGAGTTAATTCTATTAAAATTTGACTACTTTGACTATTTTTGTATCTACAACTATTCCTTCATGATTCTGGTTAAGTAAATTAAACTTTTCTTGATACATTTTCACTTGAGGCTCAAGAATCCATTACAAATGTCTAAACCAAGACTGGATAACATATGCCTTGTGGCTTTTTCATATTATCATTTTAATTTTAAAAATATCTCAAGAGGTAAAAAAGCAGTGAAGATGAAAGTATTTCTATTAAAAGAAAAAAGAAAGAAACCTTGCACAATTTAATTAGCTGAGAAACCAGAGCTTTGTTAAAAGTTGTAAATATAATAAAGATTATCACTCAGCCACAGAAAAAAAATCTCCCAGCATGCCTTTGAAGAAGGATATTTAAATTCACCAAAAAAAACAATTACTGTTTGCAAGGATAACTATGAAAGTTAATAGAGAGCATTGGCAAACGTTATTCTCATAAAAAGCCAGCAAAGTACCACAGATAAATTAATACAAAGCATTAAGGCTTTAGAGACTATGGCTCTCCCAAAACACAGCTCAATCACATACAGAAAATTAACAGAGGAAGAGCATAGCCAACACTCTGAGAAAACACAGTCCACAAGTTAATATGCAAACCCTTGTTAAGTTTTGGTGTTAGTGAGTACTCAAAATTCAAGTTCAACAAAAGTATTGTTTCTCAGCTGGATCCTCTTAAGATCTCCCCTTACTGCAATTCATGTGCTAACTCCTCTTCATCTGACTTACATCCTGTATGGACTTGCTGAGCCATGTACACAGGAATGAAGCAAGAGAACTTCAGCAATCTTACACCTGGACCAAAATAGTGTACTTTAAGAAGCCTAGTGCTCTCTTCCACATTTTCATATGAAAAGTTAAGATGGAAGAAATATGACAAAAAAACCCCACTCTTTAACTCTGTATGTTTTGAATTTTCACAAAGCTAAGTTAATGCAGTTCAAATGTGCCACTGTTGCCCCAGATGCTTTTAGACTGTGCCTTAGGCAATGATAAATAATGTACTTATCACCTCAGCAATGGGATCTTAGTTACAAAGTCAGAGATCTGCCAACAGTCTCTTGAAATGGTTCAGTGACAAGTATTCGTGGATAGGAAAACCTCTGTAATTAGTAGAGGTTGTCTATCTTTTGATTTCTTTGGAGCTTGAAGATGAACTCCTGAAGAAAGCTAGTGTCTGAGAAATCCATACAGAAATGATAGCCAAGAGGGCAGACTAGATGATGGTTCTCAGGGGCCTGAAAATTGCTACAAGATACATGAATAGAAATGTGAATGAACTAGAACAATGTGTTATTGTTTATGCTGTATTCACACATTTACATTCCAGCACATATTTGCAAACACTCCAGCTGCATTCACTATGTTAACACTCAGTGTGGCAACCAGTTGTTAGTGAGAGCAGCCTGGAGGAGCTGCATCTTGTGATTTGAAAAGAGTATATATTTATCCCAAAGAATCAAGAATGCCTCCTTTCAGGGCTGAACTGAATTGATTGTGTGGGAAAAGTTCCCTAGAGATGAACAAAAATGCCTCCGTGTCATGGAATTACTAATAGCCTACTGGCATATATGACAATGAATCCTGAAAGTATAGCAATGGGTAAATGAAAGGAGTATCTCAGAATGAAACCCCAGGCAAGTCGGGTATAATTTGTGAAGACTAACCTCAGTGCTGGGAAAAGCCCCTACTTACCATATCTATTTAAAAATCCAAATTTTGCCAGGCAAAGAGCCTAGGTGTTTTATGCCCAGAGCTGTTAGAGTACCTGCAGAGGCTGTGTAGAGCATGTAAAGATATAGCAAGGCATGATTCCAGAAATTCAGAATTAAAATCCTGTAGTGGAAGCCCAACACATTAAATCATGCACTTTCTGGTTTCTAGACTCTTTGTATTAGCTATTCTCTACGTCCTCAAAAACTACAGAACACCAATGAATAATCTTAACCCCATGTTAGTGAAGCTTCTATTCATTTATTTCCTTCGTCTTCAAAGCAACAGATTTCCTGGCAGACCCTTAATTCAGAGGTCTAATCCTTCCTTTCATTTATGTGAATTCTTTGAGGAGATACTTCTGAATACAGAATGCTCTAATTACCTTTTTCTTTGCCCTTACATCATCCTCCCATTTGTCTGTGTTCAGCATAGCCTGGTTCACACTCTTGAGGTATTCTCCCAGAAAGAGAAATCTTAGTAAAGGTATGGAAAACTGAAAAGCAGAGGATGCAAGAATAGCAAAGGACCAGCTTACAAAAAGGCTGTATTAAAAATATTGTGAAAAAGCAGGGATCAGCAGTATAAGAGGAAGATGGAAAAAGGCAGGGGTTGTGCCTTATGAAATTTGGACTTCATATTCTGCTCTTACAAGTTCTTATGCAGTTTGGGGCAAAATGCTTAAAACTCACCCATGCTCAAAATTATCCTGTGATTTTCCTGTGTTAAGCTGCTATTGCAACAGTTCACAAGCAGCTACAGAAATAATCCAGTCACCTCATCAAGCTTTGGAGGAGGCCCAAACTACCCTGCACTCCTCAGATTCAGGAAGCCTCTATATTGACAAATGTAACATTATCACAGATTTCTTCCTTCTTTAAACCAAGAATTCCACCAGTAATAACAAAGGATATGTTATGTGGGACCTAAGGTTATAACAGGCAATGCTTATAACAGACTTCAGATGATCTTCTTCAGATGAAACAGATGTGTCTAACCACACGTGACTCAGTGTATGAGTTGTATATGAAAAGCAGAGGCTGAGTGCACAGTTGTAAAATGCTGTTAGCCAAAACACTGAGCATCACATGGGAACCCCCCTCTCCCTCTCAGTATGGGGATCACGCAACAAGCAAAAGGCAAGATTTCTGTGTTCCAGGAGGAAGGTGCACATTGATGGTGATGGCTTCAGCCTCTGGTATTCGTCCCTGTCCTTCAGAGAAATCACCAGCATGTAGGAGGGGAAAAAATGAATCAAGTCTCTTAAGAGCACAAAAATAAATCCTACCGGATGATTTCCACCAGACTTGTTAATGTCTGTGCAGGAAATCTGGCAGACTGCTGATCACTCTTAGGACATGACCAGCTATGTGGAACCATCAAATCCCAGAACTTAAAACCTCCTGAGAGGAACCAAACAGATGCTCTAGGGATTTTTTCTGTCTGAAAAAAGGGGAAGTATTTGGTACCCATATATATTAGAAGCAGAAAACACTAACACTGTTCCTGAATTTTGCAACTTACTTTAGAAGTAAAACTATTGCAAGCATTCTCACTAAAAAGAACAAAACAAAACTCACATGTAAATGTGAACTGTCAACACTATTTCACAACTAAAATTCTATCCAGGTTGTGCATTTTAAAATATTCAGGGTAAGGGAAACAAAAAGTACCCTAATCACAGCAAGCTGGTGCTCCACAATATTAATTGTTATAATGACATTCAAATAAATAGATCAGTAATAACACAGACACAAGGAAAATTACAATTTCATCAGTAATTTGGTATTGTTAGACTTCATCACTTCTGATCTGCAAATTGTGTGTTCCCACATTTAGAAAATACATTAAAAGAAAGTATATCTCTTATTTTTTGTCCATACCAGATAATGCTTGCACTTGAACAATAACAAGAAACAGCTGGAATCAGTTCAAGCAGTAGCTTGGGTTGCAAACAGAGAAAATGCAGCATCTTGTTACATTGAGTAATTCCTGTTGCAATTTTAATAAATACCTTAATTAGGGAAAAATACCATCAACATCTCAGTTGCCGTATGAGGCTATTACATTCTTCCTGTTTTGTACACTATAAAAGTATTTGGAAATCAATATGACTCAAGCAACACACGAAGTACTGAAAATAGAAACACCAGTGGCTTAGCAGGATACAGAATCCTTGAACTTTCAAATTAGAATACTTAAGAAAGAATAATTCCTGTAAAATATGGCACTTTCATAACTTTCATTTATCCAAATGATAACTTATTTTATACAGTTTCCAGAAAATTTTTATAATTCCCATTACATGGCATTACGGAAAGCAGTATTCCACTGGCTCAGCATAAGGGGCACAATTCTAGAAATAGATTCCACACAATGGCACCCACCAAACCTCATCTCCTGTGAAGATCTATCCTTTAGCTAGTCACATGAGACACATTATAAAAATGCAAAACCTTCCATCAAAATGCAATTCATTAAGAAGATGTTCACTAGTTTTCTCACTCCCTTACTCTTTCACTCAATTTGGGGAATTTTTTCTTCTCCCAGAAACTTTTCTTTTACTTCACAATTCCAACTGCTTAAGTAAAGTTGTCTTTTATGGCCATCCCTATTGTCCTGGCTACATCTGTGTATCACTCAGTCTTACCTGATTCTCAGATTGGTCACTACATTTCAGCATGTCAGTAACAGTCTAAAATTCACCTTTATTGAAAAGCTTCCATCAATAAGATTTGATTCATCATTTATAGTACTATAAAGCAACATATGGCTTGGAGGAAGATGAAAATCCCAGAGCCTGAGTTTACTCAGTGGAGGCTTGAGAGCTGCTGGGTGCTTAAGAAGGAATAAAGAATCTCACAGAAGGGGACACTCAGGCTTGCTGAGGCAGGAACAGCACTGTATTTATAAAATACTGCTCCTACTGCTTTATCCCATGAACTTGGATGCTTTCCTTGGCAGCCGGATTGCAGCCAAAGGCTGCTGCCATCAGCCATGCACTACTCCAGCTACTTGGGTGAACCACAATGGGGACTCCAAAGGAATTCAGAAACAGAAATTGTTTCACACTTCAGCAAGGGACACTAAAAGTAGCATTTCTTGGCTCTCCATTTTCATTTTATCACATTAGTTCTATCCCTTCTCATAAAACATTCTTATAAGGATGGTCAGTATCCAAGGAAATTTAAATGATACAGACAACTATAATTCATTCCACACAGGTAAGTTTCTTTGGATTTGCACCCTGTTGTATTTTTTATCTTCAAAACTAAAAAGGTATCCTTTTCAAGAACAAACAGCAATAGTACTGCCATCTACTCAGTCTGCTTCAGCTTCTTTAAGATTAGCCCATAAAGTTAATTTATAGTTTTGCCCTCTAGCCTCTGTTCAGATTTAAATAAAACAAAAATGTCATGAGAATCATGGGACCTACAGCATGTTGAAGTGCACAGTGAAAGCTAATTTAAGTGCTACAAATTAGGTGAAAAAGTGACCTTGAGTTTTATGGATATTAAAGAAAGGCTTTATTTCTGAATATAACAGCTTCATAAAGGTTTAATTTTTGTTTTTTAACAATCCAGCTCTTAATATCCATAATATCATGTCAATATACAAAATGCCAAGAATAAAGAATACAGAGTAATGCTCAGAATAAAAAAAGGAAGCCATTCAGAGGACATTGTACATATTTTTAAAACTTAAATAACTGGGCAATATTTGTCATCCAGTTTCCTCTCAGTAAGATGGTAGAGCATATCTGAAACACTGGTGTAAACTTACACTTAAGCATTCCCTAAACACTATGATATACATGAGACACATATGTGCTAACACGTCTTTATCTTGTAAGAGGAGTCCTTGTAACACTATTGTTCACAAATGTCGCTTCCGTAAAATTGCCAGCTTCACATACAGCCTGTCTTCCTGAGAACAAAAATAACTTCTTTTGTCTATTCCTGAAGTAATGAGTTTCAGTCACATTTCAGTTAAATAGCTTGATGAGTTTCAATCACATTTCAGTTAAATAGCTTGACTTCTGTATTTAGACTGCTTTTTCAATATATTTCAAGTGGACTTCGCGTACTGATCCATTTACTAAAGATGAAAAAAAACCTAAACAGCAACAGTCACCTATTATTGTTCACCTAATCAGTAATTTCAGAGAGAATTGAGTCTCTATACATCTCTGACGAGTCAATATAGGCTCACACACAACTAGAATCTTATCAATAAAGATGTTACTCCA
This sequence comes from Chloebia gouldiae, assembly GCA_003676055.1. Lineage (NCBI taxonomy): Eukaryota > Metazoa > Chordata > Aves > Passeriformes > Passeridae > Chloebia > Chloebia gouldiae. Next base: position 290,748 of record QUSF01000051.1, on the reverse strand, counting down.
AGACAATTTTTTCTGACAATATAGCAAATTCATAATTTCAGAAGAACATTTTAAAAGGTGACAAAATATGCAAGAACTCAACAGATGCAGTTTCTGTTGCTGCAGTATTATTGTATACTGACTAAAGATTTCAACATTCCAACATTTCTAACAGCTAATAAACCACTTTTATCCAAGTATGTACCTATTTAATACTGTCATTTATTTAAACTAACCATTCAAGTGACCCTAGAGTGCTCTGAAGTATATGCACTTAGCATCCAAGACTACCTTGCTTTCAGGCATGGAAGTAATCTCATCATCCAACAAGAGTACAAAAAAAATAACCAATCAACAAATCAAAACAAAACCACAAGCAAACAAAACTTAACAACCCAGAAAGCGTAAGTCATTTTTCTCAGTACTCCACTGAAGTGATGAATGGATTAAGCTTGTTTAAGGCAATGCGAACAAAAATCCCCCATTTTTGTTTTGAGGCAGATGCAGTAATTCTTATCTTTTGACCCCAGCTGCTCCAACTCAACAGAATATACAAATCCAGTAATTTTCAAATATTTGAGTAGTCCCATGAAAGGAAACAGAAATATCGCAGGTACAACTTGTACCACATATAAATGGTCTGTTGGATTAGAGCTTCCACACAGTAATGTGTAAGAACAACAGTGAAATCTTATTGAATGGTTCAGGACCTGAAAGGCAAGATCTTGACATTTTTTAAAAACATACCTGGAAAACAACCAAAAAATCTGAGAACTTGTATGGCAATCAAAGGAAACAGATCTTTCATATTGCTGAGTGAGTATGCAGTTTTCTTGGAGAAGAAAACAAAACAAAACTTGGAAAGCTAATGAACTGATAACAATTAAGTGCGATCCTTAATAGGTTATGCACCTGTGTGCACACACTTGTGTGGTCCAGGTAAGATGAGGCATTTATGACTTCTCTTTCTTACATGTACTCTCTTTGCCAGATGGTATATAAACTCATTCTGTAGCTTTTTATCTAGTCATGGATTTACAGAATGCTCCACATCCTGATCTCAAGATTAGCAGGGAAGAAATTATCTTTGATACCTCTGCCCTTTTTTCCAAAGTTAGAAGGAAACTAATAAGAGGTTCAGATTGCTAGGGGATGAGAACACAAACATTGACTGCACAGATGACACAAGGTTTACTATCTTGTAAAGTACAGGACAAGAGCAGGAACCCAGCCATTAAATTGCTGGAATAGCCTGCAAACCATAGTACAGAGTACCAGTAAGACCTCATCAGAACTGAGACAGGCAAATCCGGTGATCCATTTGCAAACAATATGATTCAAGTTGGCAGAAGAACAGGAAAAGGATGCTAGGAATTTCTGGGAATGGAAAGCTTATTTACATGAGTAACACAAGTAGCCTGGCTTGCATAGGATTGCAATACAATGGCAATTAAGGAATAAAATTGCTCTTTACATGTCAGAGGAAACATTACAGAAAAGTCTTAGGATGAAAGATAACTCTTACACACACAGACAAAAATAAGGAGGGAAGACTTTGAAAAGAGACCAAATTAAAAAAGCTCATTGTTCTCAGAGCATAGATACTGGTCAAAAACTTAGTTGCAATAGCAAAGATAAACCACCCAAGTACAATAAAGCTGCATATAACAATCACACAGCTCCAGATATCTTTCAGTTTCATTCTACACCTACTAATTTTTTCTCTTAGATGACACTTTGTTTTCAATATCAAATCCTACAATGGTATGGCTTGGAAGGGACTCTAAACATTATCTAGTTCCAAGTCCCCTGGCATGGAAAGGAACCCCCCACTAGCCCAGGCTGCTCAAAACCCCACCCAACCTGACCCTGAATATCTCCAGAGATGGGACATCTACCTGTGCCATTGCCTCATCACCCTCATAGTAAAGAATGTCTTCATAATATCTTACATAAATCTACCCTCATTCCATTTAAAACCATCCCCACTTGTCAATACATGCCTTTGTCAAAAGTCCTTCTCTCGCTTTCTGATAGGCCCACTCTGGGTACTGGAAAGCTACAATAAAGTCTCCCTGGAGTCTGCTCTTTTCCAGGCTGACCATCCCCACATTTCTCAGCCTTTCTTCATGGAAGAGATGCTCTAGTCCTATGACAATTTTTCTGACCCTCCTCTTCACTTGCTCCAACAGTTCCCTGTCCTTCCTGTGCTGGGGATGCCAGAGCTGGATGCAGCACTGCAGGTGGGGTCTGACCAGAGCAGAGCAGAGCACAGGGACAGAATCCCCTCCCTCGCCCTGCTGACCACACTAATTTTGATGCAGCTCAGGACATGGTTGGTTTTCCGGATTGCATCCAGCTTCTCAGCTACCAGCACTCCCAAATCCTTCATCTCTGAGCTGCTTTCAACCCATCCTCTGCCCAGCCTGTATTTGTGCTTAGGTATTTATATGTCAAAGTATTTATCTGCCAAAATAGATTAGTGTAATCAGCATAAACATTCAAACACCTAGCCATACCAGTTGCAGCAGTAAATACACTAAACTTAACAATTACAGTATATTATTTTGCTATGAAAGTAATTAAATGCTATGCTAGTAGCCCCTAAGATGAAAAAAATCTTATTTCACTATATGATTTAGTAATTCTTGAATCTGATTACAAAAGCAGAATAACAGTAACAAAAATTACAAGTCATGAATAACTGGGGGCGGGAGCGAAAAGCCTGACTTTGGTAATGAATTTTCAAATATGAGCTTTTAATATTTTAAACATAGAAAATGTGAGAAGGTTAGAGAAGTCTACTTAGTAACCCCTAAATATATGCCAAAGACTCCAGAGATTCCCTTTCAGACTAGGTTCCAGGATAGATATCCATTAGCAATGAGAAGTGTTATTCCAATATCTGAACTATTTTAGATCTAATTAATCAGCAGGAGAAATACATACTCTGTTGATACATCAGCCAACACTTCTCCTCTTGGAATTGCACAGTTCATACAAAAAGCTGAACATCTCCTTAAACATCCACTGTTGAGTAAAACTTCCAGAACTAAAATATATTGTTCAAAACAGCAAGGCTTCACAAAATGAAACCACAAGTGTAGCAGCTGTCATAATAGAAACTTCTATGAAATCTCTTTGCTGTCAGTTTCTGTGAAGAAATACAAACTTTCAAGATCAGGATTTGAATAATAACCTTGTGGACTCTCTCAGCCATTCCTGACTCTCCAACTCCTGTGTATATCTCCCTGCTCTGTAACAATGGTATTACTCTTTCTCTCACACTTGTGCTCACAGTAGCTGGTAATGCAAGTAAGTTCCATAAACCAAAGGTTTGAGCTGCCACATGAATCATTCAATTATTGGGACTATCATATACACTCTGAATTGTAAAATTGAGCAATTCTAAAAAGAAGCATATTTCAACTCACTTCTGAAAGAGGTAAAAAAATCTTTGCAACAAAATTACTAATAAACAACAGAAATCCATGCAGCTTCTGAAGGGGTTTATTAGTGGTAGAGTATGTAACCTATGTGCTGCTATGGGAAGAGACACAAGGGACTGTGACAGCAGCCTCTGTAGATGAGAGCAAGCATTCCTGCTTGGCAGCCGAAGCCAACTCCTCATTCAGCAGCATTCAGCTGGCTGGCCTTGGCAAGCAAGGTCATGGTAACCCTCGTGCCTGCAGCAACAGGCAGCACTACCAGGTGTGACAGCCCCTCCCGAGGCACCAGGCTGTGCTTTACTGATTTACGACAAGAGTTCTGTGTTTTCAGAAACAGCAATAAAAGCTCTTGTGACAGCAGAATCACAGTTTAAGATGTGACAAAAGACTCAAGTTCAATAAGAGGAAATCAGGACAGCGCTGTTCTTCATTTATTTTGAAGACAAATAAGTAGAATCCAAAGACTCATGGAAAACAGGAAAAAAAAATACAAAACAATGGTGCACTGATTACTCCAAAAGTGGAAATTCTAGTCTGTTTCAGAATTAGGCTACACTGTTGAATAAGATCGGCCCACAAATATTTACCATTAAATATACTTAAGAAAGACAGTATTTATCTTCAGCTTTGTCAGGAAAGTGTTTAACTCAATCATGAGGCGATGTCCAACAGCAATGTATAATAGAAGAGAGTCAAGAATTAAAAAGACAAAGATCTAATTTTCAAAACAGATACTGCTCTGAGAGACAGACTAGTGAGACTCCATTGTGCAAATTAAACATACAGAATAGTAGCATGAGGATAAGTCTGTTCACCATTGTTTTCAGTCGTTCATATGGCCTCTCGGGCTAGTTTTTTCATTGCCTTTAATGAAAGAATATGAAAATTGAAGAGAATAATGCCACTTATTAACCTTCAAAAAACCACAATTGCACCATTCATGGCATTCAGGGCTGATGATAATTCAGAACCTAGCAGCTGCTACAAATAATAAATTATAAATTATAAACCAGTATACCTAGATATTTTCTGGGAAAGAAAGTGTATTCAATCTCAAATTTCAGAACCTATTTGAAACTATAAGTGGGCCAGAAGCATATGTCAGTTTGTTTGCTTGCTTTGTATTTTAACTCATTTATTTATTTAAAATCTGTTTTGCATGTCAACAAAAGCTTGGGGGTGGAGGAAAAATTTCCAGTAACTGAGTTTATTTTTGAAATAAATACCATCCCTATTCTTAACACAATTTTACTCATATAACAATGCTATTGTTTCTTTATCCTTTCCTCAATACTAATCTCTAAAGTGATTATAGCTAGATAACGAGCTTTAAAGGATAGGAAATTCAAAGCATTTTTAAGACGGGAAGAAAAATAAGGCTATTTGGTTTTTCAGTAAAAGGACGGTATTCAGAGACTTTTTTTTCCAGTTAAAAAAAAAAAAAGAGCAATTCTATATCCTCACACAATCCTAAGCACATGGCCACAGACAAGGAAACATGACAATTATCAGGCAGTGTAGCATCTTACGGTAATTGTAATGAAAACTCCAAATGCAATCACATTTTGATTTTATCCAGACTAAATTAACCTGTACGTAACAGTATGCCTTACCTACTCACACAGAATGGTGAAGTGATCTTTTTCAACAGAAGTTTCTGATGAGGACTCAGAATAATATTTACACTGACATGTCTCAGACATTTGACTGGTGCAAACATGAGTAGCTTAAAATGATACGTGCCTTGTAACCACTGTTTCATGAATATCACTTCTCCATGGAAAAACATCTGGTAAAGTTAATACAATGCCACACACAAGTGAAGTCAATTGCGTATTAATTTAACTATGACTAACAAATCTGTATCACTGTTTTTGCTTTAGATTTACAGTATATTTGAAGTCCAATCCAGACAAGATACTTACACAAGCAATTTCCCTGCTCTCCCTCCCCTTCCCTGCTCTATCCCTCTTTCATGCAGTATTCATGTAACATGCAAACGTTTCATTACTTTTAGTTTTTCCAAGGTTCCTGCCACAAAGCATCATTTAGTCACAGCGGACAAGACCTGTACAGGATGCAGAAAATACTAGATGCTCTGGAAACTGTTGGGTTGACTCTCTTATTTTTTTAATGACAATTTGTTACAAGAATGGTAGTTTTACATGTAGATGTATTCATCCTTCTTCATACGTTTCTTTGGGAAATGGGATCTGAAACAGAACCCAAGGAATAGATTCAAATGTTCCTAGGGAAAAAAAAAAAAAAAAAAAAAAAAAAAAAAAAAAAAACTGTATTCTCTGTAAGCTCTGGCCCCAAGACTAAAGAGCCATGCTTGCTCCCATAAAAATGAATGAATAATTCTCTGATCTTCCTAAGCCAGCTTTTGTTCTTTCCAGAGACTTTCCAATGGAAAGATTTGCATTATGGTCTTCTTTCCTAAAACTTTTTCATTTTCTCCTTGGGGATAAAAAAAAAAGGTCTTATATTTTTTTCTCTATAGAAGAGTGACCTCTGCAGTCAGACTCTGCAGGGTCTTTAATGCTATTCTTTGATCTCTTTTTCAGTGTCACAGGTTTTGGGAGGTAGGTGTGAGGGGGATGGAAAACAGTGGAAACAGGAAGAAAAATGTAAAAAAAGCAATCAACTTCTCAGAACTCTGATATCAAGTATTTCAAATGTAGATAACTCCCCTTCCTTTTCTTTTGCTACAGAACGAAAAATGGTTCCAGATTTGGAGGAAAGAGAAAACAAAGCCATTGCCAACAAAGGAACCATGTCACCATTACTGGAAGAAATTTAATGCTGAAATGTTCAGAGGTGAGCCCTTTCTGTAGAAAAGGATCCTGAACCTCCTTCAGCCACAAATTGAATCAACAGTGGGAGGATGGTGCCCTCTCTAGTGCTTTAAGAGAACTGTTACATAAAGGACAGAGGTTTTTTTTGTTTAGGGTTTTTCCTCTGCAGAAGAAAAAGCATCTGCTGTGTTTGATTTCAATTACTTCATTTCAAACTGAAATGATTTCAGGGAAAAGCACCAGTATGAAGTAACATTCATGAAGAGAGAACACAGTGAACTAAAAAAATGAAAAAATAATCTGTTTATAATAAAAGAATTTATCAAGGGCATATATTTCACAATTTGATACATTCAGAAACTGTTACAAGAGAGATCTGTGCTCTGTGGCCTTTTTAATTATAAAACTACTAAACAGACCAAATTGCAGTCAGAGAGACTTAATGTTAATATCCCTGGAGCTAGAAAGAAAATTTGCCCCAGTAGAATGTATAGAGGAAACTTAAGAATCTCTGCCACTGAGAAATGCAAACAACAGTTAAGAATCATTTCCTGAAAAAGGCTTAAGCATGAATTTCCATGAATTTGCTTTTGCTCTGCAGCAATTACTTCCTACCTGCCACTTTCTCCATTTCACTGAGAGAAATGTGCAAACGTAGGGTAGCTTCCAGAACAACTTGGGCAGTTACCATAGGTATTTTCACATGCAGCCCAAAGACTCTGCAGTGCATTGCACTTCAGGCCAGACCAGTAAGTGTGGCACTCAAAACATGTGCAGCCAGCTACTCCTTTATCTAGAGAAACACCAAACTTTCCGCAGTAAGGAAGAATTAATGCAAATCCAGCAACATTGAGCAGGATCCTGTTTTGCATCTCCTCCCTTACTCTTTTCCATCTAAGCAGGGAATAACAAGAAGCCTTTCCAGATTCAGAGCGGGTGAAGATGAAAGGGATTTTGGAGAACATACAGTTAAAACTCCTTGCTCAAGGTTTTACACTCTCAAAAATTGTTTGATCTGTGTGTTCAACAAGTTTGGTCGCTCCCAACCTCACTGAAAATCTGGATCTGCCATAAGGGAACAGTAAATCAATGTTTGCTGAATAAATTAAAGATTAGTTAATAAATTAGAAATTATTTATTAATATGCCTTATGAAGAATTGAGTCATTATGAGAAATTTATCTTCCCCAAATCAGCATACATTTTCATATCTATCATAATTTTAGGCTGCATTTGATTAAATTAATTACCAGTAGCTAAAAGAAAGAAAAGCAAACCATACTGTTGTAACTACATAGTGGAAGAAAACAATTGAACAATACATTTCTTTAAGTTCCAAAAAAACACAGTGAAAAAGCAGCACCACAAACAGTTGTCTTCACAAACTGTTTTTTAACATCAAGATCATTCCAATATCATAATAACCATCTGAGCTTAACCAGCCCATCTTGCAAGTATAGGAAGGTGCAATGTATGAACAGATCAAAAAATAAATGTGTTAACTAGGGATTTGTTCATGATAATGTTTCCCACATATTGTACACAGGCCACAAAAAAAAAAAAACAGGATTAAAAATAAAAAAATACTCTAAAGGCTTTTCTAGTTGTAACTGAGTGGAAGATGAAGAGCTGTCTTGCACTTTCACTATTTCTTCAACAGCAGGTGTTGTGTCTTTCTGGTATACATCATTTTGTCCTAAGCAAAGGACTCTCTGCTCCTGGAAAGAATAATCTTGGTTTTGGAAGAACTGGCTACAAGTGCATAGTGAGGGAAGTCTAAAGATAATGTTTTGTAAATCTACCCAGGACCAAGAAACTGCAAGCACAATGGACTGCATAAACCATAACTTCAAGATCAAAAATATAGCTTGGATTTCTATCACATCACTATACAATTTGCAATCCAGCTGAGCTGCTTCTTCATTCACTTAGCTTCTATTTTTTGTTCTCCTGTAATACTACTCCACCTAGGCATGTCCCTACATGTTTTACTCTCTCTCCTATAACGTGTCTTTCTACATCCCACTCTCTAGCTGCTGAAATTGTGAAATTTTTAGTCTAAATTACCATCCAATTTACACATTCTGTTGTAAGTGATTTAAACATCTAAACAGTGCTTTAGACATGTAAGAGCTGTCCAGTCACATCAATGAGACCACAGCAGTCAGGCATCACTAGAAATTCTATTAGGCACTTAAGAAAACCTGGGTTGTTATTTTTTATCCAACAGTATAAACTTGTATTGTGTTTGGTTAGCCAACTTATATTTAGGTATGTCTATCAGTGCAATATAATTGCAAAATTATGATAAGTAATGCCATGCAATTTAAATCTAAGCACTGGTCTCAAATACAAAATAAAGACAGGGTAATGTCAGAAAATGCTAATGCACAGATTACAAAGGAGTCACTAATTATGTTCTGAATAAAATGCTATCTGTAATTTATTTGGAGTTTCAATTCTGCAGGGAGAGATTTTCACTTTTTATTAAATCTAGTATTTTTTAAAATAATGTAACAAATGGTGCAGTCAAAAAAAGTATTTCAAAATGCACATGAAAAGAAGAAAGATTAAATTATCTTAAAATGTGCAGAGGGAGTTTTAAAGGAAGCCTTTACTTCAGTTATAAACTTTTTGCAATTTATTGTTGCATAAAAGTCATAAAAATGAATGATGCAATAGTTATGAAATAAAAAATGAAAGGCACCTATATTTATAGGTGCATATCTATTAAGAAGTGTTTTAATAGCAGGCAGTATTTTATCACTATCAGCTTCAAATCCATTCTAGACTTGTATTTAAAATGCTTAGTCCACAACTACCACATTAAATTCCCAGATCCCACAAATCACAGTGCAAACTAAAATCTCTTGTCTACTAAGTCAAATTTACAAAACCTGCGACTCTGTTTAGTGCTTAGCACTCTTTTTGTGTAGACAAAAAAAAAAATCCAATTCGATTTTTTTTTAATCCTACATATTCAAAAATAAGATAAAATAAAACATGATCCTGGTTTCAAACTTAAGTGTTTCAGACTTAAGTGTTTAATTTTTTTAAACATGTCTAGAGTAACAAAAATAGGATGTAAATATTTCTGAAACTTTTTGCGAATAAATTTAGAAGTGCCTTAAATTTAGTCACTAGCTACAAGGGACCAAATCTCAGCAGAATATGATGTATTGTTCCCAACAAGTAACAGCTTATCTCTCTAAACTGCATATTTTTTCAAATCACAGTAAGCCTTGGAGAAGTATCCAAAAAGTTCTGCAAGAAAGCTTTTGCCTTGTGGTGTACACAGACCAGTGCCAGTTAAGGGGCAGGAAGCTTGCTGAGTTTGCACTGAGAACAGAGAATATTCATTTAATTTTTTGTATTTCCCCACCTTTGTCCCTAGAGTTTGGTGGTTCAAAAAACTGATTTATATTCATTATTAGATTGCAGATTGTATTTCACTGGTAAATTTTGAAAAAGGTGTAAATAAATTTTAAAAAAATGATAGTTTCCAAAAAGACAACTGTACTTAAAAGTCAGCTATATGTATTTTATAGAGAGAGACAAATTAGTTTGATCTTCAGATAACCACTTACTGACATCTATGCAAAGATAATTCCTTTAGTAAATGTATTAAGATATGAACTGACACAAAAATGGTCAGAGTAACACATACACATGCAACAGTAAACTTAGGAGAAGTAGACCAGCAATGTAAGACATTTTCATTTTAACTAAGATTTAAGGCCTTACACACAACTTAAACTTCCAGGGTATGAGGAATTCATTAAAAATTACTAAAGATCTACTGAGCTTTGAACGAAATAAGTCAGCTGTCTTTAAGACTATGTACCTACACTCAAGCTATCTAATATCTTCGTGTACACTACGCTACTTTGTCCAATCCCAGTTTGCATAAGAATATACATAGGATTTTGGGGGTTTTCAAGGAGAGTTTTGGCAACATTGCCCAAACAATTCTTGGGCTAAAATTTTCCATGGAGTTGTCTGCCTCAGACTTTACTTTTAAATTCACTTAATTATTTTTTGGCAAACACTCATTTAGCTTTTCCAAGAATTCTCAAGGAATATCCCAGTTTCTCTGTCTCATGACTGTTATTCTTCTTCCTGATACCTTTGTCTACATCATTATACATCTTCTACAAAAGAGAGAAATGTTATGAAAAAACAGCACATTGTCCTCTAGTCAAAGAATGTTACACAGACGTACCCTCGAATGTCTGCAGCCTTAAGCTCCACAACGCTAGATAAGTAATTAAATCAGGATAATTTATGAAACATGCATCAATTCTACAGATTGCGCCTCCATCAATCCACAATTAGATATTCAATGAAATGACAGCTCAATCTTCCCTCTCACAAACAGAAATGAAGTGTTTCTGACTGTGTGTTTCTGACAAGTGCACTGACTCTCAAGGCTGAGCATCTGTGGTGAAAAAACTGCAGTCAGTGCTATCTGCAGCAGTTTTGCATATATGTGCATCTTGCATGTGGCATTTTACTTTGTCATTTATTTTGGTGACATTTATAGAAGATCAAATTAGCATGGTGAAAAAGGACCTTGAGTTTTGTAGATTATTTTGGCCAAGCACAATGTCTGGCTCCTACTGGTTTGCAAATAATGATGAATCTGGATTATAACAGACTAAGGTTTACTTCCTCTGTATATGTGTTGTGAATGAAGGTATAGCAGCAAAGAAATCCAATACTGCAAAACTAAAAGTCAATTTTTCTGAACTGAAAACTGAAAGCAGGGAGCCTAAACACCACAGATCAGGTTATTGAACATTTGCTATCATGCTGTAAGAAATATACAAAGCTCTGTAACAAATGTCACAGACAAAATCACAAAATACAGGACAAATTAGTGTCTGGTAAAAGTGGTCTCTTTCACCATTAGACCAGTCACTTAAAAATGGCGTCTTTCACCATCAAACCATTCACACCCTCTGCTGATAGTCAGTTTACTATCTGTTGTAGATGCAGGCAAACCCAGTGGGAAGAAGTGACGATGTCTGACTCAGTTCAGAAGGCTGAATTATTTCTTTGTTATAATTATGGTAAAATACATTAATATACTATATAAAAGGAAGATACTAAAAACTACATACTACTTTCTCCTACTCTATCTCTAATTTAACTAACTCATGACCCTGCTTGCGAGAGTCCAGACACAGGTGGATTGGATTGGCCATCAGGCTCAAACATTCCTCACCAGAATCCAATCAAGCACTCACTCCAGGTAAACAATTCTCCAAACACATTCCACATAGGGAAAACAAGGAGCAGAAATAGAAATTCTTTTCTCTTCCATTTCTCTCTGTGCACCTCTATGAAAAATCCTGAGAGTTAAGAGAAATGTGCTTGCCACAACTATCCTTGACTCCTGACTCCATTTTGGCTGTACCTCTATTTTTCTAGAGATGTACTTGAATAGAAGACTGTTGGTGCTCTCTAAGAGAAGGTTTACCAATATTTTCATACAGAGAAATGAAAAAAAAGAAAGAAAAAATAAATTATAACCATAAAAAATCCCCACTGTTACTCTTCTTCTAGTGTCAAATACAGGCAATGGACAAAGTTATTTCAATAATTCGTGAATAACATAGAGACAACTTAAAATTTGGAAGCAGTTTTTAAAGCCCTGAAGGTTTAAAGCAAATCCTTCATATTGATTTTTAAAAGGAATACTTAAGCTAGTAAGCAAGAAGAAGTACTGGAGCAGTACTTGTGCAAATCATGGGTTAGGCAACACAAACTTCATGAACAAACCACATCAGTATGGTCAAATTCAAGTAACACAGAAACTTCCAATTTACAGCAGTAAAATAAACTGTAAGAAGATAGGGATTTTCCTGCAATCAAATTAGGAGTTGTTTTCAGCTATACTGAGAAGAAAAACCCCTCAATTTAAATAAGTAGTTGCATCCAATTCCACAACACAAAGATGAAATTACATCACTGCTAACAGCTCCAACCTAATGGAAGGGAGCAATCATGACAGGTACTTTACAGTACAATGCAGGATCAGCAAGTAGCACATAGCTAGATTAATATCAATAATTTAGTAAGCAACTTGGAAGCTAGCCTTTTTTTTTTCCATCTACATTTACACAAAGGATTTTTATATTGGAATGCTTAACAGTGTCTACAAGTACCAAGTGTTTAAATATATAAAATACTAATGAATACTTTAACCATATGGTCAACTCAGAATGCATACACAAGTATACCTGTAACACTTATCTGACAATTAATACACTGCCGCTAGACTAATTAAATCTTCTGTATAAGCAAGGACTTCTTTTATCTGCATATTAGATTTAAAATGAATTACATTTAGATTAAGCCAAAATGAAATAAACCTCCAATTATAACCTATTTTTACATCTCTTAACACTAAATGCCATATTTCTGCAATTTCACTGAAATGTATTCTTAGTTACCAATTTATATTGGTAACTAGAATATTTCGGAAAAGTATATCCTAAATACCAACTGCAAGGATGACTGGACACCAAGACCAAGGACAATACCGATCCTGGGACCTGCCAAAATAGGAATAGAAATATAACTATGTGCTGTACTGCTTTTTTAAGTGGCTTTTATAAATAGAGTTATGATGGTCAATATTTTAAATTATATACTCTTCTATGTGTATACCATTAGACAGAAACTAATCCTATCTTCCCTAGATACATGAAGAGTGACAACACTTCAGAGTTTCTAACCAGCCGTTCATTTCACGGACAACTACAACTGGCCTGTTCTGAGCTACAACAGTCTCACAACAGTAACTCAAGTATGTTAGATGTATTCTTCAATGAGAAGATTTTGGGAAATTAAAATACTTTTCATATTTCTTAGATGTCTACACTAACTTGCTAAATTTTGCAGGCTACCCCCATTGAGTTATTTTCTTCTAAGTACATGGGTTTGAGAAGCAAATCTTGGCGTTCTGGCACACCTATTTCCTTCCTACTCATCAGACTTATCCTCTACACATCCACCTCTTTTATTCCTGAGCTCTTTTTGTAATTTCCTTTTTCTTCATTATGTGTGATTCTCACAAGTTTCATTTTATGACCCAGGTGTAATGTAGAAGGATTCAAGATGCTTCTGTATTAAAAAAGGGATATACAGTCACTTCTGGTTTTAACTGCAAACAGTAGTAGCTGCAAAATGGGATGAACTAACCTCTTGCTGGTCAAGCATATCTGAATAATAACAGTGATAATTATTCATAATAAAAATATTAGCCTTCAAGCACATCACAACACAAAAGACTCTTAATATAAGAGATCTTTGACAAATTAGGTTGAATATTACTATTTTTTTCAGGTGGGAAAAAAAAGTAAAGGAACAAACATCAAGTTTCACAGGTCACAAAAAATCCCAAGCCCAGAATCCCAAAATAAATAAACCAACAAACAGAAGACCATATTTATCTTTGTGCATCAATTTCCTATGCCTTCCAAAATCCTTTTTAAAAAAATACTCTAGTTTATACAAGACAGCGGCAACTCACCGTTATTATGGCTTCAAAAAATTCTTTTTTTTATTTTATTTTGTGTTTCTAACAACACAGGGATACTCCTCTAGGACAAGACTGCCTTATTACTGAAATGTCTACGACAGTCTGAACTAGGTATACAGGGCTTAAATAAATCGTTTTCCGAGGGTTATTTCAGTGCAGATGAAAGCATCTGCAAAAATTCATCAGAATAAATATTTTCAGTCACATTATAGTTCTGCATTTTTTCTGTTAGATGAAATTTCAGGTTGCGTATGTTTCCAAATTAATATATTAACATATTAACATTCAATTCAGTGGCTAAACTAAACTTGCCTGAAGAGAAAGTTGGCCATGCTCCCTCCCTGTTACACTTGTGAGTATTTTCATAGAAGCAGGGTTACTAGAGGTGACAAATTGAGCTTGAATGCCCCAGAAGTTTGTCTGGCATCACTGTAATGTCTCTTCCATTGTGCCCAGGGTCCTATCTCCCATAAGACAACGTACCAGGTTCTCTTCTTTTATCTTCTACTTCTTTGGCCTGCATTCCATAATTGCCAACACAGCACTGAAGGATCACAACCTGCCTCTGGGTAGGAAAATTTTGAACACAGAAATGTAGCAACACAGAGTTACTTAAAGGCTTTCTGCTGGCAAAAGAAAAAGCATATTTGGTTGAAGGAGCAAATGACTATCTATGGACTGTATGTCTATACACAGCTTGAAGTGACACATTCATATTTTCTTAGTCTTTCTTTCTTATAACTATCTTGTTTTTAAACAATGTCCCTCTTTTGCTTTTAAACATGTTCCCCAAGCTGCAAAAAAACCCCAGACTCACCCTAGTGCACCTGAACTCATCTGATGCTCTCAAGGTGAAAACATATATTTTTAAACAGCTTCAGTTACCAAAAAGACAAAATCCTGAATTACATTTCTGCAATACAGAGAACTCAAAGTACATTAATGAGGTTTATCTAAAAATTTATGTTTTTTCTCTTTGTTCATAAGATACTACTCATATTATGTAAATAACAGGATTCTTCTTGCACAAAATTATGGAATCATAAAAAATGTTAATTACATCAAGTAATTACAATAATGTTGACTAGAGCCAGACAGAGAGTAATGAGAAGTGTAATTTCCAGTGTTAAGATAATTTTGAGGAATCATGAGAAAGAACGAAGCACGCATTTTGTTTTCTTTGGATAGGATCTATATAGTATGAGGAAGGAAGAGATATTTTCATGTCCCTTAAGGAAGTTCTATTCCTTTTCCCTTTGAACAATATTCAGTCCAAACACTGTCTCTTTACCTAGCACAAAGCCTATCCCATCAATTTCTGTTGTATAACCACTGAAACAGTTTTTTCATAGAAGTATGTACAGTAATGTTTTCTTTGCTGCTGCTTAGCATCACACATTGCTGATGGTGTTAGTGTCACTAAACACTTAAGATAAAAACAGAAGATCACACACAGTCATCAACAGACAATAACCTTTCATTCCATCACTGCCTATGATAGACAAAAATCAAACCACACCACATATATCTGATCTCCACCTTGAACTCTTTAAATCATCACGGTGCAAAAACACTGTAAGCACATTAACAGAAATGCAGTTCACACATAAATGAGTTTAGAAAGCCTATATGACAGGAAGGTGAGCGCCCATTGCTCTGGTGCAGTTTTTGGTGCGTCCTGAGCACAGCCTTAAGCATCTCACAATGTTTCTTACCACCGGCTGCTGAAAGGCTGGGCGCCCTCTCCATTCCCTATTCCATCAGCACAACAGCCTTAATCTCCTCCACACTAGCACAACTGACAAACAATAGAAAGCACTGAAATTGGAGACTTCCATGTGACTGTGACAAAAGACAAGACAGCAGCAATTGGAAGAACAATGCATCTTAACCATATGCAGAATGGAAGCCTCAACCCTTCAATTTAGCTTTTCCCTCAAGTGTCTCACATCTTCAACTATGAACTAATCAAGCTAAAAAGGAAGAGGAAAAGAGATTGTCATTTCTATTTTTAAATACAATGGAGACAGTCAGGTACTATCAAGATGAAGGCTAGCAAGATTGACACAGATAGGATCCAACAATCGCGTCTAACAGTTATGTTGGTTAAGGCAGGCATACTCTAATGCAGGCCTTTTCCAGCCGGTTTGCAGAGTATGTTTCCATTCAAGAAAGACAGGCTGAAAAATCTATTTTATTAAGATATTCTCTAATATTGTGGCTGGCCTACCAGTGGAATATTCATGGATTTTTTTTTTTCATATCCTTGGTATTCCTTTTCATCATAAAAAAGGATTAAAAAAAAATGTTTGTAAAATGCTCTGCCTCTTTCTCACAACATGAAGCAAGCAGGAAGTCAATGTATTTCTGGGCCTACATTAATTTTATAATTCAAAAATGAAGTGTCACCAGGGTTCCCAGTTACCTAATACCCTTTTGAAAAGTTTGCCTAGACAGTCTTATAACTAAAGGTCTCATAATAAGGCACAGACAAGCTTATAAATAAGCATATTTTACATTCAGAAAACTCCATAAGAAATTCAGAGAGACTGCTAAGAGTGACTAATGGTTCTTCTGATACTGAAGAACCTAATTTTCTTCACTGAGCATTTGCATCAACTTCATATTGCATTTTAATGAACAGATTCTCACCCAAACAAAAATGGCTGGACTTAGTTATGCTCACATACAGAAGCCCAATAGCCCAGGGTAACTTGTTGTGGATACAACTAATATTTTAGATGACTGAAATCAATGTGTCTTACAAAAACAGGTACTTCATTAAGTCTTACAATATTCAACTGTAGGCACACTAGTAAGTAAGATACAAAAAACCTACCTGAATGCAAAACAGCAAGGATTTCACTAGAAAAAGTGAGGCTACAATGTAGAAGGAAACCATTGAACTAAAAATGAGATTAAGAGTGGAGTTCCTTTCAAATCATTGTGAGAAATGACCTTGTAGCAAAAACAAACAAAAAGCCCTGGATCATAAATATACCTGATGATGGTTAAAAAAAGAATGAAATTGGAACTAGAATCAATACAGAGTAAAATTAGATTATATTACAAGAACTGAATAGCTTTGAGAACCAAAGTGATAGTAATGATAAAATACAATAGCACAAAGACATGGTCAAACATTCTGGAAAGAGAACAAATTTCTACTGTAATTCTACTAGCGAATCATCAAGCCAAAATAACAGAGCAGGAGAATGACTTGGATGTATTAATCAATTGGGATGAATACAAACTGTCAAAGAGCTACAGCTGTCAAAAAGGCATATGATCAGGGATAAATTTTCAGTAGAGATGGGGATGTTTTATAAGAAACTGGTAAAATCTCATCCAGAGCGCTGTGAATAGTTCTGGTCACCTGTCTTAGAAAATTCATGCTTTAAGCTCCAACATGTGCAGGGGAAGGCTACAAGAATAACCACAGAAGCAAGGAGAGGACGGTATAAAGAGGATACCAATGGAGGTTTGTTTAATTAGCCTAGTAAAATGAAATCTGAGAGGCAGTTAGTACTCTCTGTAAACAAACCAGGGATGTAAGAAAAGGGAAGGAGAAAAACTCTTAAGCTATAGGCAACACTGGCACACAAGAAGTGGGAATTAACAACCAGTGCTGGGAACTGGAAGCCTTCACCACCAAGTGGACAATATGCTGAATGGTTTTTGCTAGCAGTAGTCAAGGCAAGGAACATCACAAGAGTAAGTTGCTTTTGTGGTTTGGTTATAAACAGTACTACTGTTGCTGAAAGACAGAAGATCTCAGAAGTCCTTTTTTCAAAAGGCCTGTGCCTTACTCATATTCCAAGTTCACATACACCTTTTTTTGACTGCCATTTCTTTCACATCTTATCTTTTCATACACACAGTGTAGAAAACCATTTGCACACACTATAAAACCTATAAAACCTCCTATAAAACCTCCTCCCTCTGAGGTATTCCTCAGCCTGAAGACTCCAGCTGATAAGCTAAAATACCAATGTTTTCTGACCTAACTGCTAGTGCACCTAAAGGTGGAGAGGCAGTTTTGTCAGGTTCTCCAGTAAACAAAAACTTAGAGTATTTCTGATGTTTGCAAGACTCCCAATGCAGCAGCACCCGACAACTTTATAGTTCGTGCTGTTTTGCATAATTAACCAATTTGCCAATTTCAGCTTCTTCTCCCCATCCTTGTATTGTAATCCCAGAGAAAGCCAGTAATAAACTAACAGCTGCTCTCTACTGCAATGTAGAACAAACTAAATCAACAAGCCGAGCACTCTAACCACACTATTTAATATAAGCAAGCTCCTGGCATTGTGAGCACCTTATGTAAGGATTTCAATCTTTCAAGAAATGTAACTTTGTCATGCAATTTGTCATTACACTCAAAGACTGCATCATACTGATAATAAATGTCATTATTTAAATGCTAAAAAGATAATGCATTTAAAAAATAAGGTCCCAATTTAAAGATAAAAAATAAATGAGGGTGCATAAAAGTTGCAACACGTGAAAAGAGCGTACTAGCTGTTTAATAACTTTTCACAATTAGAAATAGCTGAGATCATGCAACCCAACATTTGCAGGTACCTGACAAAAGCTTGAAATGTGCTTTTGGAATCCCTATCATGTTGAACTATGTTCAGTTTAGTCCGTATGCTAGATCTGTAAAACTTATTTGAACCTACACATAGCAACCTAGCAGGGCACCTATTTTTTTCAAACGGGAGCAGCAGACTGTAAAAACACTACTTGTTCTACCTAGAAGTTGCACATTATCTTAATGAAGAGTATTCTGCTATGAAAGAATGCCCAGAAATCCACGCAGACTAGCAACGGTCTTCCTCTAATGCGACCTTGATTCATCTAGCACCTTAATTCTTTGCATTCGTCTGGCTAGTTTATGAACGTGCATCCAGCAAGACAGATGCGTAGGCAAATCCTGAATCCCTGGTGTTCAGACCCTTAAAAATTGTCTACCCAGTTATTTGTAGAAAAGCAATTCTAGGACAGTGCAGATACATGTGGAAGACTATGCTACTTAAAACTGTGCAGATTGTACCATCAAACTAGCATGTATTTTTGCATTTTAAAAGTGGATGACAACAGAATTGAACATAACTAAACACAGAAGTGTATGCTTAGTTACAAATGTGAACTATATGAACCACTGATACAAACACAGTCCTCTTTATGTGCTGCCCAGGGCCGGCAGGAAACGTGATGAGCTCTTTACCTAGCAATGGGGAGGTATTTTCATTCAGTATGAAAACAGGATAGATTATTTAATGTCTAATCCTGTATTAGGCCTAAACATCACTTAAATTGTGCAATTTGTATTCCCAGTTCCCACCACTGTTATATTATTGTTATATTACTCAGTTACTTTTCCTTCCTGTTCGCTAGAGCTTGTGCTTGCAGATAGTGTGCTAACACACTAATGTTAATTACTGCTGCTATTGAAAGCTCACTGCCCATTTCTGTAGGCACTTGAAGACAAATTTAGCCTGGGCAACTATGGTTTCTGTACATTATTCTCTTGCTAGCTTGGTTTACCCCCTTTCAGCTAAATTCAGTCTCTAAATTCATACTCCTCCTTCTAATGAAAAAATCCTAACCAGGGTACATATAATTCATTTTTAATAAAGTGAAACTCTCTCCATCTAATATGTGGTTCAGCCTGATGCATGCATACAATAAAAAGAAAACCATGCTAAGATAGGTAATCAGGGAGGGAAAATTGAATATAAATACCAAGTCAACACAACCAAGAAGGTAACTTGGAATGGAAAGTCTTCCTTGCTGCTTCAAGAGCTATATTCCTGGGGAAAAGTACCAAGTTGCTGCTCTTTCAGGATCAGGTATACACTTAGAAGTCTCTCTGCATGGATGATATTGATTTGGAGGCATTCCTTATGTAATGACCATCTGTAATGCTATAGTTAGACTGAGCAGCATACATGCCGGATTCCTTTTCAACTCTGCTAGCATGCAGACATTTACCTATAACCAGAATATGAGGAATCTTTGGCAATAACCTTTCATTGAGATTTATCCTTTCAGGTAAAACAGCATTCTCTGCTTAAACATATTTAGTCTTCTTTGGAAGTATACAATAATCTCAGCAGACATATCCACTGGTTCTCTAAAAATCACACATTTGATAACAAATATTTGATTACTGAAGTTATTTGATTCATTAACATTATGAAGGATTCCAAGACAACAAATGAAGAAGATATAATAATAATTTAAATTAAAATGTTTTCCTTAGAAATTGTCACTTTAAAGTTACCTTTCAAAAGTAACACCATCGCTAATTTTCTATTTCACTGTCATTTTTCCTTCTGGTGCTAATCTGAGGAAGACATTCCTCTTAGTATAAGAGCTAAAAAAGACAACATGGAATTTTCCTATTGTATGGATTGTCCATCAGTTTTGAAACAGATCAAGAAAAGGAATTTTATTTTAATGGTATAGTCTTTGAAAAGAGGTGATGATTGAGGAAAATGGCTATAATAATAGAGCAAACTTCTAAATCAAATGTGACACTGAAAATCTAATGATTCTCTAAAGCATAAATTCCTAAAGCATACCCCACATCTGTGGATAGAAAACATGAAAATACCAACACAAGAGAATACAACTAAAACATTAGTATTTACACAAGATGAAGAACCACAAGGTTAAAAAGATAGGCTATACATGTGCTCTGCTCTATGGAAATCCAACTAGGCACTTACAATTATTTAAATCACAGTATGGATCTGTTGGGTATCAGGAGCTGTGATATTCACCCTCTGGTGGCTTCTTCCATGTGCTTCAATTTC
This sequence comes from Chloebia gouldiae, assembly GCA_003676055.1. Classification (NCBI taxonomy): domain Eukaryota; kingdom Metazoa; phylum Chordata; class Aves; order Passeriformes; family Passeridae; genus Chloebia; species Chloebia gouldiae. The sequence goes on along the minus strand of QUSF01000051.1, from coordinate 270,150 downwards.
TCAGTGACATAAAAACTGTGTAATACAACCACAAGACAGCTTTATCTTATCACAGCATCTGTTAAAATTGTCCAAGTTATTAATATCCACTACCTACTGGTGACTGTATATGGACAATCTCAGATGCCTAAAAATATACATCCACACCCCAAGACAACTGCCTTTTTCCGTTCTCTTTTTCTAAGTGTAATTTGTTCTATCCAAAACTCATATTTGAAACACTCCAGCAAAATGTTCTGAGAAACTGGCTACATCTGCGATTGCATTGCAATTTTCAAGTTTCAGTGCTTTCCTCAAGATACCTGAGTATGTACTACCTTATGTATACCACTTCAATATTCAGCTGAAATAAATATTACTTTTAGATGAAGTTATGGCACAGGTAAAATAACACTTTGTTACAAATAGAAACACACAGCAAAGTGCCCTGGTCTACTGCTATTCTACCCAAAGCAATTGTTCAATAACTTAGCACAAGCCCATGACTACAAAAAATTCATAATGTCTTTCTTCTCCAAGACCAACATGAATACCTGTGGTAGAGTTCAACTTGCAATTACTACATAGATCATAGTTCAATATTTACCTTGAAATAAAACATATATTAATTCCGCTCTTTCTTTCCAATACTCCTTTTCCTCAACTGGAATATAAAAGGACAAAATCTCATCTCAGAAGCAGAAAAGCTACTCCAAACGTACATTGCTGACAGCATCCAGACCAGTAACCTTAAATCACAGGCCTTGATGGAGATCACTGCCATGTGATAACAAATGCCAAAACAAAGGTATACTGCACAATACAAAACAAGTGAATTCAATACCCCCTGCTTTCTGGATGCTACTAAGAAAGTCTTCCCTCCTAGGATTCTTCCTTTTGAAAACATAAGCATCAAAATGACCTTTCCTCCCTACATTTCATATGAAATTTAACTTGGAAGCCTTGAAATTTGACTAGGAGCACCAAACTGTTCCCTAGAGAAAAAGAAAAACTAACCAAACAAAAAAAAACTCTAAAATAAAAATCATGTGCCATGGTATTAAATTCCAACAAATACATCATTAAAAAGAAGATAGGCTGGAATAAGATGCATGACAAGAACACTATATAATTAAAATCAGTATTGTACTGCACATTGGGTATCCTTGCTGCATTTCAGAAATCTATTTAATAGTTTATTATACATTCTTAATAACAGCATTGTGGAAGTTAAAGCTATAATTCTAAAATGTACATATGAAAGTTAAAAAACACCCAACAAAACAAAACAAAAAAAACCTTTTCCTTTGATTATTAAGCTTATGAAGTATTTTTAATATTTTATTCTCGTTGCAAATTTTCATTAAGTATTTCCTCTCCCACTCTTTATAGACACTGTGAAAACTTCAAAGAAATATGAAAGCTTCAATGGACATGAAATACAGCTGTGTTCTTTCAAACAGAGTTCTGAAACTAATTAAGCTGAAATACTGTAAAAGATGCTACAATAGGAAAAAGCTGATGAACTTATAACTGCATTTCATCTGGGTTTGCTGTGGGTGAATATTTTCTCCCACATGGCAGCCACTGCTTGCAGGCATTTAGAAATTTGTTAAAATAATTGGAAGAATTAAGTAGGCCACTGTATGCATTTGTGAAAAGCAGACATGAAGATAAGAAGCTTAGGTGTGTTGCTAAACCACACACATAAAAGTGGCATTGCTTCATATACTGCTGCTTTGCTTCTGGAGTCAGTGCAGACACTGAAGCTTTACTTTGATAAGAAACCAAATTTTAATTCTGCTTTACATATCTTAAATAGGAGCATTTTAAATGCATCATTCTCTCTTTTTCCTATATTGAGTGGTTCTAGATAATAAAAGTTCACTTTCTACTGCTTTTCCACCTGTGGGGTAGTGACAGCAATGGCTGAAACAAGGAGAAAAAACATTTGTCTGAAAAAGGCATTAATGAAACAGCAGACAGTTCTTCACTTGCACAAAGGTGAAAGCATGAATACCAGTTTTCCAGACTAAAACTGCCCCTTTTATCTGCAAATAATTAGGTACACTAAAGTAAATGGGTTGTATGTGTCATTTTCTTTATGTATTGTTCAGTACTTCCCATGTGCAGTTCAAAATTACAGTATGTAAGAAATCCCTCATACCAAAACCAGTTTTACAGTTCACCAGGTTAAACCCAAATAAGTGCAAATACAAGAAAGTAGAAGAAACCAGACAATGGATACTTGTTGGGTTTAAGACAGCCACATATGCTGTGAACTCCCACTTTGATCTGAACATTAGCATTGTTTAAGATTTGTTTTCACTTTAAAAAAAATGGTAATACTGAGTGATTTATTACTTATTTTTCAAGGAAGGTGGCTGGGGTCTATTTTCTCAATACTGTCTTGACACATTACTATAAATTTATTTATTTTAAAAGGACTACATTATCCACAGGAACAGATTTTTTGTGTAGATTATCTGCACTTTAAATATCATTGATATTTATGAATGAAGAATGGCTGCATATCTATCCAGCTATGTTTCAGTATTTTATCCAACTTCCAGACACTACAATGCTCAATTGATCAAACATTTATTAATAGATGTTATAAGCACATTATTTCTTTCTTGAATCAACTCAGAGACAACATGCAAATACAATCCCTGATCTAAAAGTTTCAACCTTTTAAAAAGTTGGAATTAATCCTCATCTCAATTTTACCATTTTTTATCCACCATTCTCTTCATAAAAGAAAAGATTCTGTATTTTCCAGCAAATAACTATTCCTTATGAGTAATCCAGTTATAGCTATGTGGATGTCAACATTAAAAGAAACACTGCAAACAAGTATGCAGGTTGTCATCTTTCTATCTGGCAAACATGGTAAAGGCTCTCCTTTTGAACAAGAAAAGGAACTTAGGTTTCAGTTCAAAAAGAGCTCACCCCTTTTCAGACTAAATGAAATCTAAGATTCTCACATGAAACCTGTGAGAATAAAGGCAAATTGAAAAATTCATGTTAAAACCACCAAAGCTTGCAGCACTATAAGCACTTAATGCAAGTATTGCATGGTCTCCCAAAATCATGTCTTCTCACATTGAGCTGTAAAGTGCAAGCACTGAATAAATATCAAATTAGAGCAAAATATTCCAGGATTCTCAGATACAGTGTTTTTCAGAAATGTCTCCAAACCGAAATGTAGCAAAAGGAAGTAAAAGACCAGTGATTCAAATGTTGCTTTAGTCCTCAGTGTCCAAACACCTTTCATATGGTTGGGTTGGTTTTTTTTTAAAGTTCTTCAATAATGCAATATTACAGCAAATATGGTAAAAAAACCACTTTTATCTTGTAAAAACTTCAAGCTCAGCATAACAAATTCATAAGAAAGACCAAGTCTGATCATAAACACCATTACTGCCTTCATTTTTAGGCATTGTTTTATAATCATTCTAAGAGTTTATACAAAAACAAGCTTTAGCACTTAAAGAAAAACTTGGCAACTGTGAGGAACCACTTGTATACTTGTTCCTCTTACCTTACAGCTCTTTTCACCCTACAGGCTGAGTTAATCAAAGCCAAGACACTTCTAACAGGCACAATTGATACACCTGAACTTCACAACAAAGGAAACTGACTGGTAGTATGTTTATAGTATCATATGATCTACTAAGTTTGTCTTTAAGAATGAATGGGGTTCTACAACTTGTCCTTGGTGCTTCTAGATTTGTCAACCACCCCAGTAACACCAATAAGGTATCAGCTCATACTTTTCCTTTAAAAGGTGGTAATTAAAACAACTCCTGATTTACAGTCTAATTAAGAAGATAATGGGATAATAAAAGTTCTATTTAAAAAGCTTAACATTTTCAGTCTAATCTCTCATGTTACTTAGCAGACTGCACTGCCAACCCTTATTACTTGCTCTTACATCTTTCTAGAGGTTCCTTTCCTGGTGGAGAAGTAGCTTATTTTTTTAACCTCCTGAAGCAAGAAAATAAAAATAATGCAGAAGCTCAGTGGTATGTCTGATTCTGGTTTGGCATCTCTTAGTTTTCTTAAAAAGCATGACTGAGTAATTTGCAGTGGATTAAGACACACAGTAGGCAAATGACACCCAGTATTTTAACAGGAGAAGCTTTGTAGGTCATCTGTTACAAAAACTTGCTCCCTTTGCTCTTTGTGTCTTCTTCCACTCTATCCACCACAGCTCTGCACGAGTCCTCCAAGGTATCACTGGGTGGGTCAGTCTGCACACATTACAGCCTTGTACAGACCTGTACGCTTTATGGAGTATCATCCTAATGAGGAGCTGGCATCTGTAATGCCCTTATTATAGTAACAGAAATGAGTTTTTGCACTTACATATTTTCTTCAAAATCGCATTTAAAACAATCTCCTGTTTTCGCTTGTTGCAGCAGGGGAATACAGTCAGCCTCTTTGCAGTTTCATTAGTTTAAACGCAGAATGAGAATTTATGTCTACTCAACTAATTACATTAACCCATTACTCAACAAAGTGATCTCTGTGGACTCCTTACAGAAAATCATGCAGGGAAAATCCTAAAATACAGCAGACAAGAATTCCCAGTGGTTTCCTCTACAATTAATTCAATGCATAATTAGTGAAATTGATTACTTATCAAGTCATGGCTGACCTTGCTGCACAAAGCCCAATTTTGACATTTTCAATTCAAATAATTCAGTATTTTCATTATTTCAGGTTTGTGTTGGAAAAATAAGCCGAAATGGCCAGAGGTTCAGGGTAAAATTTATGAAGTCAGAAATATCAAATTTTCAGAGCTAAAATTATTTTATCAAAAGGCCATAACTGAATCTGACAGCCTAGACACTACTTTAGAAATCAGCACCTAGATTTCAAGTGATAAGCAGGTTAAAATAACAAACACAAAGAAATAGTGGAAATTTGGGACAACAATTCAAAATTGCTTTCTCTAAGAGTCAGTTCTCCTGTTTTGTCTTTGTCCTGCTTTGTCTGAAGGACGGAAACAATCAGAATTGTAGAGCTCTAATTTTCAAGTGCAAGATTAATTCAGTGTGTTCTATCCCACAGCAGCATGTTCTGGAGTATTTTCAGGAAGTATTATCAAAGTAATCTGCATGCTACTGATTTAACTCTGAAAGCAGCTGACAGGACGTTCCATCAATATGTAAATTAAGGAGTAACACAAATTTACAACCAATGAAAAATTACAAGGATAAAGCTCCAGAACCTACTCTCCTTATAGGACAAGAGGAAAGAAAAAAAAAAAGAATCATTATATATTTATCCTCTGCTGTAGCAATCTATCTATTCTCGATGCAATGTAAAACCACTAAAAAATAGCAGGCTATCACCCAGCCCTCCCCAAGTGCTGTCCACAATTTGTCACACTGTAAGCCAATTGAAGTGGCAATTTTTCTTCTGCAAATGCATCATCACAATTGCCCAACTGCCAGCAAAATCTGAACTCACAACTCACAATCGTCCTCTTCAAGACACAACCTCAGTTAACACCACCACTACCACAGTCTAGCCATTAACTGTGATCTATGCCCACCTACAATAGAAAAAACACTTTTGAAACACATATATGTACTAACAATTTGCTGTCACATACTGTGGAGATCAAATTTTATTCTAACTGACTTGCAGGCTTCTCCCAAGGCCACAGAAGTGTTTTAAATGGATACAGTGGTCTGCATACAGAACACTTATTTACTGTCCACTCTTCACTTTCTCTTCTTGAACATTTTGTCTGATCTGCTGTTTCAAGGAAAAAAACCCTGAAGGCAGGCTAACACAAGCACTGACTCTATTTGCCTTTTAACAAACAAAACACAATGTGCCAAAGCCACTATTACAGATGAATGGGGGGCCAATTTTTTGTTCTTGGAGAGAAGACAGGGAGAAAGAAAGAAATACATTTTCTTTTTTTTTTTTTTTAATTACAGCTCTTGAAAACCAAAACACACATATGAAATCCCCAACTTCATAACCACAAGTAAACAAGTCATATTGCAAGCCATTTTGGTATCTGACTAGGATTATCAGACTACTGTTGCTCTACCCTTAGAGCATCAAAGATGCAGGTTGGTCAGACAGTACTAAAGAACTTTTGATACAGTCATTTTCTTTGCAAAATAGCAAATAGATAATTTTAAGCACTACTACAGTGCAAATGTTGCCACTAGGGAAAGCAGAAACACCTAGCTCCATTTTGTTCCTTTAGTGTGCTCTTGCTGAAAAAAAAAAAGTTTAAATTTTATCACTAATATAATATACTAGGATAAGTGTAGCTTGACTTTTTCTCACCATTTTCATCACATGCTTCACTCATGTGAAAAAGCACAATTTTCTTAACCTGGGTCTCTGCACTTTTTCTCCTCTTAGACCTATTTGGAATTGTGAAGATGTCCATTTTCCATTTAAACCTTTTATTTTATGGTACTGCTCTACTTCTAAGAAATCTAAATGTTTCAGTCAACATGAGGCATTATAGTAGAAAATAACTGTTGTGATCTGCTCCTCTGTGTTGCTTAAGGAAGGAAAAAGGAAAGTTGTATAGCAGTTTGGCAGCCTTTCTGGCTGTGAAATGTCATTAAGTAGGGGATGGCAAGTTTTATCCACGCACCTCTGACTACTAAATTCACAAAACAAACAGAAGGTTTACCATGGGAGGTAGAGAGAAACCAGGCAATATCCTCAAGTTGCTCTTCCAGTTAAACAGTGCGTGGTTACTAAAATTGCTATGGGAACATGGGAGTTCATCAGAAACACAATTTTAGATGTAAAATGCTCCTTAACTTTTACATTACCACTACTACTACAAAAAGAGAAAAAAAAAAAAAACGAGGTGTAAACTCTTATGCTCATACACCAGAAAATACTAAGATATAATTCTGAAACAATGTAATGATAAAATATTTTATGCAACCTTATTTGCTAAGGTGTAGTTCTTGATTTAGGAAAGAAAAATCTCCATATGTGCCCTACAGTGATACACTTCACTTGATTTTAACAGACTCTCTAATTGCTACTGAAAAAAAGAGGCCACAGCAAAAAGATAAACAAGAGACAACTGTTTTCTTTTGAGTCAGTGCTGCATGCAATTATTCTGTTCAATGGACTACTCCTGTGATTTTGGACAGCAGTAACATTATATTCAGGTATATCCATACTGCACAACAATTCTGCTCCAACTTCCATCCATGTTTTAGGATTCACTGATTATCAAATAAAAAAATTCTTCAATTATTAAAAAAAAAATTCTTTAGGCAAAAATACCTGTTAGACCAGAATTTATATTAGTGCCTGCAACATTACTCACAGTTCTACCAAATCACAATGTCCTGTTCACAAATATTGAAATTTATTACAAGGGCTTCTTCCTTCTAAACACCAATTTAAAAGTATCTTTCAGGACAAAGTCATACAGTATTCCTCAACAGACAGCTATAAAACCACCTCCACAAATATATTTAGCTTGTGTACCACGTTCATAGTAACTGTTGCACTGAGTTCTCTGATTTCTGCAAAGATGATGAAATGTGGTCCAGAAATGAATATAAATGCCAATCATTAAAACCGATGTGCCAAATGCAGAATTCAGGTTACTCAGGTTATTTGGATTATAAAAACCTGGCCTCTGAAAATACAAATTAGGTATTCTAACCTAAATATAGAAGCAAGAAAGAAAAAGGTACTTGTTTTCCACATAGCATATTTCTTTCTGCTTGCTGCCATTTACCCTACAAGGACTGTCCTTTAAAGTGACATGGGCAAACAGGAGAGGTCATTTAAAATTTTATGGCTTTTCCAAGGTCATGGGTATCATGGACATAATGTAATAAACTAGATCAGTTGGACTGATAAAGCATAAGGAATTAATTAATCTCTTGCTCATAAAAAAAAAGTAATCAAGAAATAGTAAATAACATGCTTTATACTTTCAACAAGCAAGCTATCCATCAAATTATGATATCAAAAAAATTACTAGAATAATAAATAACATATCCTGTTAAGAGTTTCTGTAATAAATTATTCAAATAATAATGAATATGTCTACAAGTCAAAGACCTGAAAGACAGGACTATTAGGTTAAATCTAGACTAAAAACTATGCCTAGTTTTCACTTTTGTCAGAAGTTACCACAACTCACATGCCACAAGAAGCTGCAAAAAAGCTCCTGCACAAATGGCCACTGTAAATGCAAATCTTAGGGAAAACAAAGCAACACACCCCAGTGGTTTTAAGATTTCTTCAGATTATCCACTTCTATAAAACCTTACTCACAACATATAGCCCCAGTGAGATGTAAATCTAAAGTTTTATTTACACTGTTTTAATTGTGCCATAAACATCATGCCTGTCAAAATCCACTCCATTACTCCCCCACCAAGTTGCTCTGCATGTCATATTTGCACTGCTAAAAGTAAAACAAATGAGTAAGCCGCAATAATACAGTCCAGACCTACAAAATGGTTACAGCAAAGGATTAAAGACAATAAAAGCATGTGTAAATTTCTTATTTTAAGCAGTCATGCCTCAGACATACTACTTCTAATTAGGAATCTGACCATGGAAGAATAGTTCAGAGTCCATCAACTGTTACAAACACATCACAAATATCTTTGTTCCCTTCTGTTCACAAGAAGTAGAATTAAGACACCCCACTTCCCAGTAGAAAGTGTTTGGGTTCTATTCCTGAACGTACAACCAAAGTGCAGCATGATCCTTTGCTAATATTTTACTCTGTTCATTAGTCTGTTTCAGATTACAGATTTCATGTTGGTTTGGGGATTTTTTTTAACATTTATCCATTTACAAATAGGAATAATATAGAAAATTTAATGTTAGAATCTTTGATTTTGTATGAAAATACATTCTCAGAAAAAAGTAATTTCATTACTAATTCATAAAAGCATTCAGAAAGAAAGAAAAACATCTCAACTCCTCCTTCACTGAAAAGGTTGTTTCATATGATAAAGAAAGAAAGGATTAATTTTGCATTTCCAAAACTTTTCAAAAGTCTAATTTTAGAATTTAATCAATAAAATAAATGAGACTCAAAGGGATGTAGGGCACATATTTCAGTGTGTGATTTTTTTTTTACTTTAAATAAAAAAATAATTTTTATTAGGATAAATAAGTGAAGAAGGCAACAGCATTACTATTGCCACTAGATATTGTAACAAGCACAACATACCTTTACCACCAGCATTGCATGTTAGGATGAGCACCTTCCACTGGCAGATTACCATTGTTAAAGAAAAAAAAAAAGCAAAAAAACAAGCAAAATCTTGCTTCCAAGCTTAGCCTAATAATAATCAATATTTTTATTCTATGATACACTTTCTAAAAACTTTTTTTTCTTTATTGACTATAACAATGTAACATTTTACTACCAGCCGGAGCCAGCAGGGCAGCACAGGCGCCTGTCGCCCATGACACACGCCAGCTTGGGCGCAGGTGTTAACTGCGTGTGCAGCTTGTCACACTCAAGTACACCAAACATGCAGTTTTAGCAGCCAGTGGATTGAAATAAGGAACGCTGCTGTTCATTACTTGTGAAAAAGAGAGACAAAGCTATGTAGAATCCAAAACTTCCACAACATTTCCACAATTTTTCTAGAGAGCATAAGCATCGTATTAAAATTATCATCTAAAGAAAGCAGCAGAGAGAATTCAAGGCATAACGGTAAACAAATTAGAACACTGATATGAGGAAATATGAGAGTGCCGGACTAAAATCAGTAACTGCCTTTAACTGCAGGCTGAAATAACATTTTCCAATTGTGGCAAAAATCTGCTATTTTTAAGTACAACAAAAATGGATCATGACTGCAAGGAATTTACAAATGCTTATCTTATTTACACACAAAGTAACAAGTTAAAATAAATCTACCACTAATTTCAGACTTCCAAGGGAAATTAATCATATAAGTTACCTATTACAACAATGTATTTTCTCCACGCAGAACACTGCAGAGTTTAGAAAGGAATATATATCAAAATTAAGGTCAATATTTGAAATGTTAAAACTTTTCAGGGATAAAAAATTAATTAATTTTAATATTTAATCTTCATGCCTCACTCATCAAATTCTACATTGTAAAATGCAGAATCAGATTACAGGCTCATAGAAGAAATAGAAAAAAGGTTCCTTGAAATGCTACTCTGCTTATTGGTACTAAACAAAATTAAACACCTAGTATTCCTCTAGTAAAAATAAATTAGGTCCATAATCGTAGAGTCACAAGAGATCAGAATCCAGGTCTCAAAGTGTTTGTTTTTTAAACTACAAGCCATGCCCAGAGAAACTGCAACCACAAATATGGGATACCACAGAATTTGCACTCTAAGCACAGAACAACTTTGTCCTTTATCCTGTAAATAGGTTCTACCTAATTTTGGTGCTCATCCTTGTCAAACTGCTCCTTATTTTGCATGTTTCACATAATTACCATAATGCCAGGCTATGCTAACTATAATACTACTGATTAATGTTTGACATAGGTCCCAAGTCTGCCAGGTTATAAGCTACTTGTTATTTTCCATTATCTAATAGAGACTGAGTGATTTTTAATGAGAATCAATTACACTGAAGAACTCATCTGCAATGCTACAGGTTGGGGTTTTTTTTTACATCTCCCATTAAGCAGCATATCTAATGAAAATTCGGCTGAATATTTAACATGAAACTCAAAATGGAAAACGTGACCAACTGACTAGTACAGCATGGTTTTTAGAAAGAGTCAAAACAAATTAAGAACCTTCCACAAAAGGTTCGTCTTTGGAACCCACACTCTCTCACTTTTCTTGTTTAAGCAAAACAGAGCAGATTACATATAAAATTAACATGACTCTCTGCAGTGTCTTTTTCAGGGTTCTTTATAAGTCTATTTACATTTTCGTAAGTGAAATATCTGCATAACTGCAGAATAATTTACCTTGAAAACAGGCCTCAGGAAGCCATCTGGCCCAACCATCCCTACATTCCCTGCTCAAAGCAGGGATACCTCTCCAAGTCCAAGTATATTGCTTTCCAGAGAATTTTCAACATATACCCCACAAATGTCTACTTCTCACATCTCAGTTAAGGACAGAAGTTTCACAGTGTGAAAATTTCAAATTTCGAGTTTGAAAAGTTTGAAACCATTTCTTCCAAACCATACTTAGCCATTTCCAGTGATGTCCTCTGTTTTTCTCCCCTCCTTGAAAATGTTACTTAAAATACATTGAAATCCTTTTTATAATAACCACAGACAAGTATATCTTCATTTCAGTTGTAGTTTCCCTGATCATTGCAAATCTTTTCTTGAGCAGTTTTATAATTTTTTTTTTTTTTAATCACTGGATATATTACGAGCAATATCCCTCTCATCCATTATTTTCTTAGCTCCCTTAGATACAAACCAATTATTATCTGTGGAAACAAAGTGGTAGCCTAATTCCTGCAGCTCAAAGAGGAATTTTGATTCTTAGCCATTCATTTCCTGCCTTGATCAATTTCATATACTTCATATGTCACTCTTAATCTCTTAACCAAAGTATTATGCCTTCATTTTATCTTATCTATTACTAATTTGACCAATATTTACTCTAAATGTTGTCCATATTGACATTTCCTTAATTCCCATTCTTCTTCCTCTCCTGTTTTCTCTTTCATAATGCATGCTTTTTACAACCACATAAGCTTTTCTTTCTTATCATTGCTATTTCACACCTGTACCTTTTAGATCTACATACTTCACTTACACATCAAATTCTTCTTATTGTATTCTTTGGCTTATGTTTGGACACAATGGGGAATTATTTGAAACAACTATTATTTTAAAGCAGCACAAAATATGCTCATCTGTAAAATTTTATACAACAGCTCTTTCAAAGTGAATTGTTTAGGGTAAAATATTATGTCATTTTAAGGTTGAGCGTACAAACAACACTACTAATAGCAGAGAAACAATCTAATCAAATGGCACTTCAGACAAACAAGGACAAACATGATTACAAAAAAAAGGTGCTAAGCAATTTCCTGCTTTTTTAATTTGTGGGAATTTTTTAAATATTCAGTTTTCTCTCCTTCTAATTGATTTCATTAAAAATAAATGCCAATGCATCAACTTTAACAAATTCCATTCAAGCAATTTATCTTTCCTGCCTCTGAAAAGAATAAGTTTTAATCATCCTAATCTTTGCATTAGTAGCAACACTAAAGGGACAAACATACTTATTTAATAGCGTCACTTTTACCTACATCTGTAAAGCAGAATAGTAGTGTTTAAATGCCTACTAAAATATGGGACATGACTGCTAGTTTGTGGAAAAGAAGTGTTAACAGTGAAAAACAGGGCACAGATTAAAGTTGTATTTTCTTTACTGCGTCAGACCCCTCTCCATGCTAACAACTCACAACCACTTGCAAATCAGTTTATTCCTTTCAGTGCCAGCACAATTTTTCTGTAGCTCCCACCAGAAACATAAGGTCTCATAATTTCTAAAAACCTTCATGCTATCAGTTTTGTTTCATTTTCTAATTAATTTCAGGGCTCCATTTTGCACAGCTCTATTTTCCACAACTTTACAAACACAGAGGCGCAACTATGAGAATGTGAACTTCATTTACCCTCTACAGAAAAAAACCCACACACTTGGAGGTTTGATGTATTTAGAGGAAGAATCAACACAATTCTCAACTGCCAGAAGGAGAAAGAGGTTTCGCTTTGTTTTTATTTCCAAGGTTTCTATCTACAATCACAGTTTGTTCTACTGCTTTTGTGCTAGCCTTGAAGGATACTTGACAATTGCTGACAAAGATATCTACTTTCACACGCAAAATAATACCACTTAAATCAAGCATCATTAAGGATTAAAAACATCTCCAATATTCTAACAAGAATAGTCAAGAAAACTGGACCCCCCAAGACAGGCTATTGTCCTTGATACCTGTTCCAGAGGTAATCTCCTCCTCATTGGTCTAGAATTTCCTGACCCATTTTGAACTAGTTTCCAGGTCCTACGCAGGCCACAGACAGAGGAAGAGAATTGAGAGCAACACAGATTTTACTGTCACTAGCATACATGCAGTCCCTTACTACTTATATATATCTGTGTGTATATATATATATATATATAATTTTTGTTAGGAAATTATTTTATTACAATCAAAAAAATTACAGGGAGAATCCTTTTGGTAACCTCACCCATCTTTCTGCTAGTATGAGTGTGTCCTATTTTATATATACTATATTTTATACTCTGTGGAAATTGTGGGGTTTTTTACTTTCTGTAGAGTATTCACCCACCTGTAGGAATATCAGCTATCATCTTCTACATTATTTTATATACCAACTTCAGAAAGTGGAGAGAAGGCAGCTAACTCCCTGTACTAAGATTCAAGGCAGGAAGGAAGCAGCATCAAGCCCTCTTCTGCTCCAAGGTGCATTATCTCCAACACCTGGACTACGTGCTCCCCACAATGCCAAGAGTGTGGTGTTTAATGACATCAGAGCCTGACCTTAACTCAGAATGCTCCTAATGACATAGTGTTTGGGTAAAAATCCAGGAGTTCTATGAGAAACCATTGGCAGAAATCAAATGGTAATTTTTATACAGTTTAGGTCAATTAAACTTTAAAGGCATTTTGTGGCACAAACTGCAAGACACTTTTCTAGCCACAAAGGCTTTCTTCTCAACACTTTTACATTCAGTAAGGATACTAGCACTCTTTAACTAAAAAAAAAAAATACAAATCCAAACTCCCCCTACAAAAAAAGTTCTATAAAACAAATATAAAACACCAAAAAAACACTCATAACAAGAAACCTCAAACCCATAACTGAAGAGAGTATTCTACTGGAAGTTTAGTAATTAGATGCAAATAAGGAAACAGTGATTCCATGTAAATAGGTGCTTCTCTAAAAAAACCTTCGCTTCCACAAAGCCAAAGAATAATTTAATTTTTCAAGCTCTGAGATAATATGAAGGTATTAACACATATACAAATAAACTGGCAGATTACTTTTGCACTTGTTCCAAACCTATTGCTAGAACAAAACACTATTGGATATTGTTTCCAGTAGTAATAATGTGCAGTCTTCCTGACACTCAAACTTGCCCTACTCCTGCAACCTTTTTTGACAGAATTAAACACATATCAATTTCACGTAAGTCTGCAAATGGGATGTGCTTATCTGCACATAAAGACAAATACTAAAATAATAGCACTTTGCAAAGCTATTTTTGGAGTTTTATTGGCTGATCCATGTTTGGTCTACAATTTTTATTTCCATATCTGTTAAATTAAAAAAAAAAAAAAGAAGAAGAAAAAGGGAAAAATAAAAAAGCTAATGATGAAAGCACATTACTAAACTGCTTCATAAAACAGTGGGAAGAACAGAATTCTCTTTTTAATTTCTTTTTCCGGCATCTAAAGCTACATCACCATAAAAAGCCAGCAGTCTTTCAAGGTGGATTGGAATGTTTTGAAAACTAATTATTTTATTGAAAAGGAGTTTAGAACAAGTATCCACAACTTCATGGCACACTGCAGTTTTTAAGTTACCACACTGCATATTGCATGCTCTGCATTGACAAATATGTTTCATCTGTCTATCCATAAAGAACAAACATATTAGATGCCTTTTTTGGGTAATTTTTGGGGGGTTTTGGAGTTTTTTGTTGCCATATCCTTCTTCTGCCTTACTATTTTCACACTTCCTCAAGAGATCTGTTGTTGGTCTGTGGTTCACTGTTGGAATGCAGTCTCCCAGAGAAAAATGTTCTTATTGTCTGAAAGTAGCAAACACAATTTACTTACACATCATCCTAAACAAGCATCAAATACCTCAGTGTCAAAGTCAAGGATGGTTTCAAGTGCTTTGTGACTTCCTGAAGGCCATAAAAGCATACAACTGCAGTTTGAAATGGTAATGTGAATTTTAAAGCAATTCCACTAAAAAATAAAATCAAATTATGACTGAGTTGAATTTTCAAGAGCTTTTCAAAATGACTGTTCAGTGCTTGAAAACAGAGCACTGCATCATGTTGCATAACCCTTCTCAGAGTCATCATTTTCCTCCATGATAATTATCTTCAGTTTTACTCCAAAAAACTTCTCCAGGCTCAACTTAACTTCAGGTAGCTCTCAATGAACACGACTTTCTTGTATTTCTGTGCTATTCACTGCCCTTACTGCCTCCACCTCCCCGTATCTGTTTCATGCACTTCTGCTCTGTGCTATTTCAAACATTTGCATTTTCAAACATCACTGCACCAGCTTGCCTGAATCTGCCTGGCTATAGTACCCTTGGCAAATTAATGCACTCCAACAGAGCAGCTCCTTGCTGCTACAGCAAAATAGCTCTCCTGAAAAGATTTATCTTTTCTTCCTGTATGGTGTCTCAAATACATCCACACTAGGAAAGAAATCAAATAATTCAATTTCAATACTAAAACCTGACTTTTCTTCATTTCATCAATATTATTACCAACCCATTTCAGCCCTCACAAGAAAGGCGTGAATTGTACAGGAAAACAAAGTAATTTTTAAGGTAAAGCATAATAAAACAAGAGTTAAAGCTGATCCTCAGCTATGAACTCAGGCCAGTGTGCTGCACATGTATTTGTTCTGAGCTCTCTACAGTCTTCTGGGATACATGTATATTAGAAGTGAAATAGATAACACAGTGTCTGTGCCTCCTCTCCCCTCACAAGGAAACTCTTGACTACTATGAGATGTCTACTCAGTCTCTCCTTCTCTGGGCTGAACAGAGCAAGCAACCTCAGCTGCAGCTCATGTCACTTCACCCCTAGACCCTTCACCATCTTTGCTGCACTCCCATGGACAGTCTCTAATAACTTATTATCTATTTTATATGTGGCATCCCAAACGGCCCCCAGCACTTGAGTTGAGGCTGCCCCAGAGCAGAGCAGATCAGGACAATCCCCTCCCTTGCCTGGCTGGCGATGCTGCCCCTGATGCTTCCCAGGATACGTTTGGCCCTCCTGGCCACCAGGACACTGCTGGCTCAGATTCAACTTCCATCAATCCCCACATCACTTTTCACAGAGCTGCTATCCAGCATTTCATTCCCCAGTCTGTCCATATACCCAGGGGTGCCCATCCCAGGTGCTGAATCTGGCATTTTTCCTGATTAAAATTCATTTGCTTAGTGATTGCCCATCTCTCTTAATTTGTTGCAGTCTGTCATGTGTTACATTCCCCTGTTAAAGAATCTTGATGTTAGGGAAAATTATTTAAAAGGAAATAAAAGTAAATCAGGATAATATTGTCTTTCACCAAAAATATTACACTAGCAGGTTCAACAAACCACCACAATTATCAGTTACTTTTTGTCTTGCATTAGCAGACAAAATCCTATAAAAATTCTTCAAATACGTCTATAAAGAAGAAACAAAAGAAGCAAAATTTTGATTTTTCATAAGGAATCTCTACATAGTATTTATACTGAAAAACAAAGCTCCCCCAAGAAGTTCTTTATGATTAAGAATAAATTCACAGATTAAATAAGGAGAAGAAAAACAAGAAAAGAGCAAAGCTTTCAACAGGACAAATTGCGATTAGATAACTGAATCTAATAAAATCTGTGGAGTGGATTTACAGAAGAAAATTGGATAACTATCGAGAGACAACACTGGGCAAGAATAATTTATTTATCCTAACGATTTTCAAGCATAAATGGTAACTACAGATTATGTGTGAAAATGCACAGTAACAAATACCTTATATAGTAATGTGCCTTACTGGATCTCCTTAATGATGAGTAATAGCAACAACTCTTTAAGAACACACTCCTACTTCCCATATTCCTCTGTCAAGATACTCAGCACCAATTGTGCGACATTTCTGGAGGTCTTCAATCTTTCTACACACTTTGATATTATTTATTTATGTGGCTTCTGCTGTGATTACAGAAAATCATCACAGTTGTTAAAAAAGTCTGGATTAGATAGCCTAAGGAATTACTGCTATTAACAGTGGGAAGAAATGTGAGAGTGTGTGTCTATGTGGATAGGTTACTGGAGGTAAGAAATACTAAAAACTACAGCACTCTTGGGCATCAGTCTTTGTTTGCAAATCAAAAATCTAAATTAGCAACACAGATTGTCAGGATTGTTGATTTCTATTCCTTCTACTGGTCAATTGAACCTATGACCATAAAAATAATGATGCTCTGTACAGAATCTCCAGATTGTCATGTTGCAATCAAGAGTCCAAAAATCTGAAACCAAATTTATTATTAAAAAAACCCCTTATATACAGCTGATAAATTACACATTAGTTCTCAAATGCCACCTAAACTCCTCAAAATGGCATAATGGAAGCCAAGGGGCCTTTCAAATCAAAAATATTTTTCCTATTATATCAGCCTGTTTCATGTGTCTAGCTCATTGACATTTCACTTCCCTCAGATTCTGAGATAAATTAAATATTTGAAAAAAATTAATAATTGTAATAAAACCCCGTTAAATGGATTTCCAGTTGGAAGCTCCTTTTTCCTCTTTCTCATACAAAACATTTGCAGCAACCAAAGCAGCCTAGATCACAGGACAACTTGGGCTGGAAGGCTGTGTCTGGCAGCCCACCTGATCCACCCCCCTGCTCACACTGGAGCTAACACAAGCATAATTCCATGTCTGAGTATAAGCAAACAGCAAATCTGTAACAAAACCAAAAACAGTTTAACAAAAATCATGGGCTCTGATCACAACTCTTGGTAGCCACAAGCAGTGTATTTCCTGGGAAATGCAAATGTAACTAGCAGCTTGAACCACCTGAAAGAACTAAAGAACACCTTACTTTTGCATTATGATGGATTTATTCCTCTAGGACTCTGCATTTCATCTGAAGCTGACAAAATGTACTCTATAAATATTTATATAGCATATAGCAGATTTCTTTTCATTTCTCAACACACAAGTAACATCCATATAGCCACAGGTTTTATGATTACCTATCCTGAAGAGATTAATTTAAATACTAATTTTAGAAGTCATCTTGTAAATAAGAACTGTTTAAATATTCTTTAAGTTGTGTGATTTGTAGTAAACACAAATGCATTAGTATAATTAATTTTAGTTAGCAAAAGTGAAAATAATAGCTCATTTCATTTGCCTTGCTCAGTACAGTTTTTTTATTAATAGGCTTTATTTTTTCTGTACACAAGACAAACTTCTATTGTCATATACAGATTAGAAATGTAAACACTTAAACACTTCCCAAAATGACTGACTTCAGAATTGATTCTGAGTATTATCTCAAAAAAAAAAAAAAAGCAAAGAACCAGGGTGACAAAGAGCACTACTGCCCCCTAATGAGCCAGACTATAAAAGCTCCTCTGCATTTTGTGTCTTTCCTGAAAAAAAATCAAGTCATTATATCCATTATATATATCCAATATATATTATATATATAATATATATATAATTATGAAAAAAATGAGAAAATAACACAATCATTAAGAATATACATTTTAAATTCATGCCGTATTTCTGCACAAAAGGCACATACATAATTTCATAGAGGAAATGAAGATGTATCCAGTAGCTATAATTTTCAGATACAATACTTAATGCACCAAGCGATCACAAAGATGCAAGATAAAGAAGAATTACCCACAATAAGCAAATATAAGTCAATCTTACGTACTAGGATGTAATCCTGTAGTGATCTTCACAGCAACCTAGATTGTTAAATTTTAATGTCTGTACTGTGAGAGCATCAGTTTTCTTGTTGCATTGTTTCATCTAAATGCTCACCACAAGTTTATGCTAGGCTTGTAATTATCTCAAAGTAATTCTGATCTTTGTGTCTAAACATATCCACAAAACAAAGTAAGAGAGGAAACAGTAGAAAAAGTCCACTATCTGAATTCTGTTTGTACAAGAAACAGAACTTTCTATTTTACATGAAAGTGACATTTTTTCTGTCTATATTTTTAATAGTTTTGCCATAAGAACTGAATCTATATTCAATGCTCACCAATGTAGCTTGGGCATAAAATTTTGTCCAGTTCCTGTATCTACAGCAATGAAATGCTGAAAAAATACAACTGCTGCAGATCTTAGTGAGAAGCACAAACACAAGCTGTATATTCTCTTTTATTTTACCATAAATCAGAAATTCCACTCACATTAGTAAAATTACTTTATTAAATGCAATGCTAAAGCAGCACTGAATTCTGATTTCTCCCCTCAAACTCCTTAAACTTTTTCCTAAGTATTTTTTTCATAGGTAAACATTCTGACACCACAGAACTAAATTCCAATTTCCATTAGCAAGATAAAGTTAAAAGCAAATCATGTCTCTAATTTGAAACATGCTGGCTAACCAAAGACACAGATTTTATTAATAAAAAATTATCTTCTTTAGTGAGTTTGGGTTCTCATATGACACCAAGTCACTAAAATCCTTGAACTTAAGACTCTACCTTAAAACTTCCAAATACTGGGTTTCTGTGGCCTCACATAGTGTCAGCATTCAATTATATACACCACTAGCACAAAAAAGTTGCAAGTGATGAGCAATGTCTTACATAACTACACACATGGTAGAAGGCTGCAACCTACTATGTATTAAAAGCATAAGAACTACGATCACATGCTATATGATAAAAATAAGCTATCTACAAAAACTTTAGAGACCTAAAATAACCATATTCCCTATTTCTCCTGTTACAGCCTAAGGAGCTGGTAATGCAGCTCTCAGTCTGCTGAACATTTATATTATTATATCAGTATTTCACAATTCCAAGCACCTACTGTAACTTGTATGAAATATAGAAACGAAAATAACGACAAGCATAACATTAAGAGTTCCAATGGATGCCTTTAACAGAACTTTAACATAAGGCCATCACCACAACTCATTCAAACTCTGCTGACTTATATTTCTTACCTTTGAATCTTCATTGCTTACTCCCAGCTCTAGCACAGCTTGAGGAGACTTCAGCTTTGCTTGCATGGACTCCGCCATTTGAAGATTAAGCTGCCATCCAACTGTCTCAAGCTATAAAACACAAGTTTAAATGACAATCAGATGGTACAGAAGTACTGACATCAACTCTCAGAACTGCCAGTGGTCTGGGTCAGTGAACACAGCGTCACACTCCACAAATGTTATGTATTTGTATACAATGCATTTCCCTCAGATTATCCTGGACTCTAGGACCAATGTGCTTTTCTCTTGTCAAAATTACCATTCAGACTGCCTACACCCACGCAAATAGTCAGATCTGATGGACCCAATCCATACAACACAACTACAGATCCAGAACACAGTAGCTTCCTCTTCTTGTGGAAGTTTATCAACAAAGTTGCAGACTCAATTTCATTTCATATTTATTTTACTTTCAGGAAAAAGAAAAAAACCCAATAAATAGTAAACCACCTAAAAATGGTGATTTCTTAATCCGCAGATCTACTTATGTGTGTTGTACCATATGCAGATCTTAACGACAAAAATAATTTTGGTTTTTGAATCATTAATGCTGAAAGGACAAAATCCAGGTAAGCATGTGGGCAATTGAATTTTTAATATATACTTTTTAAATCCAGTTCCAATTCTTTTTTCATCATTAATCTGAAGTTCTATTCAAGCATTATTAAGGTACGGCTCATGCAAAAATGAAGTAATGAAGTACACAACAACAGAACCACAAAGCTTCCACAAAATTATCTTCCTGGCCTTAGTGAATAAAAAGAAGTGGAAATACAAAGTCTTACGATGTGCCAAGATAATTTACACACAAATTCATTTTAATCTAGGGTTTCCTCTCTTCTAGTAAATATTGTACCTGTCTTGGAAAAGTGAGAATGCCACATCTTTGATAATATCTCAGCAATCTAATAGTTAAATTCAGCTAAAATCATTAACAGAATAAAGCCATGCCAAATGCCTTGTACTATGAGCAACAATACATGCCCTGCATCCTACAGTGACAGTAATCTCTAGATGAAAGACAGAAAAGGGTGGCAAAAGCTTCTCCCATGGACACAGCTCAAAGACAGAACTTCCAAAATTTCTTGCTGCTAAATGATTTATACTTCCAAATTAATGTATGTTATACTGCATTTATCTGTACGCAGGATGAATAGCAGAACTATGTAACAGCCACTGGCTACCACATAACTAAGAATACCAGAGGGAAAAACATGTATCATGATATATCTTAACCACCAAGGCCAGTACAAGATTGTTAAGGAGTTTAGTCAAGGCCACAGTTAAGTGAAAGACATCATCTCAGACTGACTTTGTGTGTAGTTACAGGAACAAGACAGCAGGAAGAACTTCAGCAAGTCAGCCTGCAGTCTGTCAGCTGCTCTGCAATCAATGCACCATTCAAACTTCAATTTGTCATAAAAATAAGGAAGTATACATTTAATAAAATCCATGAAAGCATGCAGACCACACAAAGGGACCCAGTGAAGATGTTCCATGTCTGGTCCACCTCATTTTGAGTACAGTTTTAATAACAGTAGGCCCACAGCTTAGGAATTAGAAGATGCATTAAAGAAAAGTTACGTGACTTATAAAAGTAAATGAATTTTTAATCATAACTCTGCTCTGATTTTCTCTAACTTGATTACATCTTGGTTAGTGAAAATAATAGTGCATAGCCCATCCCACCCAAAAGCACAAAACAATCTGGAGTGGATTCTGTGTACATGCTCAAGTCAATCACACCAATGGACAACTCTGCTAAGTCCCTGTGCTAGCCACTATTTTCCAGGAAATTATACCAGAATGATACAACTAGAAAATATTTTTCTCTCCACAAATGTCAATGAAATTAAGAAACTAACTCTGACTCTTTCAGGAGAATAAAGATAAAACATTAAAAATAAAAACCCAAACTAAATAACTTTTGGCTTTTTATCAAGAAAGAAAACGTATAGTTCAGTTAAAAAAATTGATATTTGTCAAAAGAAAAGGATTCAGATCCTAAATTATGGGTTACAGGGGTGGAAGGAAGCCAAAACAGGCAACTGGTAACAGTACCACCTATTGACAGAAGACCTAACCACTAAGGACAGAGACATCCAGCTCTGGAATGTGACAGCTCTTCACACTGCAATCTCTATGGTTCAAGCCCACTGCTCCTCAAGTTAGAAAGGACTATCACCTACTTGAACAGTTTATTATTGTAGTACAGAAACCAAGCCTTAGACAGGATAGCAGCTTACCCAGGATCATAAGATAATGCCACTAGAGACAAAAGCCATATACAAAGAAGCCTGACTTTTAAGACTTTTCTGAACCTGTTAAATACCATGTACTCTGTGTAGACTGAAGACCAAACGACCAAAAATAAAAAAATCAAGTTTGTGTTGTCTATTTCACTTCTAATACATGTGTCCCAGAATACTATAGAGAGCTCAGAACAAATACATCTGCAGCCTGAGTTCATAGCTGAGGAGCAGCTTTAACTCTTTTTTTATTAGCTTTACCTTAAAAATTACTTTGTTTTCCTGTACAATTCATGTCTGTTTTCTGTTTTAAACATAGTTGTATGAGAATAAGTTTTAATTAATAAATAGCATGCTGCCTCAGGCATCAAAATGGTCCATTTTCCTGAAATAAAAATGCAACATATATCTGGCAATGGTTGTGTTTGTTTACTTAGAAGATATTCAACATCCTGCAGTGTTAATTAACCTTTTGGCAGTAGTGACACATTTCTGCATGGCATTTGTGTCAAGGCAAAGTATTTGTTAGTCACAAGGTGGTACATACTTTAGGGCAATTTATTTTCAAATTTGAAAAGACTATAAAATTATTTTTACTTCTTGTATAAAACTTGTTACAGAAAAAAAAAAGAATGATGAAAGAACAGCACCAGAATCTGTGATATACTAACTTCAAAGCACTTTCCTGGGGCAGAGGAGAAGTATTTCTCCATGCCTAGCATGAAAACAAAGCCATGTTTTTAGTTAGTATAGACTTTTAGCAGCTTCTCACAATTTCTTATCAGCAGGTTAGAAATATGCAAGCTACCTTGTCACTGCAACACTAAACACAGTTGAAAATGTACTGTTTATTGCTGTAAATTCTCAATGATCTCTCTGGTACTTACTTAACTTCAAGGTTATGCTTAGAAAAAAACACAACAAAAAGTAAACAGGTGCAAGCTGGAAAAAAAAAGAAAGGGAAATAAACATAGGTACTAAACAAAACCAATACTAAGAACATATGAAAATGCTTCACATCTGTTTTATGAACCCTCTGGCAAATAAACCAGGGCAATAAAGATATGAGGAAGCTTTCAATAATCCCTGTAAATCCTCAGTTTTTCCATCCATTTTGTTTCATTCAGGCTTCTGAAGAGATTACCATGGCACTTGGGACTCACAGACATGGAAGAATTTATGCACCTCCCCCTTCCAGAACTCACCCTGTAGTGGCTGTAGAAGAGGTGAGATGTCATTGCACGCTGAACCAGCTCTGTACGCCCTCACTCACAGTGCTTCTCAGTGGCCACAGCCATCACAGGGCAGATCCACCCTAGAAAGCAGCTAGTTCCCCAGCTAGGGTCAGAATATCTGACCCTTCAACTGAAGATGAGCAGCACCTTTACGGGTACATAAAAACATCACCTGGCCTGCCCATGATGGCCACAGTAATTTTCTTCCAGTGCAAAACACTGGATTATCCAGTAGACATGCTAAATAGTAGAGTGTAGCATTTTACACAGTAAGACAAGATGATCACCAGTCTAACATAACTATGGTAAAACATTTGTGTGAAAGTCACTCTCTTGAAAAAGCTCAGTGCATTAAATGTCAAGGCAGCCTTTACAGCTGATATAAACCTCAAGCACAATCTCCAGCTAAATCAAGGTTCACACAGTCAAAAATAACACCCACAGAATCCACCATTTCTCTTACAGCCCACTGTGTTTTGACATACCCTACTGTCTCTTCCCAGCATATCTTCACCACAGTTCCTTACTCCCACTTTTTGTTGCCCATATGCATAATTACAAATTAAACCTGAGAAGAAATTCATGTAGTCTGTCAAATAGGACAAGTTTTTATACTAGTTGTCAAAAAATACTTCTCTCAACTACACTCAACTACACTACACATTTATTTTACACTCTTCAATGAGAAATCAAATAAATATTCCTTAGCAAAGAAATTCAGACTAATCATCTCAACTATACAAGAACCAGACTGCCAGACTCAAAATGAAGGACTACAGCTTTGAGATGGAAAGCAGAGCAAATGTTAATAATAGGCGTGTTGCAGGGCTCCAACCTGAAACAGCAAGAACAGAGCCCAAGTGAGCAAGAAACTGACACTAAAAAATGGTTGGCAAGGACCTAATTTGAAGAAACAAAATAAGTAGAAGTATTGTGAAACAGGGACAATTAGAACAGAATTTCAGAAAATATGTATCCATCTAAAATTTCTTACCTAATACCTCCAACTTCAGCCAAATTTCTACAGCAGAGTTCAGTATTTTTAAAGGACAAGAGAAAAAAGGGGCTTAAATACTCAGTCAGTATCAGAGGAGGAAAAAAGGATAGTTTTCAGTTGGTCTTGGCTTATAAACTGACATCACATCTCCTGTTTGTCTCTACACTCATAAAAACTGGAGGTTTGCTTTAATTTTAAAGCAGAAAACTGCAATTTTCATGTAAACTACCTGATTCTAAAAGGGTTGTAACAAATCATTACAGAAACTACAGAAAATCAGTATTATATGGCTCTCAGAACTTACTGATGTGGCAGCTGACTTCTCACCACAGCGCCAGCAGGATGCCATATGTCTTAGTTAAGGGTAAATTTGGGAGAAAAACTTTTGGAAGGAGCTCTCAAAAAACAAACTTCCATGGCCCCTCCCCCAGACTTGGTTCAGGAAGAATTTTCTCAGAAGTGGAAAAGAACCTGTTTATTTAACAAACAAAACACTCCACAGTACTAAAAAAAAAAAATGAACAACACCAGAGCACAACAAAACTCTTTCACCACTCTGAAGAGATGACAGATCCAGAAAGTCTCTCCTGGCAGTGGTCGCCCGGGTCTGGGTGCTGGGGATTGCTCTCCGGCACTGGGGATGGCTGCTGCAGATCACAGAGCGCAGGCTCTCGGTGCTACTCGGTGTTTGTCGGGTCCCAGTCCGGAGCAGGTTGGAGTGATATTCAGGAAAGGGAAAGGAAAAACAAAAACAGTCCAGGGAAAAAAATTGGACTGTTCAGCTAAACTAACTAACAAGCAAAAAGAAGTGCAAAAGCAGAAGCAAGAGTAAGCAAGGTGAAGCAAAGTAAAGCAAGCCAGCAAAGCAAACAAGCAAAGCCAGCAAGCAAAGCAAAAGCAAGCCAGCCAGCACTAGCCTCTTCTAGACAACAGACCATGGGGGGAGGTGAACTGGCTGAAAACAAGACAAAACAAACCTTCACTTTCCGAGTCAGTTCTGAAAGCACAGAACATAATGTCAAACATAAACAGATCACAGGACGGGATATCAGCACCATAACGTCACCCCATGACATTCCACTTATCTCTATATCGTCAACATCATGTAAAACTTCATTAAGCAAAAACTTTCATCTTTTACTTACTCATATATACATTTTCTTCTATTTCACTTGTTCAAACTTTTGATACTTATATATTTTTTTCTGTTTTATGTCTGTGTATTTTTATGTACAGACACTGGTAGTAACATCTAGTAAATAGTGATATTTGCACATGAGTTTTACTTTACTGTTAGATTTCTCTTAGGTATATATTATTTTATTTTTTTGCATTATTTACTATGTATAACTTGGTCCTTGAGTAAAGACAATCCCACGAATGGGTTTGTGTGTACTTGAGGTAGAAGTGATTTACACTGATTTCTATAATAAATTTCTGACATGTGCTACTGGGACTTTATCTCTGGCTATTATATTCAGGGACTCAGACTGGGCAGGAGTTGCTCGATTGGTGGAACTTTGGTTGTTAACTAACTACATGGCTTTTGTTAAATGTTGCTCTCAAATTTTGAAAGGTACCCATTTAATGTTTTTAAGGTGGTTTTTAACAGTCTATTGTACTTCTCTACTTTGTAGCTGGTGCATGGTAGGGGATGTGGTATACTCACTCAATATTATGTTCTTTAGTTCAGGTGTTTATAAGGCTATTCTTGAAATGAGTTTTATTGTCTGACTTAATCTTCTTAAAGGTACCATGCCTCCAAAGGACTTGCTTTTTAAGGCTCAGGATGGTGTTGTGGGCTGTAGCATGAGACATGGGGTAGGCTTTTAACTATTGTGTGGTGGC
The DNA here is from genome assembly GCA_003676055.1 of Chloebia gouldiae. Classification (NCBI taxonomy): domain Eukaryota; kingdom Metazoa; phylum Chordata; class Aves; order Passeriformes; family Passeridae; genus Chloebia; species Chloebia gouldiae. Next base: position 243,873 of record QUSF01000051.1, on the reverse strand, counting down.
CTCTATTATGGTGAGTACGTAGCACTTGCCTTGGTGTGTTTGGGGTAGTGTGATGTAATCAATCTGCCAGGCCTCCTTATACTTGTACTTGGACCGCCGCCCACCATACTAGAGGGGCTTTACTTGCTTGGCTTGTTTGATGGCAGTACACATCTTAAAGTTACAGATAACTTGAGAAATACTGTTTATGGTTAAATTTACTTCTCGGTTTCGTGCCCACTTACAGGTGGTATTTCTACTTTGATGGCCTGAGGTATTATGAGCTCATCATGCCAGGAACAACTCTTTTTTGTGTTCTTAATCAAGGTTTATCTTTGACACCCTTATCATCGTAGCTTGATTTACTTGCTGATTGTTTTGCTGCTTTTTATTAGCTCTGCTTTTGGGGACATGGGCATCTACGTGGTGAACTTTTAGAGGTAGCTTCTTTACCTGGATAGTGATATCTTTTTACTCTTCAGTAGCTCAAATTGGTTTTCTTCTATGCTGCTAGTTAGCTTCTTTTCACTTCTCCAGCCACCCCCACAGAGCATTGGTTACTATTTATGAATCAGTGTAGAGGTAGAGCTTTGGTTACTTCTCTCTTTTTGTAATGTCTAGGGCTAGCTGAACAGCTTTGAGTTCAGTAAGTTGGTTTGATTTACCTTCTCTTTCAGTGGTTTCTGTAACTTGTTGTGTGGGACTCTACATAGCTGTTTTTTACTTCTGATTCATCTCTACGATGTGACAGGAACTGTCAGTGAATAGAGCGTAATGTGTTTTTTCAGTTAGTAATTGGTTGTATGGCAGAGTTTTTTAGCCTGTGTAGTTTTTTTTAATTATTTGTGACTCTAAAATTTTCACTTTCAGGTCAACTTGTAATTTTTTTTAAATTTTAGGGTAATTTAGTTTATTAATATGGGCGCGCTATGTGATGAGAGCAATCTACTTGTTTTCTAGAGTATTGGTGGTATGGAGGGCACTTTTCTTCTGAACATCTACCCCAGCACCGGTAGTCAAGGTGCCAGGAGGAGTTGTGTTTTTGTACTAATAATTTCTGATGTGGCTTGGACTTTTTTGTAGGTGGCTAAGATTTTTTTTTTTTTGTGTTGGAGTGTGGGTAGCTTTAGACTTTTTGTAGCTCTGACTTCAAAACCCTAGTGACTGGCTTTGAGTTTTATCAGGCACTTTCTGCCAAAGGCTCCAGGATAGACTATGGTTCTTGGCTGTAGAGTAGAGCATGTTTTTTACATTTGGTTTTGTCTTGACTGGGTTAAGGGCTACTGTATGAGTAATTTCTTGTTTTATCTGGGTGAAAGTTTGTTGCTGCTCAGGCCCCAATGGAAATTGCTCTTCTTGCGGGTGATTAGGTAAAGAGGGCTCACGATCTGACTCTACTCAGGAATATGCATTCTTTAAAAACCGACAGCGCCTAAGAAAGCTTGTGTCTCCTTCTTGTTGGTTGGTGGAGACATCGCTGTGATCTTGTTAATAATATTTGTAGCAATTTGATGCTGTTTATCTCGCTACTTCACTTTCAGGAACTGGATCTCTCGAGCGGGTCCCTTCACTTTACTCTTTTTGATGGTGAAACAAGCTTTTAGGAGGATTTTGATTTTTTTTTCTTTTTTTAAACACCTTTGCTGCTGTGTTCTCCCACACAACAATATCATCAATTTATTGTAGATGTTCTGGAGTCTAACTCTTTTTTAGTGCAGTTTGGATTAGTTTATGGCAGATGGTAGGACTGTGTTTCTACCCCTGGGGCAGTCAGTTTTACGTATATTGTATTCTTTTCTACGTAAAGGTAAACTGAGGCTTACATTCTGCTGCCAGAGAAATGGAGAAAAATGCATTCGGAATATAAATAGTGGCATACCACTTTGCTGCTTTGGATTCTACCTCGTGCTGGAGTTTTAGCATGTTTGGCACAGCAGTGCTCAGTGGTGAAGTCACTTCATTTAATGTACGGTAGTCTACTGTTAATCTTTATTTTCTTTTTGATTTATGTACAGGCTAAATGGGACTGTTGAAGGGTGAGTGGGTTTTGTTGACTACTCTTTGGTTCTCTAGCTCTCAGATTATCTTATGGATGGGAACCACAGCATCTCAGGTTGTTCTGTATTGTTGGTAATGCACTGTTGAAGTGGTGATTGGTACTTTTTGCTCTTCTCTCTTCAAAAGTCTTACTGTAGTTGGATTCTCAGACAGTTTAGGTAAGGTGTTCAATTGCTGGATGCCCTCTGTTACTACAGCTGTTATCTTAAATGTCTACTTGAGTTTCTTAGGGTCTTTAAAATACTTCTTCTGAAGGTAATCTATGCTTAAAATGTATGGGGCCTCTGGGCCAGTCACAATAGGGTGTTTCTTCCACTCATTTCCCATCAGACTTACATCAGCTTCTACTAAGGTAAATTCTTGTGATCCACTTGTCACACTAGGGATAGAGACAGGTTCTGCCCCTACATGTCTCAATGGAATTAATGTGCATTGTGCACCAGTATCACCCAAAGCCTTATATCTTAGTGATCCCGATGTGCCAGGCCAGCGAATCCACACAGTCCAGAAAACACGGTTTTCCCTTGCCTCTCCCTGGCTAGAGGCAGGGCACCTCTAAGCCTGTTTATCCTTCTTTCCTTGGCCATGTGTCTTAGAGGTTCCTTCAAGGGGATTGGACATGCCATCATCATCATCATGCCTGGCAGTTTGACTATGGGCAACTGGAGCTGCTCTCCTTTTGGTGGAACTTCCTCTCTGACTTTTGCCTTCCTTCAATTCATGCACCCATTGTGCCAGAGCAGCAGTAGATTTTCCATCCCATCTCCTCATGTTTTCTCCGCAATCGCGCAGGAAAAACCACAGCTCAGCTCGTGGGGTGTACCTTCTCTCCCTATCTGAGGAACGTCTGCGTTGGATACCAGAACCTCTGACCTTGTACCAGTTGCTTTGACTCCTGATTTTATGTCAGCAGGCATTGAGGGTCCTCTCTTGCATTATCATCATCATCCACTGGTCGATCGGTTTTTTCTGTGCACTTCCCACTTCTTGTGCTAGTAGCAACAGCCATTGTTTGAGGCTTACAGTCTGGTTTAGCTGCTGGCTTAGGCTCACTGTCTGGTTTAGCTGCTGGCTTCAAGCTGGGGGTGTTGGCTGCAGCCTGAGTGACTGGGATAGCTGCTGATTTATCTCCCTGCCCCCCTTCCTCTGTCTGCTGCCCTACAGTATCTAGCAGGGTGCGATAAGCATATGCCAGGGCCCAGCTCACTACAATAATCTTTTCCTCCTTAGACTTATCATGGCACTTCTCTTTCAGGTACTTTGCCACCTCAGCTGGATTCTGAGGTCCCAGGCTATAGGGTCAGAAAATTCCATTAAGATTTGGCCCGTATCCTCCCATTTCCCACACTACTCAGGATTCCTCACATTTGGGTCTACTCCTGGGTCAGGCGTCTCATCAGCCCCTCTAGAACTCTCAGTCCTCATTCTAGAAAGACTGCAGACTGTACAGAGAAAGCTTATTAGATTAAACACCAGAAAGATGGTCTCTTTAATGGTCAGGGGAAACTGAACATTGTCTAACAGGGAGGTAACAGATTCAAAGGAGAAGAAGGAAAGCAAAGGCTGAAAAGCCTCATCCCCTGCTTCCTCTCCAACAAACCAGCTGTACAACTATAACCATGAACGATACATTCCTGGAACAGACTTCAGCACCTTTATATACCCCCTGCAAGCCATTACAGATGTGCATTTCTCAAGTTATCCGTAACTTTAAGATGTGTACTGCCATCAAACAAGCCAAGCAAGTAAAGCCCCTCTAGTATGGTGGGCGGTGGTCCAAGTACAAGTATAAGGAGGCCTGGCAGATTGATTACATCACACTACCCCAAACACACCAAGGCAAGCACTACATGCTCACCATAATAAAAGCCACTATTACACATATAAGCATCATAGCATCACCCTGTAACACTATAATACCATGCAACCATTATTTCTCATCCATGATTTGGCACCTGTTTCTCCCTTAGAAAGCTTTAAGCACAGACTCACAGAAAGTAAGAGCAACAATGCTCAACACAGCAATGAACCTGCAAGAACTACACTACAGAAATACTGCTTGGACACATAAAATCAACAGTACTGAGTTTTTTTTATAATCACCAGGCATTTAGAAAGTTATGAAACAGGCAAGTACTTTACAGATCAAATTTAACCTGTTATGGAGATCGAATTATTTTGTTCAGGTTCTTGATCTCCCTTCTCCTGGCAAGATTTGCTGTTTTTAGAACACCTAGCTTTCACTAAATGGAATAAAATGTTACATTCAGAAAACATACGTGATTCAAAACATATGGACAATTAATCAGCATTACAGGTTAAATGCTACTTAACAATCCACTACAGATAACCAGGCTACAGGAAAATGATATAAAGGTCCTGTCATATCTAGTATTAGCCTCTCTGGCAAGCAAATGACCATGAGCATTTGTACTGGCAGAGCAATAAATGCTGATTAGCAGTTAGCAAAGGGCAAGAAGAATGCTCAGACACAGTTTCCTCTTAAAACCTATAAAGGGAGAAAACCACAATTCTGGGCTGAACTGCTTAACAAGCCTCGTGAGGAGAGAATGCAGAAGCAATTCTAAACTAGCAGCAAGTGTCCTGTAGTTTTATGCTTATGAAGGAAAAAAGGTTATGAAAGCCCTGGATGGGAAAGAAGCATATAGCATAGGCAAACTAAGATATCCAATTTGTAGAAGTCTACTATTAGTACCACAAAAAATGTTTTCAGTATAGCTTAAAGGTAATTGGTAAATAAAAGTGATAACATTACCATATAATAGTAGTCTTTGAAAACCAGCTGTATAATGCAGTTTCTTAAGAGTATTATTTCTATTCAGTATCTCTTCCACTGTCAATGGGCTATGTTTAGTTTGTCTCTTGAACTTTTTTAAAGCAACAAAACTCCCCAACATTTGCCTTTTTAGGCAGCAAAAAATTTTCATCACCATGAAGTTGCTAAGGAACTGCTAAAGCCTCCTAACATGACAGGAAAATTTTAAAGCAAACAGAGCTTGTAGCCCACAGTCAGAATTAAATGCCAGTAACATGAGCACAAATGGAAATAAATCCTACCATTCCTTCTGCAAATTCAAATCATGGCAGAAAGCTAAGTGCTTATATTCATAGCATGGTTTGGAAGCAATCTTAAAAATTATCTAGTTCCAACTCCCCTCTCCTCCACACACATAAACACCTTCCACTAGACCAGGTTATGCAGAGCCACATCCAGCGTGGCCTCAAACACTTCCAGGGACAGGGCATCCACAGCTCCTCTGTGTCACATGTTGCTGTGCCTCACCAGCCTCACAGCAAAGAATTTCTTCCTAACATCTAAATTAAACCTGTCTTTTTTTAGTTTTTAGCCTGCTCCCTTCATTCTATCACTAGTTCTTCTCCAGCTCTCTTGTAGGCTCTCCTTGTGGGGTCCTGGTACTGGTGGTGCTGAAGGACTTGATTAAGATAAGCATACCTGTTCTTTGTTGCCAGCAGCTTTCTATGGCACAAAATGCTTCTGTAGACTTGCACAGCTAAGAAATAACATCCAGGTCTGCTGACTTTACATCCATACTCAAAGACTGATTTCAAGGTAGTTTAAGTGCATCCATAGTTACTTCCATTCTCAGGCAGTCTAATTAATTTGAGGACATGCTGAAGTAGTGAAATTAACTTCATTTTTTCTGAGATTTTTAAAAACTGCATAAAGGGAACAGAATGCCAATAACTTCTTACTGGCTCATTTTTTACAGGTACCACAGAAAACAGTCTTCCATTAGGTTCAAGCCTAATGAACTACTGCAGATAAAGTAGGTCAGTTACAGCAATACAGAAATTAGTGACATGCTCCATTGGTATATAGATTCACCCTCTTATTTTCAAATAATTTAATCCTTATTTTGAGAGACCATTTAATTCAAAATGATCTGGTATTTGTGATAACTACAGTATTACTGAACATCAGATTATGCTTTTCATAGCCTGAAAAAGAAATTAACACGCTTGAATCTCTTTCTATTAGAAACAAGATAATAATGCACAAGTGCACAGAGTATTTTTCAAAGTTACACTCTCCTCATCTATTTCTACTAAATCTGGTAGTGTATCTTCAGTTTACACACAGCAGCTACTCTGGAGCTAAGTTAGAGCTTTACAACATCAAGGCTCCCTACTTAATAGGCTACCTTAAGTCATAGTTAAAAGTAAATATTGACATCTTAAGATTGTGAAGTCTAAATGCCTACTATTTTAGTGTTAAGAATGAGTAACTAACACTGTGGAAGAGTGCACAAAAAGGGGAAGAAAACCCAACCTTCGGCCTATCCTTGAGGAAGTAGATTTCTCACATCTGAAGAAAAAAGGAACTATCCTTGAATAGCCCCAGTGTGAGCAAAACTATACCTTAAAAATGAAACTTGACAAACTGAAAAGGTGCACTACATAATTTCATTGCTTCAAGTAATGGGGAAAATTAACAACATAATGTCTCTGCCCAATGTACTTTAGCAAGGGACTATAATGTCAGAAATATAACAATTACAGGAGAGAAATTACATCTTATTTTAACAAATCAGAATTTTGTAATTTTATCTCAAATATTAACTCATTCACTTCAGTTATTTTTCCCTCTAATTTGAGAGGAATAGTCCAACTTGGAAAATGAAACACTTCCTGGAATAATTGAAAGAGCTCTTAATGAAATTTAAGCCATCCATACCATCCTAACTGAAACTGTTATGAACAGCGAAGAGACAATGAGATATGAAAGACATCTTCAGGAAATCTTTTTCTCATATTATTACAGTAGTATATATCACACTGACAACAAAACATTTTAAAATGTTTTCCACTCAACAAAATATTTTGATGAAATAAATACTCAACAATGTAAGAAATTTTCTAATGCAGTTCTTTCACATGTATTTTTTTGGTTGTTCTAAGCAAATAACTAGAAGAAAACCACTATGGCCATCCTTTCACTTAGTTTGATTCTTGAAAGAGTAACTGCTGTACTTTGTTCCTCCACTGAAGACAAAATATTCCTCAATTCATTGTAAAAATTGAAAATGAAAATACTCATGTTTAAATTTGAGGATCTCTTCCCCTCATCTTTCAATAATCAACTAGACAAAATACACTAAGTAACAGTTAAATAAATTAATAATTTTCACTTTAAAAAAGTATTGCAACATGTATCTATAGTTTTAGTATATTAACTATCAGTTTTGTATGATGGGAGAGGACTAAATGACTATGATATATTAAAACATTGGTCTACAATGCATTACTCTAACTTAATACCTGTGTAATCACACCAGCATAAAACCAGAGGAAACTGTTAATTCTTCTTTGTCAAATTTGCAGGTGGAGGTGCCAATTCCACTTTTCACCAGCAAACACAGCACTCCAGAATCAAAAATCAAAATAAGACACGAAAATATCAATTTTGCCTGCTGTGGAGATGGAAATCATTTAGGAATAATTTAAGGGTGGGAAAACATGCCTGACTATTAACTCCTTCAAAAACTCTCTCCATCCAAAGAAAAGAGTATTACTGCAGAGGAAACAGCAGCAGGATGTAGCCAAAAGTGTACTCAATATAGCAAATGAATATTAAAAGAGAAAAAAAAAAGGGGTAAAATTTTAAGAGAAGGCAATGATTGACAGGCAAAATTTGCCAACACCACAGTTAGGGTCTTCATCACAGAAATAATCTGTATTCAGAAAGAGAGTGTTTCCTTTAGGATAAGCTCCAGATCAAATACCAATTTTCTCCGGATGGGAAACTTGAGCATTGTAAGCATGGGAGATGACTGCACAAACACATTGATTTCTATTTTCCATTGTTGCTACTGACATCAGTTGAACTCAGGTGGCATGAATGTCTTTGAAGGAAGTTCTGGATGCTGCAGCTTCCTTTCAGCAAGTTTCACTGGAACAATTGCTCTTCAGGTGAGGAATCCTACAGTGAAACAGCTGGATTTTTATATGATTGCATGAAATTTCTGACTGAAGTCCTTTACCACATTTTTAACAGTCATAGAAAAAGAGTTCTATTTTTTAATAGAAAATAGAAAATAAAGTATACAGTAGTTAAAAAACTGTCCCTCTACTGGACAAACATATTCAACTTCAATAAAATTCAGTAGTCCCATTTCATAAATAGGTTACTGAGGCATTTTGTAGTTAAGTATTATTTCATAGCAGGTTTAGAATTTGTAACATGCATATTTTACCTGTATATATGAATTACAAAATGAGTGACTAACATCTTCAGTTGACAGTATTATGCAAATCTTCAAATTAAACACAAGACTTAGAGCAGTCCCCATAAAAAGGGTATGTAACTGTCAACAAAACCATAGGTACAACTACTCAGCCACATAACAGATTCAGTACAATAGGCTGAAGATTTTTATGAACTACAAGTCTGTAGTTACAGTCAGTCATAACACATTTGCACAGCCAAGTTAAGCAGAAGTGGCATAGTCAATTACAGTGACTCACAAAATTTTTAAGACTGGACTTTGAAACTTTAATTATATTTTTGCAATGCTTCTCAGTCATGAAGGCAAAAGAAAGCAAGAATCGCTGGATGTAGCCTACCTACCTAGACACAATACTAAAATGCAATTTAAACAAGATTCTGCCTTAATCTTGTAGGTACTGTGAGACCATCTCCAAACAGGCAAACAAAAAAAAAATAAAAGAAAGGAGAAACTATACTTTTCACCACTAGACAAGAATATCTAGAAATAAAAGTAGCTGTAGTATAAAGGCAAGGAAAGAGTTGGACTGGGCTAGGCAGACAGACAGTGAATTTACAGAATAATGTAAAATATTAATCAAATGGAGCATAATTGCCAGGAGGAAGAAAAGTATCTTGGCCTCAAAAGAAGGCCCTGTTATGATCAAGTATGAAAACAAGTTAGGTCAAAGACTCTGTCAAGTGATTAAACCAAGCAAGTGAGATAGAGGCACTGAATGTGAACAATCTTCACTAATGTGAACAAACACATCGTGTTTGCTGTGCAACTCTTGGACCCCTCAGCATAACTTTCCCAAAGAACATCAGTAACTTAAGAAGTCAGCAAAAAATTTAAAATTACGAGCAGTAAGCTTTTTAACTCTGTAAACTGTTAGTTTTGGCTTGTAATCAATGACAGAAAAAGCAACAGGAGCAAAACAAAGAGCCAGTACCTCACTTACCTCTCAGAGAAGATATTAAGAGCATATTAAAAATAGAAGAGACTAGGATTTAACTTTAAAAGGAAAATGTGCACGAATTATGCACCTAAATCCACCTTATTAGTGAATCTTTAAGTTTAACTACATTTTTCATCCAAGACTAGCTGGAGGCTAATTTCTTCTGACTTCCCATTTTTGTCTTCAAGGATAAAATCATTTTTCTCATAAGCAAACTTTACTTAGCATATATACCAAGAAAAGTGGTATTTTCAGACTTCTTTGTTCAATATTCAAATCAAACCCCTGCCTCTCTTTAACTGTGAAAATCAGGAAAAAGACACACTCCAAAAAGAACCAGTATGCTTCAAAAGGAAGGATACAAAAGAAATAATATGACATGACATTGGAAGAGTAAAACTAGTGATAAGCTGCAACAACTTCAAAAGACTGTCCCATATTTGAAGTTACTGCAAGTTTTCATCTTTCACTGATTTTTACCGATAAACAGCTAGCTTGAAAGCAAACTGAAGGAGACTATATGACAACCATTAGAAACAGCATTCCCATTTCAAAAACCGTAGCATTTAGTGCAAAAGGCAAACATGCTGTTGTGCTCCATCTATGGCAAATGTGTTGGCACAACTGCAGTAAAAATGTACACCAGTCTATGACTATTTTTATTAAGTCATGGCTGACTGGTGTTTTTATCTAGCAGAAAATATAACAAGATCCAATGGAGGAAAGATTAAGTTGGACAATTTTTAACTAGAGATAAGGCAAACATTTTTAATAACCATTAAAAACCCTCAGATGTTACCTGTCATTTCAAGTCTTGAAACCACAACCATACTCCTCTTCCAAAAGCTCTTTTAAATATTGAGGAAAAATTATGGTTTGTATTATACGGAAAGTTACACAAAATAAGGACAGCACTCAATTTTATAACCTTTTAAAATGCTATTTTGCATGTAGGAATGGAACAAAACCTACAGGTCTTCCTAAACATTCTCAAAACATACCTTCTTCCAACCTTCATAACTTATAATTTCTTGGTAGAAGACAGAAGATGGCAGGGATAGAAAGCAACTCATTAAAAAATTCTTAAAAAGTAGTACTCAAAAACTGTAAACAATTAAAATTCCTACTAACAAATCTGAGTGAGTGAAAGACTAAGACTCACTTGTGCTGGAGCAGGTGATTAGGTATAAAACTGTGGTTTTACTTTGCATTTCATCAATACACTTTGTGAGTGTACTGGCATCACATAAGGCAAGCTGGTTCACAATTCACTGTGACAATGTCCATATGTACAACACTGTTGTTGTGACCTCAGCTTGTCACTGTAAAAACAGTTAGTTGATCAGATACTAACAAGAAACTGTAGAACTATTTCTTATAGTTTGAGCTGTATTCATCCTTATTTTGCATTCTTCTGATATTAGAAAAAAAAATTTCTGCCATGACAAACACATACAGAGCACACCAATTCTCTTCCTTTTTTTTTTTTTTTTGGCATAACCACAGGATGCATATGTTTCAGAGTATTTCTGTAGATGTGCCAGCATTCAGAAGAGGGAGTTTAGCACATTAACATTACATTTACACCCATTAGCAAGAAGGCCAGTTTCTGAGAAAATGACTTTCAGAGTTTTTCCCATATGGCTTCAAATAGACACTCAAGATACAGAACTGACAGTTCTGTCAAGAATTTTAGGTACATAATTTCACTAGTTGCATTCCCACGCATCATTATATTAAGCAGTGCTGTCTGAAAGCTATAAAAAACTCCTCTTGCTTGGCAACATAGGACTTTTATCTTTTTCATTATATATATTTTAATGCCTGGATACCCTGAATAGTTTTCCAAAACTAGAAAGCTATGAAGCACTTAGCTTGATATGCCTTTAAAACAAAGATTTGCACAGAATACCAAAACACATACAGAGAACATGATATTAGGAGGACGAGAAGTGGAGAAAAGCAACAAAACTGATGCAAAACTGCCATGAGAATTCATAGTGAACCCTATCAAAAATCTAGTTCTTCTTTGCAGGATGGAAAAAATATATCTTAATCTGATCGGTGTGCCCTCATTTCCAAACTTGTGCATTACCAAAAAGAGACTTAAAAACTGGATCAGATTGATACCAAACTATTATCACCAGCCTATCATTTTAAAGGCCAGATTAAGAATGCGTTCAAAGAAAAACATTATACAACTACCATAATTTTAATTGACTGGGATTGTATTATCATCAGCAGAAATAATATAATACAGGCACTGCCATGTGAGTAAGGACTAAAGAACCAGTAAATGCAACAGCAGAATTTACATAATTAATAACTTTGTCCAGCTGAAGACTGCCAATAATTCAGCAAAGAAAAATGAAAAGATGGAGTGAGAAGTAGTATTAAACAGTACAGCTTTATTTTAACTCCACAGTTTTTATTAATTTCTCAAGTGAATAGTATCCCAATCTATTAAGCAGTCCGCACAAAAAATTTCAAAAACACATGCTCAAAAAATAATAGTTTTTTTTTCAAACAATTAGAAATAGTGTTTAATATGCCACAGAAAACTTCACCTAATCAGAATTCTAGGAAATACTTGTTCTGCTGCTCTAAGAAACACAATTTGACTTGTCATCCTAATGAAGGTATCAACCAGCACATTACCACCTACACCTCTTGCACAGAACCAACAGACCCAGAACTCAGAATACTACTTTTTAACAACTTGTAGTTTGCAGGCAAGAAAATAATCTGGTTTAAGAGAAATAGCACAACAATAAAAGAAAAATTACCTGCAAAAAATTATTTATCATAATAACTAGTGGTCTTGAGTCCAAACCTGAACACTTCTGAAAGCCAAAAGATGCACTGGCCTACTCTCAAAAATAACAGAAGTCAAATTTCTTGTTTTATTATGAAATAACAAACTTGAACACTCAGTTACCCACTAGTTTGTGACCATAAGCTAATCAATCAAGTTCCAATGTTCTCTTAATGTGTAAACCATACCCTTAATTAAAAAAATTGTCATTTTTATTGTTTTGAAAGAGAAATGGATTACAGCTCAGTCCTTCTTGTGTACATGACAGAAAATACTGTACTGTCAGCATTTCAATACTTCCAAAACAGGCAACCTCTAAGTACCATGTGTCAGGAAAGACTTAGCATTATTTTGTCCTACACATTTCAGTAAAACACAATGTAAAATTCCAAACATATCTTAGTTATTTCATAAACTCTGTCTTGTGAATGTGTGCAGGGACACTGTGTAGGTGTTGGTACGGAACTATCGAGACCTCAATAATATTAATCATGACCCTCATTATGCACTTGGATCCACAGAATCAAACCCTTTAAACACCCACTAAAGCTTCTAATAAAGAAATTTCAGAGTTGCTAATATGCAGAAAGCACATGGTAAGCAAAAGTACAAAAGAATCACATATGAACTAAATTCTGAATTCATATGTGGTGCTACACACCACCTCAACAGGTCAGCAACAGTCCATACCAAATATGCAATGATAACCAAAAAGCCGGTATGTATTTTTAAAAGAACATGAAAGAGAAAAGAAAAACCAACCAACAACTAGCATTCATAGACTCATAGAATGGTTTGGATTGGATTGGAAGAGACGTCTAAAAATTATCTAGTCCAACTTCCCTGCCATGGGCTGGGAACATGTTGATTCCTAGATCATGCTGATCAATGCCCCATCCAATCTTCTGAACACTTCCAATGACAGGGCATCCACAACCTCTCTGGGTAACCTGCTCCAGTGTCTCACCACCCTCATCAAGAATTTCTCCCTTAATCCAGTCTAAATCCATAATCCTTCCATTTAAAACCATTGCCCCTTGTTCTGCCACTACATACCCTGGTAAAACATCCCTCTCCATCTTTCTTGTAAGCCCCCTTTAAGTACTGAATAGCTAAAACAATGTTTCTCTGAAGCCTTCTCTTCTGCAGGCTGCTCAACCCCTACTGTCTCAGTCTGTCTTCACAGTGAAGGTCTTCCTGCCCTTGAATCACCTCAGTGGCCCTCCTGTGGACCCATTTCAAGTGATGTGTCTGTGTCGTGCTGGGGGCCCCTCATGCTATACTCCAGTTGAGGTCTGAGAAGAGCTGAGAGGAGTGGTTGGTACACCAAAGGGTTGTGTTGCCATCCAGAGGGACTTGGACAGGCTGGAGAAATGGTCTGACAGGAACCTCTTCAGTCAGACATTACCTGTCATTTCAAGCCTTGAAATCACAACCAGACTCCTGTTCCAAAAGCTCTTTTACATATTGAGGAAAAAATATGGTTCGTATTACACAGGAAGTTACACAAGACAATGACAGTACTCATTTTTATAACCTTTTAAAATTCAGAGTATTTTAGTCTGTTCCATATATATACCTCATATTCTCAAAATTCTCAAAATGTGAATTTTACACCTAACTTCAACAAGAGGAGGTGAAATTTCCTACACTGGAGAGGACAAGCACCAGTACAAGCTGGATGCTGTCCAGCTGGAAAAAAGCCTTGTGAAAAAGAATCTGAGATCTGAGGCTCCTGGTGGACCAAGCTGATCAACCAAGTTGATCATGAGGCACCCTGGACTACTCTAGGAGGAGTATTGCCTCAGGCTGAGGAAAATGATCCTTCCCAGGTACTTAGCAATGGTGAGGGCTCACCTGGAGCAGCATAATCAGCACTGGGCTCCACAGTATAAGAGTCATGTAGGTACTGTAAAGTGTACAGCAAAGGCCATCAAGATGATGAAGAGATAGGAAGGGCAGGGAAGGGATATGGGAGAGTACCTCACATATGAGAAGAAGCCACAAGAGAGCTTTTTAAATCCTTATGTGAAGGAAAGATGAAAAGACTGAGCCATGCTCTTTACAGTGAGGCCAACTACCAGGACAAGAGGCAACAGGCACAAACTAAGATACGAGAAATATGGGAGGCTCTCTCAGAACACAGGAAAACATTTAGGCACTTCAAGGGTGGCCAAGAGCTGACAAAGAGTGCCCAGGAAGAATGTGGAATCTGCATCCTCACAGATGTTCAGGTGCTGTGTAGACGTGGTCCTGAGCAACTGGATTTAGATGTCTCTGCTTGAGCAAATGGGGTGGATCAGATACATTCCAGAGGTTCCTCCCAGCTTCAGCTATTCTCTGACTATGTTGCTGGAACCTGTGATAATATAAATGTCATTCTTTTTCTGTACAGAATATTGCTTCTGGAAGAGAAGTGAACAATGTAAATTGGAAATTCATATATGCCTACATAAATATATACTGATATAGAGGGCATATTTATAGGATCAATTATTTAATATGTTACACCCATATTTACATGTTGAAGAGGGCATTAATAATGGCCTACACATATTTTTCTACAAAGAAATAAGTTAATATAATCTCTAAATAAATATAAATACCTAAATTGTATATCATTGTAATCTAAAATTGTAAATTTTAGATTGTATATTATTGTAATTAAAAAAGCCATCATCCTTCTCTAAGCATTGGTCAGGATTATAACTTTTTTCTAACTTCAGTTGAAGAGATGATGAAGGACATTATAAGAAATTGGCTAGTACAGCAGTGTACAACAAGTAAGAGAATATTTTGCCCACTATTTTTCAAGGTACAGAAAGGTAATACAGAAAATACACGCAGAGATGCAATTACACAGAATAGGGAAGGAAACAATGCAGTCACCTACTGCACTTGTAAGATACTACAAAGAGATTCAGAAGATTCTAAGGATATGGCAAGCTGTTCTTCCATTATGATCCAATTTCTAAAATCTTTTACTTCTTGCTAGCAGAATTAATTCTTTATTCAGCAATTAGTTTTGTGAACTTAGTCTTTAAGAAAAACTATCATAAACTTCAAGTCTACATGAGCAATACTTCAGAGACTTTCAAAACAAACTGAGAAAGCAAATTCAAGTTCCAGCTCAACTTACACTTAAATTGAAACTCAACCTGTTATCTGGGCAAAAAGGCAGGAGGGAAATGATGGTTTAAGCATATGTAGCAGCACACACCTGTATTTAAACCTGCTTTCACACTAAAAAACAAGTAAATGACACTACAATATCATTGCAGTTGCTAACCTGCAAGTTCAATTAAATAGACCATTTAAAACTTCTTTATATGGAATGTAATATAGTAGGAAAACACCACTGCCTTAGCAGATGGTGCTGAAGTTAGAAAGAATCTCCAAAACTGTTAACATACTCCAGAAACATTGTATGTTGCAGGGCTGACAAAACTTGAGACAAGTAACAGAGCAATGTCATTCCCAAACCAGGTCAGAGAAGGACCTTGGTATGTACGGTACAAACTGGAAATGAAAAAGGATGAAAGATATTTTTACTAGTTTCTCATAGGCTGAGGAGCCAGCAGTAAAACCTGTATTAATGCATAGTCTGCCTGAAGAAAGTTTTAAAGACATCTGCTTTGTAGGCTATATTCAGAACTGCCTTCCATTCTGCACATATATTCTGTATGTTGAAAAGTTTACCTTATAATCTTTCATTATTTCATTTGGTTTTCAAATTACTTACCTCCTTCAATGGAAAATCATACCTGCCTCTATGCTAACCATCCCACTGAAAATTTAAACTTTGGACTTGTACACTTGGCATTGGTAATATTATTTTAAAAAACCCCAGAAACACAAAGTAACTTGCTGATTTTTTTTTTTTGTATACTTACACTATCAGTCATTTACTCTGTTAGATTCATGAGTTATTATAATTTTGCACATCAGAATCCTGTAAGTTTTGTGTCTAAAATCACCCAGTTTTACAAAGGACCAAGTTTAAATACTTTGAAAAAAATGAAAAAATGAACTGCGATGCAATCCAGATTATCTTTAGTCTGTTCCATAGATATACTTCATCTTCTCAAAATTCTCGAAATGTGAATTTTACACCTAAGTGAAATTCTAGATTTATTTAGGAGCAAGCAGATTGGTACAAATTACATTGTTATAGTTCTCTCTGTGCATCATGTATAATTAATATATACAATTTATTTTCTATGTTTATCTTAGTCATCAAATCATTAGTTAACAAACTGAATCTTATCCCAACAAAATATAAAGCAACAATAAAATAAAGTAAGAATAATGGAGTTGTGTTTCACAATTCTTTCTAAAAATTTGATCCTGGCTGACATTGGTGTGTTCTATATACAATTCCTTATGCATTTGAAGGGTTATTATGAATCAACAAAATTATATTATACCTTGTTATAAATATAGACATCTATGTCTAGAGATACAATGAAACTTCCAAAGCATGTAGGAAGTTTTAAGTGGCAATACACACACAGGAAGCAAGACTATATGCCATCATAGAAAAACACCATAAAATTATAATAAGTATCTTGCAAAATTCACTATGCAACCAGCTTACACAATTAAAGATGGCAGGAGCTCAGACACAAGCACAGAGAATGACCAACCTGATGTGCTCAATCATCACAAATGCTCATGAACACATTGTCCTCTGGGCATGTTGTAAAGCCTGTTCAAAAAAAAGTAGGCAGGCTGCTAATAGTGCATATATATATATGGGTTACAGCAGTTACAGCAGCTCAGCTAACATGTAACATCTCTTTAAAACAAAAGAATTCAACTGTCCTGAGCAAATTTATCTAGTACCCATAATTGACATGGCTTGTCACAAACTTTACACCTTAATTTAAAACTCTTTGCTTTAAACTGAACTAATACAACTTTATTGTCTCTCAGAAGAAAAGCCACATTACCTTCTGAGGGGTTAAAACCCTCTGCCTGAACTTTTCAATCGTATCTTGACCTGCAGCCGCCCACGCACTAGCAAATGCTTCAGCTTTGTCTTGATCCAGGTGAATGCTTTGTAGCTGCTGTTGCAGTGAAGCAGGCTTCAAATTGTGATAAACTGCCTGTTAAAGGAAAAATTAAGTGCTGTTGCAAAGTGCTGTTCTACAGGACATAGCAGATACATTCTAGCACAAATGGCCACTGTGTTCACACAAAATTTTTACTAGTAACTCCGCTAGGGGAACTACTGCATCCTTTTCATCTTAATCCTCTTACTTGGTGAATGGAAAACTGTAACAATCTCAAAATGCATTGTTACAAATTACTCTTCTCAAGATAGACAAACTAAAAAAAAATGTAGACACAAGTCAGATCTGAGTGTATGTACATGTTTCCACTGTATAGAATGGCAAAGCAGCTATCAACGAACAAGAGGTGGCCTTTGAAGCCAATTCAAGAAAGGAGAACTTTTCCAAGCAAAACTAAACTATAAGGTAACATTCTGGAAAACCAGGAACAATTTGCCTAAACTGAATGAGTCTGATATTACCTCCCTACTAGCATCAATTTTTTTGTGGAAGACATTCTATATGGTTCTTCACTTTTAAAACACGACTGTGTCACCACAGTCAGGTTAAAAATCAAACAACATACGTGGCAAAGATTGTATGGCAGTCTTTTTCTTTATAATGCGTCCACAAACCAAAACGCTGTTAAAACAGTTATTATCTGACAGAATTAGCAGCTGCTCCAAGAAGCCCAGCTATCAGCAGGAAAACAAAAAGTTCTCATACAATATGTAGTCCACTTTGGATTCTTTTTTTGGCAGATAATAGTATTTTTCCCTCTTTTTTTTTTTTTAATGCAAAAGAAGCATGAAGAGAATTAACTGCTTTTTCTGTTAATCTTCAATAATTTTAATATAAATTAAGCAGTTGGACAAAATCAGGACAAGGGAGTAAACAGATAATTCTGCTGTTTTGCTGAGATGAAAATTAAAAATTGCAGTCTGCAGGTGACCTCAGGTTTCGTTTTGATTTTTTGGTGGATGGGAGCCATGAGGACGACTGTTTGTTTTATTTCTAATGCAGTAGAATGTGTTAATTAAGTGAACTGATCATAAATTGACATGTGTAAGAAAGAACCAGATTTAAATCCTCCAAAATACCACCACTATGCATGCTCTCTGCACAAGACTCCACTTTCTATATTTGCATTAAATGGATGGATAACAGCATGAGCTTAACCATTTTTAGAAGTTACCATATTTGCTGGTTAATACAACAGCTTCTCAGCTTTAGTAGAGGTAGACCACAAAATCAGAAAACTTCCCCTGTTCACAACATGACTGCACCATGCTACACCGTGCAGTCATCCACTTCTCCAAATTCTTGAGCTGTATTAGTTGTGCCTGTTCACCTCAGTACAGACTGCTTCTGTGCATGAAAATTTTCCATAACTGACTCCTAACGTAAGTTAAGCTGTGCTCAGTAATGTTATCTAGGATTTTCCTCACAAAAACCTAAAAAATGCATAGCTGTTTGATACAATGAATAGGAGAGAATACTATATCTCATAATTATCAAGAGTTGCCTTGGAGTATTGAAGACCTCACTTATATTATTAATATTTACACTAGCTGTAAAATCACTGCACAAAGGCACCTAGTCCCATCCAAATCAGAAAGGCAGGAAACAAAAAGCATAAACCCAAAAATCATAAATCAAAAAACATAAAGCATAAACCCAAAACATACAAAATATACTATAGATATATTTTCACTACTTCCTTTTTAACTTCACTGTCCTATTTTTGAAATCTATATCTGGATAAAAAATACATTTATTAATGCCGAATGGTGAAAACAAAATACCTGTTCCAAAATGAATGATATAGTTTCAAGAACCAGATGAAGATCCTGTTTTTCCAATGAAAAAGCTGTTTGAAGTTTTTCTTCCTCCTCTTCACTGAAGGTACTTTCAGCCTGAAGCACAAAAATGGTTAGTCCTAACATTTTATTTAAGAACCAAGACTATATTTTCAAAGTAAAAGCTTTCTCCTCATCTTTATAAACACTGTGGCTATCCAGTTGTTTCTAAATAGAAATTACAAAGCAGATGCAATTCTTCTCACTGAAAATCAAAATTAAAAGCCAACACAGTACCACAAGATTATCTGACACACATCAAAAGAAAAAGCTTTCTCTTTGTACCTCACAGACACTACAGAAATATTATTCTTCCAATTATCAGATAATCTCCAACAAACTTTTATAAATAAAAATAAGGCAAATACAAACTGCATTACTTAAATCACATTGCAGAAAACAGAAGGCAAAATTGTAGTTAAGTTAGTCATGTATGCAGCTTCCATTCTGGATACCCTTCAAAAAATCACCCATGCTGCTGCAAAGGCAGTAAAGGCCTAATGAATATTTATTTTGAAAGTCAAATTTGAATCTATAGCTTCCTGAGTTTCTGAAGACAATTGAGAATGTGCTGTACTTTTAAAATACATTAGTTGTACTTACTATACTACAGCAAATTAAATAGTAATTTAAAATGCAGATATTGCCTTCTTTTAAAACCCAATTACTAACAAACACCACATTTATACCACTTAGTAATCCAAAACTGCAAAGCTAGACAAGCAAAACAATTCAGCTGTCCAAATAAAAAAATGAGGCAATTACACAAAACTTTCAACGATCACAACGTTTATAACAAGAGTATCAAAATGGAAACATTACTTGAATCAGTAGTTGTTAAAAGGAAATGCAGAGTTCCCAGTGTCTGCTTTGTTAATGCAATGAAGTTCATTTCAAACTTCCAGCAATTTAACTAGTTACTTAGGTACTTTAGAAAGTAAAACTATTCATGATATTGAGTGAGCTGAATTACAAGAAACACTTCAGGTCATGTAAATGTCAATTAAAACTGTGAAGAGCTACTAAAATGCTATGGAGTAGTGAAAAAGAACAAACCAAACAAAAGGTTGGTGATGCATTCCCATTTCCTAACAGTGAATATCCATGCAAAAAAAGAGAACACTCTGCAATAACAGTGGCATCCAAGCTAGTGATGTTAATAGAAAAAAAAAAACAAACAAAAAAAAAAAAAAACCAAAAAAAAACCAGCAGTTGAATCAAATGAATCCTTACAATCTCAGACTTACAATCTTTAATATATTTGCATGTTTTTCCATGCTGCTTCTGTAATATTTTACCATTTAGTCGATATGTATATGTGTATAGAAAACAGATTCTGTGTTTCTTCTTACACTTTTTCTAAACACAAAACAATGGAATAAACAAAATCTGACACTGTAAGACAATTAAACTAACAAAATAATTTCTGATGTAAGATTCATTTTTCAGTTTCCCCTTCAATATTTAGTATGAGGTTTAGAGTTAGCCTGCATTTGACATTTGAGCACTGTGAAATGAAATTGAATACTGATTTACTTTCCCTTTTTTATTTATTTCTTTTGACTCTGCAATCAGTAATCATCTTTTGTAAAGACAACAGAAATATTCACTAAAACTCTGGATTTAACTTTTATACGCAATTCCACGGGTGTTTTTAGTTGATAGACATCCACAAATGCAGAAAAATACATAAAACACCCATTTAGTGCTTCCTTTGTTTTGTAAAACACAGAACATGTAACTTTTTTTAAGAAAAAATGTTGTTTGATGGTTAATCTTTGTATACTTTCAAGCCTAATCAAGAAAGGTGACTTAATTCATTAAACAGTGAGCAGCTAACAAGCTCTGCCGTGATGTGCAGGTTTTAGAAAGACACAATGCTTGCTGGAAGAATTGCCTTGTTAAGGTTTAGGGCTTGACATGCATCAGTGACCTCAGACCTAGGTGAAGGGTAACAAAACCTGGGAAGGATGTACCACCAATATTGAACGCAAAGAATGCAGAATTTATGGGCCTCAAGGACATTTGGCAGTACTCACAAGACAAGGGAGAAACTGATACAGCCAATTCAGCAACTGTGCTGAAATCAGCTCCAACTGGGTAAAAGGTAATTCCTGCAGAGGAATCAGTGACCACCAGCTCACGGACCACAAACCCAAGAAGCCCACTGACTCAAGGGAAGAGAAAGACTGAGCATGCAGACTAATTAGCATGGGAGGTGAGGGAATCATCAACCTGTAGAAGACAGAATATTAACTAATATGAGCTATGTAACTTGTTGTCAATGAACACTAAAGCCTTTGTTTGCTAAAATGGATAAATGGTAAAAAGTTCTGATGCTTGGGGTGCTTGCCTTGGGGAACACCACTGAAAAGCAGGCTTGCACAATTCTTAAATAAATAATCAGCGTCTCGCTCGAGTGTGTAATCACCGGCCTTTTACAAACCGGGCATCAAATCCGATTTTGGTGGACATTTGTGAGGGTAGAAGAGGAGTTTGTGCAAAAGGCCAAGCAACTCGCGGGTCCTCTGACAGCACTCTGGGAGGCACCAGCACCGGGAGGCAGCGGGCTACAACAAGCATCACTCGATCTCACGCCATTCGATACCGGCTTTTACTTCGTGCCCCCGAGACAGCTCTGAAGACCTCGTGATGAACGCAGTCCAGGTCTAAAACCCTTAAGAAGCAGCGGGGGTTGCGTTCAGGGCGCGCTGCCCAAGCTCCGCCCGGGCCCGGGCCCGCGTCCTTCCAGCACCGCCGGGCCCCGCTCCCGCCCCGCCCGGCCCGGCCTTACACCAGCCCAGAGAGCTCCCCGCGCCCCGCCAACCTTCAGGTGCAGCTTCTGCAGAAGGCGGGAGAGGAGCCGCGGAAACCGGCCCGCGTCCACGGCGTTGAGCAGCGACACGGCCCTGCGGATGCTGGGAGGAAGGAGGGAGGGGTGTCAGACGGGCCCGAGCCCCGCGGCGGAGCCCCGGCACCGCGGCGGAGCCCGCCCCGCCCCGGCGGGCCCCGCGCGGCGGCAGCGGCGCCGGTACCTGCTGCTCTCCGGCACGACGGGAGCCGCCATGGCTGCGGCGCGGCCCGCCCCCGACGGCGGCCTGGCCAGGCCAAGCGCCGCCGCGCCGCTCTCCGGGCGGGCAGCGCGAACCCGCCGAGTCGCGGGATGACCTTGGTGGGGAAAGACATCGGGATCGTCCTGTTCCAGCCCGTCATCGGGCTGGAAACCACCATGTCAGCTTGTCTACACCACTGGAGTGTCACGTCCAGTCTTTCCTCACACCCCCAGGGACGGTGACTCCACCGCCTCCCCAGGAAATTCATTCTAATGTTTAATCACACTTTCTGTGAAGAAATTCCTCCGTAGGTCCAGCCTTAAGCTCGCCGGGCGCAGGTTGAGGCTGTGTCCTGCTCATGCTCGAGTGTCATCTCTGAGCCTCGCCATGTGACATTGTCCAGCCCCTCAGGCTCCACAGGGACTGTGCTCCCGTGCGGGAGCCACCGCCAGCCCTGCAATAGCTGTCAGCACCGACCGGGCTTGTCGGCTGTGAACTTGTCAGAGCAAGCTGCCCCCCCTGACAGCAACAGCCGATTGTTCTGGAGGCTGTGGAATCTACAGTGACGAGCTGAACTCCCACCTTCCCCAAACAGCCAGGTAATTCTCCCAAAGTCCCACCCCGTCCCACGCCATTGAGCTCCCCTGCATAAGACACAGAGCACACCGTGCCTTGTTTCAGGGCAAGTACAAGGTTCTCAAGCTAAATGAACAGAACCACTAATTTTCGAGCATTGAATTGTGTGTTTCTACTCCACTTGAATGGATGTAATGTCTGTGAGACCTCTTGTCCTTTGGGTTTGGCTGAAACTGAAAAACAGGATAAGACATTGGGATGAACAAACACAGGAACAGGCAGCATAACTTCATAAGCCTTGTTTTCCTAGAAAGCCAACCAAAAATATTAAAAGTCTTTTGAAAACTTCAGGATGTGGCAGCAAAGGTTTATAAGCTGTGTCACAAAGTGAATAAATGGTAACAAGTTATGGTAACCTCAAGAGACAGGTTAGAAAAGGTTGGAAATTTTTGAGAGTATTGTGAAGAAATGTTTTATAAACATATATGCTGAAATCTTGCCACAATTAACTGAAGGGAATTTAGTCAGTAGGGTCAACTTCAATATGGTCAACATTGCAGCCAGAACGTCTGAAAAGATAATATCTGATTAAATAGACTTGGCCTAAAGAAGCAACATAAAAAAAAAAGTGAGAAACGTGACCATATTCCAGCAGGAATCTGAAAGTAGAGAATTCCTGCCTGAGACTTAAATATCATTTGTGCTATTGTGAAAAACATCACTCACTTGTTTTTAGAATTTTTAAAAGTTTAATAATAATAAAATGGTTAGAAAAATTGTCATATAATAGAGTAATAAAAATTTAGAGTTAGGACAACTACAAGACAATAAAAAGCAAAGAATTACAGACATCTGGATGTTTTTGGACACTAAGCTGCCAAAAACATGCATTGTGAACAAAGGAATAACCCTTAAAATCAATAGCCTGTTGCATATTCATATATCTCACACATGATGCATAAATTCCTTGCAAGTTAAGAATTTTTCTGGTTTTTGTCAACTTCTTCCCCTTCATCCTGGTAGTTTCATAAAGATGGAGAGACGGTTGAAGAATGTTTGTCTTTTCCAATAAGGTGGCTGTAACTCTTCAGGTTCCGTGTCACTGTTATCTCTGTGCAAAGAGTTTCTTATCTTATTTCTTTTCTTAAGCTAGTAAAAAGTATCTTACATCACAGAGTTTCTATTTTAATATTGTGTTATAACCTAAAACTATATTTAACATGCGACTTGAAAAGGATTAATACAGTATTACAAAATAACCCTCCATAATCCATATAGAACTCAATTTAATATTTGCAAAGAGACAATCATAAAATATGCATTTTTCACAGCTATACTCTGTCCTGGGTAACCCAAAATATTAATGGATTCCAGATCTGCCTGTGCCCAAAATAGTTTAACACTTTAAGGCCCAGCACCACAGTCAGAAATGGAATTGCACAGCAGCTAGGGGTGGTGCCAATCCCTTTAAAATGTTGGAGTGCCCAAGCCAAGTGCTCTCTTCTCTCAAGGCATTTGCTCCAGGCAGATGTTGGTTCAGGTGGGTTTTTCTGGGCTTACAACAGTAGCAACCCAAAAAGCTGCATTTTAAAATCAGAACCTCAGTTTGAATTTTGCAACATCTGTTCACTGTGCAAAGCTTGAGCCAGTAAAAGTTGGGTCACCACACATCAGTGCTGAGAGACTGTTTCTTCCCTGCTGCTCCCTCCCAACACACCAATGGCTCAGGAATAGTAGCACCAATGCCAGCAGAGTCCAGTGGATGACAGGAAAGAGAGAGACAGCAGCACCCACATCCAACAAACCAGAGCCTGGTACTGTGGGGCCAGAGTCACACCCCAGCAATGCCTGTGATTTCCGTCTGCCACCAGAACTGCTTCGCAAGCTCCTACCTTCCCAGGACATGCTTCTCGCCAGCTTCCCTTCATCTTTCAAACCACATTGCCAGCTGTGGGTGCCACCATCCTGGAGGAGTGGTCACTGCACCATTTTAAGTTCCTCTTTTTTCTGGGAGGGCCAGTGAGATTCATCAATTTTGTATCTAATGGTGAGTCCTGTGATTTTTTTGCCTATTGCTCTTTCGCATGTTTGTAAACCTTTATTTTTTTCACTTATGTAAACTCATATTCATTTCTCCTTATGGTGGACATGGACTGGTTAAAACTATAAGGGGAGGTAATTCACTTGTGATTGTTCACTTTTTAAATTGTCTTAAACTGAGACAAACTTTTACCAGAAGTTTGACCTACAGTCACTGTTATGAATGGCTGTTACATTTTTCAAGCTATTGTTCTGGGATGAAGTACAATTATATTCAACTATTTCCTCTGTTTTTTCTTCCAATATTCTTGCAAGAAATTTACTTGGCTAGAAAAGAAAAATGAGTGTTTTACTCCACACTGAAAAAACCCCAACGTATCTTTTTGTCCTAGGAAATCTCCCCTGAGAGCAGAATTTTATAAAGTTTTTTCAGGCAAAATGAGCAAGGTTGAGGGGAAGTCTAGACAACTGCTTAGTTATTTCATAACATTCCAGTTGATACAGGTATTGGATGTGCTGCTTAGGTTTGCTGCCAATTCTCTGGTTTTACAACTTGGACCTATTTTAAAGTGTTTTATTTTGCACTTTGGTGCATCAAATGAACATTTTAAATGAATAATCAGGAGAATGAACATTAAGAACTCAATTGGGAAACCTCCCAGCTTCAGCTGGACTTGCTTCACACAGGAGGTTTGACTTGCTTCATACAGGCCTGGAGGTCTGGAGGCCTCTTCTACCCTGTATGATTCTGTGTTCAGACCCTCACTGAGGAAACACAGTAAAGTGAGATTAGAAACAATAAATAATGGAGCTAACTTGACAAGCTGCTGTCAAGTGCACCATTATCCAACTTTTTATTCTAATACCTTTTTTGTTACTAAATAAGAATTCTAAAAAGTTGTGATTTCTCAAAGATCCATTCATCTGTTACTGGTTTGCACTTGCACCCATGTCATGAATGAGTGTTTTAAGATTGTTTAAAGAATCACTGGCAAAAGTATCAGTAGAATCAGGTTTAATATAATAGCTTCTATAGGCCCTCTCTACTACTTACTAGATGGTCAAGACACACTGAGGACAGAAAGGGGAAGGATAAAGAGGAATACAGCCTAAAGGCCCAACAGCACTTAATAACATTTAAAGCAGTACTTCAACTCAAAAGCATTTAACTTAACTTATAACTTAAATTAAACAATTTAAGCAGTTAAAAATCTAGGAGAGCAGTGTTTCTCCCACATTTGGTACAGCACATGCAGACTTGAATGCACACAGACAAAAAGAGTGGATGCTGTCTAGCAGGTCAGCCCCCAGCCTGTGCTGGTACTTGGGGCCATTCCTCCCCAGGTGCAGCACTCTACACTTGCCTTCTTTGAACCCCATTTGGTTTCTCTCTGCCCAGATCTCCAGCCTATCAAGGTTGCACTGAATGTCAGCACAACCTTCAAGTAGATCGGCCACTCCCCCCCAGTTTTGTTTCATCACCAAATTTGCTGTGGGTGCATTCGGTCCCTTCATCCAGGTCATGGACAAACAGGCTGAGTAAGACTGTACCTAGTACTGATCCCTGGGGAATGTCACTGACTACAGGCCTCCATCTGTATTCTGCTCTGCTGGTCCATGATTCTCTGAGCTCTGCCATTCAGCCAGTTCTTGATCCATCTCACTGTCCATTCATTTAATCCACATTTCCTGAGTTTACCTACAAGAATGGTGTGGCCTGAGTTTACCTACAAGAATGCTGTGGGAGATAATGTCAAAAGCCTTACTGAAGCTGAGGTAGACAACATCCACTGCTCTCCCCTCATCTCTCTATCCTGCCATGACACCTCAAAAGAACTGTAGAAACTGTAATGCATTTGGTGCAAACACGTATTTAAGGATATTTGAATAGTCATTCAGAAAGCATTGGTCTATATTTCTTTAGTCTATCTCTTTTGGTTTTTCCCTAAAGTGAGTCAAATATGTATTCTACCATAGTATGAATGGATATAGACAAAGTTCAATTGTGTTCTTATAGGAGGTCTTTAAAAGGATAATGAAAATTGTCTGGAAAATAATTCAAAAATGTATCTTTTTTTTTTTTTTAATGCTTTAATGATGCAGTGGAATTGAATGGCACTTTGCCATATGCAGAAGTTCATTTTAAGCCAGAAGGAGCAGTGGTCTTGTAACTGAAATACATAGACTTTCTGGAACCACAGATCTGACTTTTCCCAGGACTGACTGTTCCTCATTGTTTTAAAGCACTGAAGATAAACTGAATACCTTGTGGTTTACTTAAATTATCTAATGTTAAGTCCCCATTTGGACAGGAACCCCACACTAATTTTTATATAAAAATGTGCGAGCTTAGTTTGGAAAGAAGATCTCAATTTTCTGTCTGTTGCTTTACAGTGCTATGATCTATTGTACTCCAAGTCTGTGTTTCAGAAGTGCTGTACAATTTTTCACTGGGGAACTTTGCATGAAGGATTTGCAAATACTGGCAAGGGAAAAATCAGCATTGTGTGTCCCTTCTAGTAGCAGAGAGATAGAGGTAGACAAGAGTGGTGGTCCTGCTACAACTGGCTAGCTAGCCAGCCTCGTGCCCCAATACACCTTTGGTCTGACATATTCAAAACTCCCATCTCTTAACTCATCTAATAAAGCCTCAGATGTTCATGGTCTTTTGCATACTTTCACATCTTAAAAATCATAATATTTAATCTCTCTTGCCTTTACCTCTCCTGAGCCACATGCTAATAATTCTATTAATACTTCCTTTTAATTGGCCTTTGTTGTAGAAGCAGTTTTAAGTATCCAATACAATATGAAAGGGCTGCTATTGTGGTTTTTTTCCTAAGCTGTGACAACTTTAGGTGTAGAGAAGTAGACACGTTGTTAAATAGAGAGTGTCATTATTGAATAGATTTCTGTCTAATAAAGAATATTGGATAGAATATCCAATGAAGGCAATGAAGGCAAACAACAAGATACTCTGCATAGGTCTGATTTTATTTTATGAGTTTTCAAGTTTGTAAAAGGCAGGAGATGCACAGTGTAGCCCTTGGAATTAAAACTCCAATAAGACAATGCCCAAGTACATAGGAGCTTAGAAGGGAAAGAAGCATCCTTATGCAAAAATTATATGGGAACACGCTGTTCATTTCCTTGATATTTGCTTCTTTGTAGTAATAACATCTAAGAAAGCGCAGGGTGAATATCACCTTCCAAATAGATGATTGTAAGCAAGGGAAATACTGTGGAAGACACAATAATTTCAAATTAAACAATCGGAATCAATTTTTAGGCAGGAGATTGAAAGATGGTATCTTAGGGTGTAGTTTAATATGTATCCATCTATTTATTCCCTTTCCTTAAGCCACAATGGGATCACTGGCAGGCATGAGCAAAGCGGCCACATGGACAAGGAAAAGACAGGAAAAGTAAATTCACAGACTCACAAGTTGTTTAAACTGCATAATCTGGGGAGAAGTGGAGGAAGTGGGAAGAGAGAGGACACACAGACCTTAAGGAACCTTGAGTTCATTTATCTGTGTTCCCTTATTTTAACCAGCTTTCTAGAGCAAACTTACTCCATAGGGAAAGCGATATTCTGTTTAGACTGACTTATGTGATGTAAGATGATCTCATGTAATCTGGATCACAACCAATATATTCTCTCAAGAGGCTATGCAATGTTCTCTGCCATTTCTCTGTAGGGATTTAAAACCAAATGTCAGGCAGTGTGGTACAATGCAATTGCCTAAGAAAACTATCAGATATGGGCACTGTGTTGCTATTTGTATCTACCACTAATTTTCACAATCCATATAAAAATATGTAAAACAAACAAGTCTTCTTTCCCATGTACATCTGTCCTAGAATTATACTTGTGCACTTTGAACTGCTCATTTGGAATTTGGGGAAGAGTTAGCAGGATCATTGCAATGGTAGAGACATTTTCAAACCACAGAAGAACTGCCTCTGTGCTATAATTTCTTTATCTTGTCTCTCACCTTTATTTTATTTTTTTGGTTTTGTGCTCTATTTCCAAGGTTGCAATAAGTGTGTTTGTGAGGGAGTTCTCTTAGACATTGCATTTAGCTATAACTGTGATGAGTCATAGTGCGTTTTAAAAACCACAGAGTAACACAAATTAATTCAATAATGGAATTTCCACCAATCTGATATTAACCACATTACTCAAAAAATATAACATGTAGCCTTACCACAGGAATCCATGTGATAAACTTTTTAAGGTTTTGCCTTAAAATAGAAAGAAATAGATAATAATTCAAACCTGTCCATTTCAGATCTTGAGGTTATGTCAAAAGCTGCCATCTTTCTGTCAATTTAAATCAACTTTATCTTCTTGAAGAGCTGCTTGTTCCATCAAATTGAGAATGAGTCTATGGCACATCTGGAACAAGAAAAAAATCCCTAACTCCTGAGTCATCAACAGGATTTACACCTACCCTAGGAAATACAGCTCAGGTATAATGTAGGCTATTAGGACTCCTGGCAGAAGTCAAAGGGTGCTTGGGGACCAGTGAAGTACATGAGAGAACATCACCAGATCCAATTACCAGAGTGTTTTAACCACCGTAAAAGACATTCCTATGATTTTTTTTTTAGTGGGTGTTTCTATAGAATCATAGAGTTGTTCAGGTTGGAAAAGACCATTAAGATCATCGAGTCCAACCACTAAACCATGTCTTCAAGTGCCACATCCATATACCTTTTCAGTGCTTTCATGGATGGTGATTCCAACACTTCCCAGCCTAGGTTATTCCAATGTCTGACTACCCTTTCAGTGAAGAAATTTTTCCTAAAATCCAATCTAAACTTGTCCTGGTGAAAGTGGAGACCATTTCCTCTTATCCTATTACTTGTTACCCAGGAGAAGAAACCAACCCTCACCTGTCTACAATCTCCTTTCAGATAGTTGTAGAGAGACAGAAGGTCTCCCCTGAGCCTCCTTTTCTCCCAGATAAACACCCCCAGCTTCTTCAGCTTTTCCTAATAGAGCTTGTGCTCCAGATCCTTCAACAACTCCATTGCCGTTCTCTGGACTCACTCCAGAATGTGGACATGTTCCTGAGTCAACGTCCGTCTTGTAGTAAGGAATTCAGAACTGGACACAAGACTCAAGGTGTGTCCTCACCTTTGCCTGGTACAGGGGGACAATCTCTGCCCTGGTACTGGTGGCTACACAAGTCAATGGCCATTTTGGCCACCTGCACACACACTGGCTCATGTTCAGCTGCTGATGACCAGCACCCCTGGTCCTTTTTCTCTGTGCAGCTCTCCAGCAACTCTTGTCCAACTCCTGCATGAGGTTGTTGTGGCCCAAGGACCCAGCACCTCACCTTTTTGAATCTCACCCAACCTCTCTAGCCTTGGCCTATCAATCCATCCTGTGCAGATCCCTCTGCAGAGCCTTCCTACCCTCCAGCAAATCAGCCCTCCCATCAAATTTAACGTCATCTCTGAACTAACAAAGGGAGCAACTCGAACCTGTTGTTTAGTTGGACTGGCCCCTGTACTGAGTCATGGGGAACACCACTGCTGACCAGCCTCCAGCTGGACGTAGCTCCATTCACCTTCACTCTCTGGGTCTGGCCATCCAGACAGTTTTTAACCCAGGGCAAAGTGCCCCTGTCCAAGCCATGAGCAGTCAATTTCTCCAGGAGAATGCTGTGGGGAACAGTATCAAAGGCTTTGCCGAAGTCCAGGTAGACATCCACAGTCTTTTCCTCATCCATTAGGCAGGTCATCCTGTCACAAAGATCCTTAAGTTAGTCAAGCGGGGCCTGCCTTTCCTAAACCCAAACTATCTGTGCCTGATCCCCTGGTTGCTCCATACACGCCAAGTGAAGGCATGTGCTTCATGACCCTCTCTAGCACCGAGGCCAGACTGACAGGCCTATAGTTCCCTGAATCTTCCTTCCAACCTTTCCTGTAGATTGGCATAATATCTGCCAACCTTCTGTCATCTGGGACCTCATTATCGTGGACTGCTGGCATATGAGGGAAAGTGGCTTGGTGAGCTTTGCTGACAGCTCCCTCAGTACCTTTCAGTGGATCCTCTCCAGTCCCATGGCCTTGGGTGTGTCTCAGCGGTGTATCAGGTCAATGGTCATGGCTTCATTCTGATCCCCATCCCTGTCTTCCAGTTCATGAGGCTGGGGACTCAAAGAGCAACCTGTCTTGCTATTAAAGACAGAGGCAAAGATGGCACTAAGTACCTTTGCCTTTTCCTCATTGTAAGAGACAGTCCAAATTTCCCCTCATTTTTGCCTCACAATCATCGCAATGGCATAGCCTAAGATCCTGAAGACCAGTTGGAGTTCTGGCCTGGTTGAGGTGGATGCTTGCCAAGTGATTTTTTGCAGGTGTGTTTGTTGTGTCACCATGCTACGCTGCTTCGAGCAGGGCTTGGTAAGGAGTGGCTTGCTCTGTATGCTTACACCTGCTTCATGATACCCAAACCAATGAATTTTTCCACCTCTTGGCCAAATTAACTCTCTGGGGTAACTTTGGTCATCTCCCATGGAAGAGCCCTCATTTGCCTCACAACCACTGTGACAGACGGAGATTGAAGCTCCTTCCAAGAGGCTGAGACTGAGACTGAGACCCCTATCACAGGGGTGGGGCTGGCCTGACTGAAGCAGGATGCTTGCCAAGTGTTGCCTGCAGGTGTGTTCACTGGGCCAAGAAAACAATGGGTCTCACTCACTCCTGAAATTGTCTTGCCCTGCTTCAGAACATGGACTGTCTCTACCCACTTTTCAATCAACCCATTTCTCCATTGCCTGTTCCCCCCACTTGGCAGAGGACTATGAAAGACCCCTAACTTAACCAAGACTTTGGTTAGCCTCATGGACGACGAAAAATCTATGTGGCTGGCCCATTGAGGACCTTGTCTCGACAGTGGTAGCTCTAATTCTCCTTCCTCTTTTTTCTCTATTCTTTATTTCCTTGTTCTGTCCCTTCTATTGCATTTGCTGTTGGTAGCTAAATAAAGGTGCATTTGTTGTGATTAAACTGATGGTCCCCTGCTGTTTGCCTTTTTGCACTTTTGGGATTGGTTAACGAACCATCACAACACCCTGCACGAGCAGATCGTGACACTCATCCTTTGTCATAATGCATCTCCCCACATCTATAAGGTAAGGAGGTCCTACGATCACTTAATCACAGAATATGCTGAGTCAGAAGGGACTTTTAGTCCTGCACAGGACATCAAAAGAGCTATACCATGTGCCTGAGAACACTGTCCAAACACTTCTCTATGTATTTATGAAAACATTTGGCGTATTCATAAAAACATTTATGTTTTCTTTTGCTGCAGTAGCCAGGTTAATTTCTGGGCTTTGTCTCCCTGCATAACCTCACAACATCCTTGTAGTCCTCCAGAGTTGCCTTCTGCTTCCTCCAAAGGTGATATATCCTCTCTTTTACCCAGAATTCCAGCCAAAGCTCTCTGTTCAGCTAGAATGGCCTTCTTCCACATCAGCTTGTCTTTTGGCACATGAGGACAGCCTGCACCCTGAAGACTTTCTTCCTGAAAAGCCTGGACTCCTTTGTCATTCAGAATTGCCTCCTAAGGGATTTTGACAACCAGGCCCTTTGACAGACCTTCCTAAACCCAAGATGTCAGATATGCTGACCCCCTTCCTTTTTTTTCTCTGAGAATTGAAATCTCTATCAGACCATCACATCACATCACATCACATCACATCATCACATCACATCACATCACATCAATCACATCACATCACATTCTAGTTCTTTTCTGTTCACAAAGAACAGGTCCAACAGGTGCTTCCCCTTGGCTGACTTGCTGTGTCAGAAAGTGGTCTTACATATACTCCAGGAATTTCCTGGACTGTTTTCCCTCTCTGCTATATTGTATTGACAGGAGGCATCTGGAATGTTGAAGTTGCCCTAGAGGGGAAGAGCAAGCAATTGTGAGACTGCTTATAGAATATTTGATCTTGTCCTCCCTGCTGTTTGGTGGTCTGCAACGGATTCCTACCAGGATATCTGCCTTGTCCTTCCCTCTGATTTGTGCCCAGAAACACTCAACCCTCTTGTCACAGTCATTGAGCTCAAGGCAACCAAAACTCTTCTTAACCTACATGGCTGCCTCCTCACCTCCCCTTCCTCACCCATTCCTTCTGAAAAGAGTACAGCTGTCTAACACAGCACTCCAATTGTGAAAATTGTCCTACCATGTTTCACTGATGGTGACTGTGTCACAGCATTCCCACTGCACAATGGCTTCCAGCTCCTCCAGCTTGCTGCCCATGCTGCCTGCGTGATACAAGCTTAAAGTGTTA
The DNA here is from genome assembly GCA_003676055.1 of Chloebia gouldiae. NCBI lineage: Eukaryota > Metazoa > Chordata > Aves > Passeriformes > Passeridae > Chloebia > Chloebia gouldiae. The sequence goes on along the minus strand of QUSF01000051.1, from coordinate 210,906 downwards.
TTAGCTGACAGGAACAAAAAAATCTTTCCAAGGTAGCAAGTCAGAAGGAGATTTTGGTGTTAAGACATTCTTGGCATCTGTTCCCAAGTTTCTTGTATTGGAAGATATCTTTGTCTTGGAGTAGATGGTCTTTGTCATAGAGAATGGCCTGTGGCAAGGGAGAAAAGTGGTGCCACATTCAAAGTTGGGAGAGTCTCCTCAGAAAATACGAGCACGAGGCCCAAGGAATGATTTCCCCACTAACAGCAAGCTCCTGGAAATCACCTGCAACCATCTGCAGCCTTCTTGCCTTCAAGATCAGAGGGACCCTCACTTCTCAAAAAAGGGTGTGGATACCTATCATGAATGAGAATACCTATGTCATAAGACTGGGTGTAGGTTACTGTATTTAAAATCTGTCATGTCTTACATGAAGCGGAAACTTCTGGAACTAAAAAGACTTTTCTTTCCAGATGGAAAAATATCCTTTCTATTTAGCCGTATAATTAATGACTGGTGGATGTTTAATGTGCCACATGCTGTAAAAAAATAATTCTGACTATACATGTTAGTTTTAGTTTTTCAACCTGGGAAGCAAGAAAGAATTGCTGAGAGAGTTGTTTCCACTCTACTTTACTTAATATACAGATGACCTGGTTTCAAAGAACAGTGTTATCTCAAATGCCTCCTGCCTCACCTATACGAGGAATGAATGCATCAGGATGAGAAGGCTCTTGGACAAGCTGACACAAAAGAAAGAGCAATGTCACACATCTGAGTAAATGAACAAGCAGAGAAATCAGCAAAAACCCCTCATTACGAGTAATTCAGTTCAGCTTCTGAGGGTAAGAAAATTATCCTCCCATAACAGTTCAGACACCTTCAATTTTAGAAAGCCAAGATTTAGAAAGAACTGACTAGGTGCCTCAGCAAAGCTCACAAGGATGAGGAAGAATGAAATACACACTTTAACCTGATGGGGAATGGTAACGTTTACTAGGTAGGCAGCAATAAAAAAGCACAAGCACCTCTGCTAGGTGGTGATTTATTTTAATGAAGAAACATGAAATAAAAAGAACAATGTTCAGGCATAAAAACTAACAGAACATTATCAGTCAGGGACAAAAAATGGTAGCTCACTGATCACATCCCCAGCTTCAGTCTCAATCGTATCATAAACCCATTTTCTATTGCAGCGACATTCTGGTCCACATTTATTTGAGTTGCATTTGGGGCAGGGATAGAAGCAACCCAGGCAGTCGATTTCCAGGCAATCACATAAATCTATGTCATTACACAGCAGCCTGCCATGCTTGTCATACTTCTTTGTAAACCTGTGAAAGAGAACAAAAATTGTTCTCAGACAGTGCTTCAACGCATTCAGACAGTAAACCAAACACATGTGGAAAATATCTGTACAAGTATTTAGTCTCTCACAAACTCACAGCAAAATGAAATACCAGCATTATATGCTAATTGCAACAGCCATTAGTACTAAAAATGAATGCATACCATACTATATCAAAATTCCCTTAAAGTCACACAGAAAAATCTTGTTCTCCCAATATGGCTTTCAAGAAATCACTCTGCAAAAAACAATGCTTTTATGAATTGAATTCAGATTCAGTGAAGAGCGTACCAGCCATTTGTTAAAGTAAATCAGGTAATAAGTTAGAGATCTTACTTGGACTCATAAAATAATTTTTGTTTCATCTGTGACATGCATGCTTTCTTTTTCTGCTGTCTAGTTTCAGGATTGAAGTCAGCTACCTGAGGTCCTGGATTTTGAAAGGCTAAGCATTTTAATTGTTTCTCGAGTTTTTGCTATAAATAAACAACAGAAAGTTTTTAATTAGTACAACTGGAAAATGTATTTATTAGCTGCCAAGTGTCTTCACTGGCTTTTGAGTGACATTAAAATTAATATTCCTGATAATTTATAAGATCATTTTGATTGTTTAAAATGTTTGCCTGTCTAACTATTAATCAAATATTCCTTTTACCGACTGTGCATCCTGACTGGAGGTGGAACAATCATGACTGAACACACGATTCTGGTACAGTGGCATGGAGTTTGCAAGTTGCCATATGAGAGACAGAATTATGTGTTTTGTTTTTCATCTTCATCTAAAATGTAAAAACAAGTACTATGATTACAAGTATCTCAAATGGATTCATTCTTATTTTCACTGTTCCCTCAGATGCCTAGAAACTATCTATGTCAAACAATCTGAGGGCAAGAAAAATGTTTGAAGAAACAGCTAATACAGTAACAAAACATTTGCACAAGCGAGAAGTATGAGAAAAAAAACCCCAACACACAGACAAAAACAAAGAAGCGCAACTAAGCATGGTTTTCTGAGAAATAGGAGGATGCATTTTTCTGCCAATTTTATGGAATTCATGTTTACAATTAGCTAAAACTGCTGAATACTTTTGGAAGCTAAATATTATCTCTGTGTATTACCATTCCACTTAGTCCATGTATGTTGACAGATACTTCTAAAGTCACTGCAAACATAAGCATCATGTCAAACCTTTGGACCATGACTGTAAGCTTTGACTATACACTTGTCATTCATTATGAATGACAAAATACAAATAAATTTATATTTTTCTCCTAGTTATGTAAATGGAGCTACTTTGCCATCTCTTGACTTCCTTAGAGGGTGTCATTCCTATCAGAATTCACTGTGATTTTCCACAAACAATTGAGCACTTTCACTGTTTCTCAGGGGAAAGCAGTGGCAGTTCAGCCCAATCTGCTGATACAGAGATTCAGGAATGACCATGCACTTGAATGCACTTTTTTCCAAGGTGGTTGATGCTGTGCATCTTCAGCTGCATCCTCCTGAAAACATACAGGGCAATCTCATGTACCTTATTAAGACATGTGTGCTGTGGACTCTGGGGTAGATTTTCAGCATCATCACCATTCACAATCATAAATAATACAATTTTAAGTTGCAAAAGAATAATAAGGTCATAGTCCTTCCTCTAAGACTACTCTTCTGTTTCCCTACGTACTTAGTACTGCTCTTAGCCCTCTAAATCACTGCACTACAAACTTGATGCATTTCCATGTTATTGTCACTGATATTTCCCTCATGACTCCAGCTCTTTATTTTTGTAATGACTGAAGAAATTGAAGGCAATTATAAGCATCTTGATAATAAAACAGTACTGGCGAAGTCATACCAATTTTTTGTGTCTTGTTGAGCAGCATTCAGCAGGAGACACATCTTTTCCTGAAGACGTTTCCTGGGAAGAATAGCTTTTCTTGCAGTTTTCTTCCACGAGATCACTCATTTGACCACCCTTGTGAAATACACACATATTTGTTAAACATATACAACGGTACAAACAGACTTTTAATTTAAAATTTTAAGGTAAGCAGGTGATATCCACACAAGGCCATTATGTATTCTTAAGCAGCAGCAAATGCAGAACAAAACGTGGTTCAGTAACAAGCTCGATTTTAAGAAGCAGTATTGCTGTAATATCAGGAGCATGTACAAAAGCTGCATCACCAAAGCTACCCCACAACTCGCTGAGCAGAGGCCGGGAAACCGCCGGCGTTTGAATGCGCGGAGCGCGGCAGCGCTGCCGTCCCCGCGGCAGCCCGCAGGTGGCGCTGCTGCCCCAGCTGTGCGCCCTGCGCCCGTCGCGACATTCCCTGTCGCCGATCCGCGCTGCTCCTCCCGGAGATTCTAACCAAGGGAACAAACGTAAGCTGCTTGGCTTTTGAATCTCACTCCTTTGCGAAAGATTTTTTTTTAATAGAATAGAACGTGGAGTTTTAGGTGTAATAGGAAAAGGGGCATCACTCACTCTGCTAACAAAGCACCCAGGGAGGTCTGTGAGTCTATCCTACAAATGCCATCCATCATCTCTCTGCCATCAATATAGGTTCAGCATGGATATCAGCTACCTCTTACCAACCTTGTGCAGACATTTACTTAAAACATTTTATGCAATATATACAGTACCACTGCCTCAAACTTTAACCCCAAACACAAGCATTAATGACTTAAGATTTCCGGAGCTACTCCAACCCAACTCCCCACCTGCTGCCCAGTCTCTCTCATCACCTCTGAAAGGTAACATAGTGGCCTCTGTCACTTTACCCTGTACTTCAGGACTGTTGCCCCAACCCTGCCCCAGAGAAGAACTTCATTTCACCACTGCTGAAGGACCATCACCTCTCTAAAATAAGCAGGAGTCCAAGTCTTAAGTTTCCTCACTTGCAGCCATTTCCTGCAGGGCAACAGTCAAAGTGAGAATAGGAACCAAATGGAGTGACTTAGTATTACCTGTAGGGGATGTCTTTTAGAGAGGTGAAACAGCCTTCAGCCAGTTTCAGACAGGGTTTCCTGCTCCCTTCAGTAGCCTGAAGAATGACAGATGTGACACTGTTCACAATGAGAGGCTTGACAGTGCCTGTTTTAGTTCTGGGACTTGAGTATCATTTTAGCATTAGAAAAGGATTCTATTACCAAGCAATTAATACTTACTGGATGGGAGAGCCTGCTTTCCTATTGGAAATTTGTTAGGGGTCCACAACTGAATAAGGAATGAAGGGCAGCACTCAAAAGAAGGCAAGGATTGCTCTGCATTTGCACTCAAGTTGGAGTCCTGATAAGGATTTGCTTCCTACATTTCCTCTCAAGTCCAATCTAGCATTGTTAAAGCCCTTTATGAGTATGCATGATTGTCATCCATGCCTGTTTTTTCACAGTAAGCCAGGTTCAGGAGCAGAAAAGCCACCTGCAGCTACCAGTGTAAGCATGGAGAGTTTCTATGTGTCCTGGGGCAGTGTAAGAATTTGACTGCTTTGACAACTAAGTCCTAACAGTTGTCTAGAATCAAACACACAAAATCAGGGACCTAATTTTAAATACTAACAGAAAAGAACAAGCATCTTGTTCTACAGACGTCTTTCAAATGCCTTTGCACCTCAGCAAAAATATCCTACGCAGTGAATGTAGCAGATTTCTGCCCCCACATACATATACTTTAAGCAGATAATGTTGAATTTTAATCTCCAGGATGTCATAAATAAAGTCAATGTCTAACCTTTTTGTCTGTTTACCTCCT